>ONZH01001294.1:0-298982 GCA_900303285.1 Rhinella marina | reverse complement strand
GCAGTATTATAGTAGTTATATCTTGTACATAGGAGGCAGTAGTATAGTAGTTATATTCTTGTACATAGAGCAGTTATTTTGTATATAGAGCAGTATTATAGTAGTTATATTCTTTACATAGGAGCAGTATTATAGTAGTTATATTCTTGTACATAGGAGCAGATTATAGTAGTATATATTCTGTAACATAGGAGCAGTATTATAGTAGTTATATTCTTGTAATAGGAGCAGTATTATAGTAGTTATATTCTTGTACATAGGAGCAGTATTATAGTAGTTATATTCTTGTACATAGGAGCAGTATTATAGTAGTTATATTCTTGTACATAGGAGCAGTATTATAGTAGTTATATTCTTGTACATAGGAGCAGTATTATAGTAGTTATATTCTTGTACATAGGAGCAGTATTATAGTAGTTATATTCTTGTACATAGGAGCAGTATTATAGTAGTTATATTTTTGCACATAGGAGGCAGTATTATAGTAGTTATATTCGTGTACATAGGAGCAGTATTATAGTAGTTATATTCTTGTATATAGGAGAAGTATTATAGTAGTTATATTCTTGTACATAGGAGCCAGTTTATAGTAGTTATATTCTTGTACATACGTTTAAGTTATATTCTTGTACATAGGAGCAGTATTATAGTAGTTATATTCTTGTACATAGGAGCAGTATTATAGTAGTTATATTCTTGTACATAGGAGCAGTATTATAGTAGTTATATTCTTGTACATAGGAGCAGTATTATTAGTTATATTCTTATATTTATACCTATATATTGATGACCTATGGAACTTATGCTTGTAATTACACCACGCCACCGCTCCAGAGGATATGAGTAGTGTAATGATCAGGAGGAAGCATAGAGTGCTGCCTCATCTTCAAACAGCTGATTGGTGGACATACTCAGTGTTGGACCCCTGTATAATCTTCTCAGCTCCTCCTGCTCTATAACACACTGCCTGCAGATTACATGGTGACAGGTTCTCTTTATATATAATCTGCTCAGCTCCTCCTGCTCTATAACACACTGCCTGCAGATTACATGGTGACAGGTTCTCTTTATATATAATCTGCTCAGCTCCTCCTGCTCTATAACACTGCCTGCCAGATTACATGGTGACAGGTTCTCTTTATATTAATCTGCTCAGCTCCTCCTGCTCTATAACACACTGCCTGCAGATTACATGGTGACAGGTTCTCTTTATATATAATCTGCTCAGCTCCTCCTGCTCTATAACACACTGCCTGCAGATTACATGGTGACAGGTTCTCTTTATATATAATCTGCTCAGCTCCTCCTGCTCTATAACACACTGCCTGCAGATATAACTGCTCAGCTCCTCCTGCTCTTACATGGTGACAGGTTCTCTTTATATATAATCTGCTCAGCTCCTCCTGCTCTATAACACACTGCCTGCAGATTACATGGTGACAGGTTCTCTTTATATATAATCTGCTCAGCTCCTCCTGCTCTATAACACTCTGCCTGCAGATTACATGTTGACAGGTTCTCTTTATATATAATCTGCTCAGCTCCTCCTGCTCTATAACACGCTGCCTGCAGATTACATGGTGACAGGTTCTCTTTATATATAATCTGCTCAGCTCCTCCTGCTCTATAACACACTGCCTGCAGATTACACGGTGACAGGTTCTCTTATATATAATCTGCTCAGCTCCTCCTGCCTCTATAACACACTGCCTGCAGATTACATGGTGACAGGTTCTCTTTATATATAATCTGCTCAGCTCCTCCTGCTCTATAACACAATGCCTGCAGATTACATGGTGACAGGTTCTCTTTATATATAATCTGCTCAGCTCCTCCTGCTCTATAACACACTGCCTGCAGATTACATGGTGACAGGTTTCTCTTTATATATAATCTGCTCAGCTCCTCCTGCTCTATAACACACTGCCTGCAGATTACATGGTGACAGGTTCTCTTTATATATTATCTGCTCAGCTCCTCCTGCTCTATAAACACACTGCCTGCAGATTACACGGTGACAGGTTCTCTTTATATATAATCTGCTCAGCTCCTCCTGCTCTATAACACACTGCCTGCAGATTACATGGGTGACAGGTTCTCTTTATATATAATCTGCTCAGCTCCTCCTGCTCTATAACACTCTGCCTGCAGATTACATGGTGACAGGTTCTCTTATATATAATCTGCTCAGCTCCTCCTGCTCTATAACACACTGCCTGCAGATTACATGTTGACAGGTTCTCTTTATATATAATCTGCTCAGCTCCTCCTGCTCTATAACACACTGCCTGCAGATTACATGGTGACAGGTTCTCTTTATATATAATCTGCTCAGCTCCTCCTGCTCTATAACACTCTGCCTGCAGATTACATGGTGACAGGTTCTCTTTATATATAATCTGCTCAGCTCCTCCTGCTCTATAACACACTGCCTGCAGATTACATGTTGACAGGTTCTCTTTATATATAATCTGCTCAGCTCCTCCTGCTCTATAACACACTGCCTGCAGATTACATGGTGACAGGTTCTCTTTATATATTATCTGCTCAGCTCCTCCTGCTCTATAACACACTGCCTGCAGGACCTCTTTAAACATTCATGATTCCCGCACGGACAGATTGCTTCTCAGGAATTATAAAATATGATTTTGTTGCACCCTATATTTTAAGTAGCATTTAGGGGAAGAGGGTGAAATGTTACTTTGTAATTCTTTGCCTCCAGATTATCCAGTAGTTTAATATTTCACATCTTCCTGTAAGGAAATCTGCAGAGAATCTTTCTAAAAATTTCTTGGCAGATCTTGAGATTGGTTTGTCTCTATTATCCACATCTTGCTGTGACAGAATATAATAAATTTCAGACATGGTGCTACCGGGACCCCCATTAACTAGACAACTCCATTCTGAATTCAACAAGGTTAAATAAAGCTGCGGTTGTGTTAGCTCAGGGGGAACATATTGCGGAGGGCAAAAGAAAAACCTCTGTAATGACATATTCTGCATTAACGCACGGAATGGCAAAGTTTACTTTCCCGGTAAAAAAAAAAATGCAAAATCCAAATACATGTGACAAAAATCCATTAGGTGAATTCATCTGTAAAGTCAGTGTCTACGGCCCAATTTCACTGCCTCCAAGGGCATGAAATGAAAGTTCCTTCAGGGGAATGAGAACCCAGCATGTTTAATAAAAGTGACATTCACATCCATGGGATTTCCATTCTGGTTACTGGAATAATATCTCTCTGGTATTTACATTTTTATTATTCACAAATTCAATGTTCTGCGGGACCTTTCCCTGGTAGATTCATGGACTGAGTATATGAAAACTGATTACCTCTGTATACAGTGTATCCAACAGAGGAGCCATACGGGAAAGTGCTGGAAATCCAATCTGGTGACCTGAGCTGTAGGGCTGTAATGACATATAGCGCCCCCCCCCCCACGTATCGGCCGCCCCATGTGGGCATTTGCTATTGTCCTCAGAATTTGATATCTGCATAGCGCATGGGACAGAGGAGGAGATGCTGAGCTTCGGGATATATCGTTTTATATGGTTTGATTCAATATTTTGGGGTGAAAAGCTTTAAAATGCCTCCAGGACTGAAGGAGAAAGCCTGTGAGTCCTGATTTTCCTACCCAGTCATGGGGAAAGCCTGTGAGTCCTGCTCTTCCCATCCAGTCATGGAGAAAGCCTGTGAGTCCTGCTCTTCCCACCCAGTCATGGAGAAAGCCTGTGAGTCCTGCTCTTCCCACCCAGTCATGGAGAAAGCCTGTGAGTCCTGCTCTTCCCACCCAGTCATGGAGAAAGCCTGTGAGTCCTGATCTTCCCATCCAGTCACGGAGAAAACCTGTGAGTCCTGATTTTCCCACCCAGTCACGGAGAAAGCCTGTGAGTCCTGATCTTCCCATCCAGTCATGGAGAAAGCCTGTGAGTCCTGATCTTTCCACCCAGTCATGGAGAAAGCCTGTGAGTCCTGATCTTCCCACCCAGTCATGGAGAAAGCCTGTGAGTCCTGATCTTCCCATCCAGTCATGGAGAAAGCCTGTGAGTCCTGATCTTCCCACCCAGTCATGGAGAAAGCCTGTGAGTCCTGATCTTCCCATCCAGTCATGGAGAAAGCCTGTGAGTCCTGATCTTCCCACCCAGTCATGGAGAAAGCCTGTGAGTCCTGATCTTCCCATCCAGTCATGAGAAAGCCTGTGATTCCTGATCTTCCCATCCAGTCATGGAGAAAGCCTGTGATTCCTGATCTTCCCACCCAGACATGGAGAAAGCCTGTGAGTCCTGATCTTCCCACCCAGTCATGGAGAAAGCCTGTGAGTCCTGATCTTCCCACCCAGTCATGGAGAAAGCCTGTGAGTCCTGATCTTCCCATCCAGTCATGGAGAAAGCCTGTGAGTCCTGATCTTCCCACCAAGTCATGGAGAAAGCCTGTGAGTCCTGATCTTCCCATCCAGTCATGGAGAAAGCCTGTGAGTCCTGATCTTCCCACCCAGTCATGGAGAAAGCCTGTGAGTCCTGATCTTCCCACCCAGTCATGGAGAAAGCCTGTGTGTCCTGCTCTTCCCACCAAGTCATGAGAAAGCCTGTGAGTCCTGATCTTCCCATCCAGTCATGGAGAAAGCCTGTGAGTCCTGATCTTCCCACCCAGTCATGGAGAAAGCCTGTGAGTCCTGATCTTCCCATCCAGTCATGGAGAAAGCCTGTGTGTCCTGCTCTTCCCACCAAGTCATGGAGAAAGCCTGTGAGTCCTGATCTTCCCACCAAGTCATGGAGAAAACCTGTGAGTCCTGATCTTCCCACCAAGTCATGGAGAAAGCCTGTGAGTCCTGATCTTCCCACCAAGTCATGGAGAAAGCCTGTGAGTCCTGATCTTCCCACCAAGTCATGGAGAAAGCCTGTGAGTCCTGATCTTCCCACCAAGTCATGGAGAAAGCCTGTGAGTCCTGATCTTCCCACCAAGTCATGGAGAAAGCCTGTGAGTCCTGATCTTCCCACCAAGTCATGGAGAAAGCCTGTGAGTCCTGATCTTCCCACCCAGTCATGGAGAAAACCTGTGAGTCCTGATCTTCCCACCAAGTCATGGAGAAAACCTGTGAGTCCTGATCTTCCCACCAAGTCATGGAGAAAGCCTGTGAGTCCTGATCTTCCCACCCAGTCATGGAGAAAGCCTGTGAGTCCTGATCTTTCCACCCAGTCATGGAGAAAGCCTGTGAGTCCTGATCTTCCCATCCAGTCATGGAGAAAGCCTGTGAGTCCTGATCTTCCCATCCAGTCATGGAGAAAGCCTGTGAGTCCTGATCTTCCCACCAAGTCATGGAGAAAGCCTGTGAGTCCTGATCTTCCCACCCAGTCATGGAGAAAGCCTGTGATCAGACCGCTATCAGAACTCCATTGCTCCTCAGACCTCAGATCAGATCGCCTATCAGATCTCTGTATCAAACCCCCATTCCTCCTCAGACCCCCATCAGACTCCCAAGCTCCATCAGAACTCAGAAAAGACCCCCATCAGACCTCTGTATCAGACTCCCATTCCTCTTCAGACCTCTGTATCAGACTCTCAAGCTTCCATTAGACAAAAAATAAAATAACTTACCTCCTCTGCTCTGGACTGCGTGCTCTTCCTGTACACCGCCCCATGGTCTTCTTCCAGGCATAGTGAATGACTATGTGCACTACGTTCTGACTCTGTACGCAGTCAGAACACAGTGGAAAGTGGAGCCCAAAAGACGACCAGGGAGTGGTGAGTACAGCCAATGCAGCGCTTAACTCTCCATTCCCCATGCTTCCTGCATACCAATTATCACTTCCATCATGGAAGCAGTCATTAGTATTCGCACTATAAGACACACTGCCATGTTCTCCTGCTTCTGGGGGAAAAGTGTGTCTTATAGTCCAAAAAATATTGTATTTAAGCAAACAAAATCATGTCTTTATGACAGAGCAGTGTTATGGACTTGTGGTTAGTCTGTTGCCTGCTGTACAGAAGGTCTATCACACCAAAGAAAGTCATTATATACTAAAGGTTATGGCAGAAAAATGGAAATTTTACTTACCAGAATTTTTTTTATGTTAACAGTTACAGTTTTCTTAATGTTGCAAAAAAAAATTTTTTAAATGGATTTTTGTACTGTACATCCTATTAAATATTACAAAACATTTTTCGGTAACCCTGTAATTGTAATAACCTGTTGTGACGACACAGTAACATGCACACACGGGGATAGTGAAGCCCTAAACTCTCCAGACCTCCTATCCCTGCCTACTTGCACTGTCACCCTACGCAGTGACTCCACAACTGATCGACGGTCCCTATACTACATATGTGAGGGAGCGACTCAGAAACCGGGAACGAGCAGACAGTAAGAGTAGTCATATGGTACAAGGGTCAGAAGCCAGATGGTCAAAGAGATGGCAGAAGCAAACGAAAGAGCCAGACCAGGAGAGCAATACAAGACCAAATCTCCAGAAGCCAGAAAACATAGTCACAATAATACCAGATAAAGAAGTCACTGCCAAAGTAAGCACAACACCACAAGGGAACAGCAGGGGAAGCATAGGACCAGAAATTCACCAGCATCTGAACACTGCAGGGGCCAGCCTTTATACTTCAGAGGCAGCTAGCGCATGTGTTTGTAGGATAGATAGTTCTGAGATAGATAGATAGATACATAGATAGATAGATAGAAAGATATTCGATAGATAGATAATGGGTTGGAGTAATGGGAAAATATGGCACCTATGGCTAATGACCGCGATCGGCAATAATGTTGATCATTAAAGCCTTTAGATGCCGCGATCACGTGTGATCACAGCATCTAGAGGGTGAAAAACCAGGAGGCTCACTCTTCCGGGCTTCTTACCAGCACCCTCTGCGGCCAATGAGAATGCCAGTAATTGCTTTCAATATGCTGGCTCTATCTGAAGAGACCCAGTGTATTGAGGCTGCAGTTCTTATTTTGACCAGGAGGTGGCAGGTCAACATAAGAATTAGAAATTCTAGTACCAATATGGATATATAATAAACATAATAGTACAGAATAAAAAAAATACAGAGTTTGGCAGCCTCAAACACAAGCTACAAAACCATTATAAAAGTAAAAAATAACTGTTAAGAAATATATTTAAAAAATTAAAAAAATATAAAATTAAACCACCCCCTTTAACGTACAATAAAACAATAAATATATAAATAACAAAAAAATTACCAAAAACACCCAAACTATCAAAATATAAAAAAATACTTTTCCAAAACAGCGAATGGCATAATGAAAGAATGGCCGATTCATCATATTTGGATTGTTTCTCTTTCCCAAAAAAAATTAATAAAATGTGATCAAAGTCACACACTTTAATGGTATCCACAAAAACTACAGATCGTCCATGCAAAAAAATAAGCCCTTATATGGATATGTGAATGGAAAAATAAAAAAGTTATGGCTCAAGGAAAAAAAAATGAAAATGCAAGAACAAAAAAAACCTCCAGTATCCTAAGGGTTAAAGGTTTCACATTTCCTTTTCTTCCTTGCATATAATTTTATTTTTCTCACTAAATAAATGGCATTCGACAAGTTTATGATTCACATTAATAGCCGCCTCCCGTATATTTTCCTACTTTTCGCTGTGAGTCATTTAGTTAAATTAGCTTCTTTTCATAAACATGAATAAAACAGGATTAAATGTGAAAACATCTGAAGAAGGCGACTCGAGGTTCTCTTGTCCAGAAGAATATCCTGTGACTGGCGGTGGAGGAGCCGTGGAGCGGGGGCAGCATCAATGGTTTGTTGTCCAACACACACACAAAGGTGGCAAATCAGCCGGACAAGTGCATCCAAGGTAATGTTCTGCCTCACACTGGGGGCGCTGTGGAGTACGTGAGACTTTCATGCTTATTTTAATCCGTTCAGTGTGAAAAATGTATCAAGATAACATAAACATTGTGTCACATTATATAGAAGATGAAAGGTTCATTTAAAGGGGAAGTCCAATCAAAACCTTCTCACTGTTATAGGCAGACAATTCCTCACAAACACTCCGACAAAATATCTATAGCTTTATTATAACTAGTGTCCTGCACCCACAATTCTTTGCTGATTAATCTCATTTTATATCCGTATAGGCGGGGTGTGTTAGGTTTCTAACTTGATAAATTATATAATTCTGTCTGCCTGCAGCCACCACTAGGGGGAGCTAGTCACATATGACATTATTCACATACTTTACCTGAATTTTGTGACCTCCAGGAGCACCATCCACCAGCAAATCTCCTGAAGTGGAGAGACAGAGTGGTGGCTGAAGGACCTGTGTAATGTCACTACCATGTGACCAGGCATGAAGGGGTGGAGTTCAGCTGTGGAAAGAATAAGTGTTGGCTCAAGGACCTGTGATGATAGTCATGTGACTGGAAGGGGCGGGGCTCAACTGTGGGGAGGATAAGTGTTGGCTCAAGGACCTGTGATGATGGTCACGTGACTGGAGGGGGCGGAGCTCTTGTGCAGCTTGTATAAAGAGGAAGATAGTGGAAGAGGTATTGTGAGCAGGGAGCCAGGTAAATGCTGGGAGTTGTGGTTCTCTCCTCATTTCCCACTCTTTAACAGCTTGTACATGCTGGGACTTTTAGTTCTCCTACATTGTCTCTCTGCAATATCCTCTGACATCTCATAAGACCCTGGACATGCTGTGTGTTGTAGTCCTCACCCCCTCCATCCCTCCCTGTAATATCTCCTGAGAGCCTATGGTGACAGCCTGGACGCCAGATGTTTTTGGGCGCCAAAAGTGGTGTGGGTGTCGGGGAGCCAGGTAAGTACAATCTGGGGCCTAGGCGTATGGAGGGGGCATTACAGGGGTTGGATAACCTCTTTAATCTATATACAGCCATTTAAAGTCTGCCCCCTAGTGGAAGCAACAGAAGTTTAAAAGCACACGGATACACCTTTAAATATTCCGCTATAGGTGCAGGGAGATTGGCGCCAGCCGCCATATTGGTTGTCACTAAGATACAAAATGGTGAAATAAAATCTAACACATAAGGCTGCAACGTTCCAGGCTGAGGAGAAGCTTACGCTTCCAGGGCCTTAAGAAATTACAGCAAATGTGACATTTACAAAAATTCCTCATTACAGCCCCTTGCAGCTAACGACGACGTCTTCGAGTGCCTGCGCTCCAAAACGCATTAGCATCATAGAGAAATTATGTAAAGTGCGCGTCGATTTCCTGCAGTCAGACGTTTGCACTTTGTCACCCTGATTCTTCGCTGACGGCCGCTCGGGATTGTTCTCCATCCAGTCTGAGTGCCGCAATCCAGATTAATTTCATCCACTTGTGCGAGGCGGAGGAACGTTCCGTCCGCTCTGGTCGCCGCTGCCGCTCGTTCTCAATAACATTTACAACTGCCGGCAGCTTTGCCGTATTTTATAGGCTTTGTACGAGGCTGGTACGGCTTGTACTCAGGGGCCCGTCTGGGTAACAAATGGCATAAATAGTAATTCCCTAATGAGATTCTGGCAATGGCTATGCTCAGGGGCTGACTGACCATTGACCCCGCAGGTAAACTTCCCAGGGGCCACCCTGGCCCTCCGCACTGCCGCCAGCCGTGGTAGGTACCGATCTGACGCTCCCCTCCTGAATTCAACTCTATTGTCATCTGGAGGCAACTGGAGTGGAAGGTTTTGGGGTGGTGATCTGTGATGCACTATGGTAGTTGGCTCTGCTGGGGTGGTATAATGTGCCGGTGGTATTTGTGGCCCCGCCTACTTGTGCTAACTTCGCCTTCTGTCAATTTGGGCCCCACTACAGGACTGAGCCACTTTTAGTTTTTTCCCACTCTGCCCCTGGCCCCTTTTAACTACAGTCATAGCCCAAATCTTCCCCTCCCTGTCAGTTCTCTCCTACTTCCCTGCGCTATGGGTTAGAGTGTCAGTCTTCACTGTAATTCTGCCATTCTACTCGTCAGTATGAATAGAGTGACACGGACTTGTATCCTCTTAAAGGAGGTCACTGGGCCTAATGAGATACCAGGGCCCAAGCTCACAAAATGCAGATGGTGATTTAAATCTATAAATCCTCCCATGACAGCTCTAAGTCCTGCACAAGAAGTGTTAGCATTGGTCCAGTGGTCATCGTATAGAGAGAACCTAACGAAGGACATTTGTCACTGTCATGGGGACACTTTGGAAGTGACAGTAAACATCAATGTCTCCATCCTATCTCCTCCAGGTGAGGCTACGTAGGATGCAGACCTTGGTGTGGGTGGAGATCTAAGTCCACACATTGTCCCTATGACAAAACTGCCGGAGCACGGGACAGGAAGTGTTGTCGTAGGGTCAATTCAATGAAGTCTGTACACCATTAAGTACCATTAGCTCACCCCACAAGGACGTCCCAGTTTACAGTCTGTAGGAACTGGTGCTTCTTGTTACGACCACCCTGCAATCCATCAGTGGTGGTCGTGCTTGCACACTATAGGAGAAAGCGTCAGCCTCTCTGGTGGCCGGAACCATGGTAACGCACATAGGCTAGTGTTGTTTCCTATATTGTGCAAGCACGACGACCACTGATGGATTGCAGGGTGGTCGTAATCATGGAAACGAGCAGTGTACAATGTGATGGAAAAATGAATCCAGCCAGGAAAAGAAGCAATATGGATAATCACAATACATTAGTAAGTGCCTTGTAGTAACTTTCTCTACATAATAAATGCCACTTACTGAAGTGAGAGAACTCCTTTAAAGGGATTGTCTCATCTCAGACAATAGGGTCATATCACTAGGATATGCCCCCATTGTCTGATAGGTGCGGGTCCCAGAATGGAGCAGGCAAAGTAATGGCTGGAGGACTCTGGTCCGGCCACCACCAAGCCCTTTCCCCATAGAAGTGAATCCATTTACTTCTATGGGCCCGACGTATATAGCGAACTAGTGTTCGGCTATTTTCGACGGCCCCATAGAAATGAATGGAGGGCGACTGCTCATGCGCAGTGCACCCTCCACCACTTTCGGGGCTCCGTTCTCAATATAGGTGCGGGTCCCAGCTGTGTGACTGGCACCTATCAGACTATGGGGGCGTATCCTAGCGATATGCCCCCATTGTCTGCAATGAGACAACCCCTTTAATGGGGCCAGCGGACGTCCCATCTGCATCCGGCACAGCTGTGCTATGCCGGAACGGCCTGCGGGTATCCACACCTCCAGGGTCATCAAAACCTTTGTAACAACTTTTGAAGAATGTTATTATATTTGGCAACACGTTACCGATCACATCCCAGGATATAACTAGCAAATGTCTTTATTTCCTGCAGCCCAACGTGCACCCCTCCCCCGCACGATCCCCTTAACCCCTCCTTCCCGACATCCTGAAATCCTGAAAGACGTCGCCTCATAGAGATGAACCCGCGAGTTAGAAGACGTCTCCATCTGAAACCGGTTTCATCACGCCATGAGCCGCATTCATCACCCGCCGCCGCCGTATTCATAAGCACCATTACGATAATCAATCTTTCCGCCGTTGTGATTGGTGCGCGGCACCTTCGGAGTCTCAATGTGTTCCAAGTGAAAATCATCCAAGTAGAAAATGGATTTCGCCGTCAGTGGCTTTATTTATATTCCGAGGCGGCGCTCGGCATCTTTCACTCGATCATGCAGATCTTTATTCCCCGACGCTTTCTCTCTCTCCTCGCAGAAGATTTTTATCTGGTTGTCTCCGATTGATTGTGACGGAAGCGTTAAAAATGTGTCTCGCTGGGCGAGGTCCGCACCCTCCGTGTTAAATGACTGGATTGTAAACTGCATTCATTTAGCATAAAGTCTGCCTGAAAGTCATTTCAAATCACAGGAAGAAAGGAATTTACATTTTCTTCTTTAGGGGAAGAATTGGGCGGCGGGGGGAGGGGCGTTCTTTCTTCGGAGTAATAGTCCAATCTCCGCCGCTATTTATGAGGGAGAGAAAAGAATTTAATACCGAGGGGAACACGAAAACTTAAAGGCGAGCTCCACGTGAGCGGCTGCAGGTATATAGCTGAATTAGAGTTACAGGAGGAGGTTATTTCTCTTATTCCTCCTTCTATGGAGAATTCTGCGGACCGGGGTTCTTCTTCAGGTGGTTAGTGGGTGACCTCCGCCACTACATGTGGTCGCGCTATACAATAGACTGCCGGTCCTTAGGCTTGTTATATAATAATTTCACTCAGGAAACATAAGAATGAATTGAAAGAACACCTGTAAGCAGGATCAACCCTGTTAAACAACCCATATTGTCTAGTAGGGTTGACACTGCTGATTAAAATGACACCTGGCTTGTGAAAATCGGTTGCGCCGTTCCCGAGTAGAAAGGCTTTTATTTGTTATGCATATGAGGTCTTCAGTGCACTGAGGGCGGGGTTTAGCCTCTCACTGCATCTAAGCTCCTCCTCCTTCCAGTATCATCCCCACCTCACAGTGCACCAATGCCTTTTGACTTATTTTCTTGGTAACACCACAACCGATTTTTACAAGACAGGTATCATTTTAATCAGCAGGATCAACTCTATCAGGGAGGGTGCTTGGTTAATAGGGTCGATAGCATACATCTGGCACCCTGAATGGGAGACAGGTCTTGAACCCCTCAGTCAATAATGACTGTAGCTCCCTCTGTCACACCACTGGCCCCCTGGGGCACAATCATGACGTGTCAGTGAGCTGTCATGGCAACAATCTCCATCCAGTCTGCCAGGTTTGTACCCCTATAAGGCACTTTCAGATTTGGTGCGGAATTTGTAGCGGTATTGCTACATGCGTAGTGATCTGATGTGTAAAGTGAGTGTATAATGTAACGTGAAGATTTGAGAATGAATAAACTAAGTGAAGAATGTATTTACTAAGTGATTAAATATACGATAACACAAACTAATCACATACAGAATAATAAAAAGGAAATAATCATCACTAGCCTAGTAGGGATCCAGTCGGCCATGCTATAACCCAGGGCTGTCTACCACGTTATAACACATGACCGACACTACAGGGTGTACAAGAGATGGGGCAAATCAATACTTACATCTTACCTAGGATGAAGTTCCAAGTGGAATCCCAATTAATTTTTAGTGCAGACCACAGTTATTCCCATCAGCCCCTCCTCCAGTGTGCAGCACGCATGTCTGAGATCACTCAGGAATGTGGTCTTATCAGCACAATGGGGGATGGGTATTATCTCTAACCCACTTCATTATAAGGTAAACTTCTAAACTATTACACAGAGTATTAAACAGAATTAAATGGGGCAGAACCAAGCAGTACTTAGAAATACCCTTACAATACAGAGGGAAAAAAAGAGTGCCATAAAAAGTGTCATAAAGTTCTGTTTCTGGGGTTTTTCACCTCATTAAATGTGCAAATTATTTATACTTTAATCATAACTTGAGCTCAATAAATACTCAGTTGCAAATCCGTCAACAGTGATCACTTCTGCCAAATCTGATTGGATTATTGTTGACATGTTAAAGTTGAAATATCTAACAACAATGTAACTAAATGTAACATCCAGTGTGCCAGATCCTTTTCTTGCTGTGGAGGTATCAGAAGAGGATAGCGGAATCTGATAAGGAAATAATCTGGAGAGGATAGATAATACTTGAAGAGGACAGATGAGTCTACAGAAGACAGAGATATCTCAAGAGGACAGAGGGCTCTGAAGGAGGAAAGAAGGGTCTGGAGGAGGACAGAGGTGTCTAGGGAGAGAAGTCTGGAGAGGTTAGTGGGATCTGGAGAAGGACAGATGAGTCTACAGAAGACAGAGATATCTCAAGAGGACAGAGGGCTCTGAAGGAGGAAAGAAGGGTCTGGAGGAGGACGGAAGTGTCTGGAGATGACAGAGAAGCCTGGAGAGGTTAGTGGGATCTGGAGAAGGACAGATGAGTCTGGAGAAGACATAGATATGGGTCTGGAGGAGGACAGAGGTGTCTGGAGATGACAGAGAAGTCTGGAGAGATTAGTGGGATTTGGAGAAGGACAGATGAGTCTGGTGGAGGACAGATGAGTCTGGAGAAGACATAGATGTCTCAAGAGGACAGAGGGCTCTGAAGGAGGAAAGAAGGGTCTGGAGGAGGACGGAAGTGTCTGGAGATGACAGAGAAGTCTGGAGAGGTTAGTGGGATCTGGAGAAGGACAGATGAGTCTGGAGAAGACATAGATATCTCAAGAGGACAGAGGGCTCTGAAGGAGGAAAGAAGGGTCTGGAGGAGGACGGAAGTGTCTGGAGATGACAGAGAAGCCTGGAGAGGTTAGTGGGATCTGGAGAAGGACAGATGAGTCTGGAGAAGACATAGATATGGGTCTGGAGGAGGACAGAGGTGTCTGGAGATGACAGAGAAGTCTGGAGAGATTAGTGGGATTTGGAGAAGGACAGATGAATCTGGTGGAGGACAGATGAGTCTGGAGAAGACATAGATGTCTCAAGAGGACAGAGGGCTCTGAAGGAGGAAAGAAGGGTCTGGAGGAGGACGGAAGTGTCTGGAGATGACAGAGAAGTCTGGAGAGGTTAGTGGGATCTGGAGAAGGACAGATGAGTCTGGAGAAGACATAGATATCTCAAGAGGACAGAGGGCTCTGAAGGAGGAAAGAAGGGTCTGGAGGAGGACAGAGGTGTCTGGAGATGACAGAGAAGTCTGGAGAGGTTAGTGGGATCTGGAGAAGGACAGATGAGTCTGGTGGAGGACAGATGAGTCTGGAGAAGACATAAATATCTCAAGAGGACAGAGGGCTCTGAAAGATGAAAGAAGGGTCTGGAGGAGGACAGAGGTGTCTGGAGATGACAGAGAAGTCTGGAGAGGTTAGTGGGATCTGGAGAAGGACAGATGACTCTGGTGGAGGACAGATGAGTCTGGAGAAGACATAGATGTCTCAAGAGGACAGAGGGCTCTGAAGGAGGAAAGAAGGGTCTGGAGGAGGACAGAGGTGTCTAGGAAGAGAAGTCTGTAGAGGTTAGTGGGATCTGGAGAAGGACAGATGAGTCTGGTGGAGGATAGATGGGTTTGGAAAGCATAGAGTAGTCTAGAGAGTATGCAGAAATCTAAAGAAGACAGAGGGGTCTAGAGAGGACAGAGATATCCAAAGTGGACAGAGCTCTATGAAATAGGACAGAGGAGTGTAGAAAAGGAAAGAGGGCTCTGAAGGATTTAACTGCTTCTCCTAGCCATGGGCCTTGATCATTACCTTTCTGCTATACATGTTAGCTATAGCAGTGCATTCATGTTTCTGAAGCTCTATGACACATCACACACAGCCGGTTCTCTCCACGACCCTCTTAAATACATTATTAGCCTGATCAGCACTTTAGAGAGAATGAGCAATGAGCGTGACCTTCAGTGTGATCCCTAATAACAGGCTGTGCGCACAAACACTACATACACTCAAGGTCGATGCTTTATGCCCTCCTGTCACTTAATTCCATTTATAGTTCTGAAATTGATCACAAATCACCATTGGTATAATTACCAGTGACATATGTCACCTTTTCTTCTCCAAGAATACATATTCAGAACACTTACTCCTTTCCAGGGAAATGATGGATTTTTGAAATTATACCTGGAAGAGAGAAATGCAAATAAGAGGTGAAAAGACTGCAATTAAGAAAAGGTTTAATCTCCTCAATCCCAGCGACACCTGCATAGATGACCTAGAAATAAGGGGCTTCGAAGAAAATCTCTTGCATTAACCCTCCATTAATGATCACCTTCCAGAATATCTATGTGATTCCATATGTATTCACTGGAGCACCACCAGAAAGTCCATACACATATCTGTTGAACATCTCATTTCAAAACTATAAAAATGTATAAAAATTTTCATCTATCTGTACTTCTACAACTCAACTCTTCTGGCAAGGCTTCCACTAGGATTTTGGCTGCTGTTAAAGCACAATCAAAAAAATAATGAGGTTGTACTGTTATATCTGATGATAATGTCCAATAAGGCTCCATTCACACGTCCTGTTTTTCTTTCCTGATTCAATCCTGATTTTTCAGGACCCATTGAAATGAATGGATCCAGATCAGGATCGAATCAGGAAAGAAAAACAGGACGTGTGAATGGAGCCTAAGAATGAGGTCAGTACCTGCAGTACGTATGGGCAGGAGAAGGGTGAAGCACACAGCAATTCTGGTTTCTCGAAGAGATTTCCATGATTTCTGTCATTGTAAAAAAATATACTACAATACCTCAAGTACTACCCCTATATACAAGAATATATCTACTATAATACTGCTCCTATGTACAAGAATATAACTACTATAATACTGCTCCTATGTACAAGAATATAACTACTATAATACTGCTCCTATGTACAAGAATATAACTACTATAATACTGCCTCCTATGTACAAGAATATAACTACTATAATACTGCCTCCTATGTACAAGAATATAACTACTATAATACTGCTCCTATATACAAGAATATATCTACTATAATACTGCTCATATGTACAAGAATATAACTACTATAATACTGCTCCTATGTACAAGAATATAACTACTATAATACTGATCCTATGTACAAGAATATAACTACTATAATACTGTCTCCTATGTACAAGAATATAACTACTATAATACTGTTCCTATGTACAAGAATATAACTACTATAATACTGCTCATATGTACAAGAATATAACTACTATAATACTTCTCCTATGTACAAGAATATAACTACTATAATACTGTCTCCTATGTACAAGAATATAACTACTATAATACTGCTCCTATGTACAAGAATATAACTACTATAATACTGCTCATATGTACAAGAATATAACTACTATAATACTGTTCCTATGTACAAGAATATAACTACTATAATACTTCTCCTATGTACAAGAATATAACTACTATAATACTGTTCCTATGTACAAGAATATAACTACTATAATACTGCTCATATGTACAAGAATATAACTACTATAATACTGCCCCCTATGTACAAGAATATAACTACTATAATACTGTTCCTATGTACAAGAATATAACTACTATAATACTGTTCCTATGTACAAGAATATAACTACTATAATACTGCTCCTATGTACAAGAATATAACTACTATAATACTGCCCCCTATGTACAAGAATATAACTACTATAATACTGCTCCTATATACAAGAATATAACTACTATAATACTGCCCCCTATGTACAAGAATATAACTACTATAATACTGCTCCTATGTACAAGAATATAACTACTATAATACTGCTCCTATGTACAAGAATATAACTACTATAATACTGCCTCCTGTGTACAAGAATATAACTACTATAATACTGCCTCCTGTGTACAAGAATATAACTACTATAATACTGCCTCCTGTGTACAAGAATATAACTACTATAATACTGCTCCTATGTACAAGAATATAACTACCATAATACTGCTCCTATGTGCAAGAATATAACTACTATAATACTGCTCCTATGTACAAGAATATAACTACTATAATACTGCCTCCTATGTACAAGAATATAACTACTATAATACTGCTCCTATGTACAAGAATATAACTACTATAATACTGCCTCCTGTGCACAAGAATATAACTACTATAATACTGCTCCTATATACAAGAATATAACTACTATAATACTGCTCCTATGTACAAGAATATAACTGCTATAATACTGCCTCCTATGTACAAGAATATAACTACTATAATACTGCTCCTATGTACAAGAATATAACTACTATAATACTGCTCCTATGTACAGGAATATAACTACTATAATACTGCTCCTATGTACAAGAATATAACTACTATAATACTGCTCCTATGTACAAGAATATAACTACTATAATACTGCTCCTATGTACAAGAATATAACTACTATAATACTGCTTCTATGTACAAGAATATAACTACTATAATACTGCTCCTATGTACAAGAATATAACTACTATAATACTGCTCCTATATACAAGAATATAACTACTATAATACTGCTCCTATGTACAAGAATATAACTACTATAATACTGCTCCTATGTACAAGAATATAACTACTATAATACTGCTCCTATGTACAAGAATATAACTACTGTAATACTGCTCCTACGTATAAGATAAGTACTATAACACCTATTCTCTGTACATTATAAACATTCTTATACCTGTAGTGTATTATTGAAGTTATCAGACTGAGTCCTGTGTATCTTCCTTCCTGTTATATATCTTCATCCCCCCCCCCCCCGATTCTCTTTTGACCTTTAAAGGTAAAATTATGAAGTGCTGAATCGGGAGAATTGCGGAGCAGGAACCTGTGATAAAGGAACACTTTCCTAATATTTTGAAAAATAACCTTGCCTTTGATCTTTAATTAAAATGACGACTAATGTCCAAGCGAGGAACAAAAGAAATTGATCAGGCCGCGATTACGGCGCTCTATAATCAGCCGCGCATTTGTGTTCCACAATAGGCTCCAAGAACAAAGTCTCCTAATGAATAGAAGTTTCCACATGATGTGATTACAAATGGCGCAACGATCGCTGTTCATATCTCATCAAACCAAGATAACGTTCAATTTATTACCGCTCAGCCCATTATCAGGGGGGACACAAGGCGCCGGCGTTCGTGTATCCGTTATCTTCCCCTGGTCAAGAATATCTTCATGAAAACTGATCAGATGCCTTTGAAAAGTTGCTTCACTTAAAGGAACAGTCTCCTGTTACAGATTTGTGACTTATGTCACTCACACATATTTTCCCACAGTATAAAATGTGTCAGTCCCTCAGCTTGTGCAGTGTCCTGTTCCGTTCCCCAGTGACTCTCCTAAAAAAAAATGTAAAAATGGTAACGGGAACTGATGCATCATGGGCCAGAGGTTAATAAAGCCAACTATTTAGTTGCCAATTCTGTGGCCTGATCGTGTTCACTCACAGTTAGTCGCTGACTGGGTCACATGACTGTAGTTTTGTCCTGTTGTCGACAACAATCACTTTCTCTGTTCAATGTTTGCCTTGGTTCCAACCAATGAACTAAATGGAAGGTCAGTATGTATCTACTGTAAGTTCTGAGGAAGATGGATGGATAGATAGATAGATAGATAGATAGAGAGATATGAGAGAGATATATATGAGATAGATATAGAGATAGATATAGAGATAGATAGATAGACAGATACTGTAGATGGATAGATATTAGGTAGATATGAGATAAATGATAGATAATAGATAGATATTTTAGAATAGATATCTTTTCCTGTATATCAGACATGTAGAGTCCATGGCACTTGAGAAGCTACCAAATCCCTGGAGTGTTGGTTGGAGATTTCTACAACTTCGAGCTCCTTCTTTACAGTAAATCAAAGTACCTATAAATGTCCAGGTCACATGAAGACCTGGACTTCAGACTCTGGGACTCAGTGGTGGTCCCATCTCATGGACCTTCACCGTCTTCCCACCTCTCTATAGCCCATCAGTAGATAACGGCAGGTGGAATCCTCCTTTAACCACAAGGCAGTTTTGGACTCTGTGTATCAATCTCTGGAGAAGCAAAGTCACATTCGGGAAGGTTTAGTTGGAGGTTGAAGAATGAGACAAAATGAAAAAAGGCAAGAAAAAGAAGTCAAATCAGTCCCATCCCGGGCTCGGCGTAGAAAATCAATGTTATGAAAAGACTGAGAAAGACAAGATGACCCTCAGCCCGGGGTGGACGGGGCCAGGATCTAAATGAGACGGTCTACGTCAGGATGACATTGATTGACATGGCTGGACAATAGACAATTCTGATGGTCATCGGCAGAGACAGAGCGGTAGAGGATCGTCGGTGCAGGGGTTCGATGTCAACTTTGATAACACTTTGGTAATTTGTTTTTTCTTTTTACTTGTATTTGTTTTTGTTACTATTTTCTATGATTCATTGTTTCATTTTTTTGCGTATTTTATCTACTAGTAATTTTTGTTAATATTTTTGGTCTCTTATTTTTCTTAATACTTATTTAATTCTTATTTTATTTTTTTATTTTTTTGTATTTATTTTTAATTTTATTTTTGCCCTTATTTTTTATTAGTTTTCCTTTTATGATGTTTCAGTTTTCACATTTCATATATTTTTATTTGCTTTTTATCATTTATTTTTATTTTTTCATTCTGTTCTTTATTTGTTCTAGGTTTTTTATTAGTTTTTTTTTTTTAGTTGATGGTTAAAAATGATGATTTTTTTTGTTTTGTTTTCCCTTTAAATTCTATGTAGCCGCTCAGTATTCGTCCCCTGCATTACCATCCTCGGTGAACAATGCAGAAACTGTTTCTGAAATCTTTGGAGCCTTAAAAAATATGTGAAACTATTTCTATTTTTCGGTAAAATGTTTAACCCGTTGGAACACTTTGATGTGACTATATATTATGCTCACCTAATCTCCCATTGAAGGGTAGCTGCAGGGCTTGGACGAAGGATCTGTAGAGTCTTCAGCAACCTAGAGCGCCAGGGAGAGATGCAAGGTGACTGACTGAAGAGAGTGAGCACTGTTTGGCAGTATATACTGTATACAAAGAGAGAGAGAAAGTGATGGAGCCGGGAGAGGAACTGCAGGGGCCAGACATGGAAGCCGGCCAGCGGTGTAGCTGTAGGGGAGGCAGAGGTAGCAGTTGTTTCCCGGGGGGCCAAAGACCCTTGTGCCACATAAGAAAACACCAGTATTATAGGCAGTGCATTCTGGTCAAGTTACACCTCTGGCTGGAGGGAAGGGGTTAGGTCAAGAATTTGGCATGGGGGGAGGCTTGCCGTTTCAATTTTTGCCTCAGGCAGAATGAAGGCTATGTCCTTTCCTGGCCACAAAGCACTGAGGGAAGGGGGGCCCAAGCTGAACCCCTGCACCAGGGCCCCTGAGCCAATAGCTCCGCCCCTGAAGCCAGCCATATAAGAAGGGAAAACGGGCAGTACAATAATTACTATAGATGGCAGAGGTGATCCTGCCCAAGGAGCACTTGCCTATTTTTGGAAGTTCAATAGCAGTGAATGCAGAAGGCCGAGCATGCACAGCTTGCTCTCATGATGGGGCCCTATTCTACAGATCTGAGCAGGTCCCAGGGGTGGGTTCCTATCAGGAGCCCATAAATGTCCAGATGAAACCCCTTTAAGCTCTTGGCACCACCTAGAATATTACGTTAACCACTGGACTACCTAGAATATTACCAGAACCTTGAGGATAAACCACTGGATAACCATAGATAGCTACAGAGCCAATGACCCTTCAGTGATGGACAAAGTCATAAAACATTGTATCACCAGGTATAGGAAACATCTTGGACACCAGGAACAGATCACCAAGTCAGTGGATCACAAGAAGCTTTCCCTTGGCTTTGGTTATAGGAACACAATTTGGGTGCCAAGCCCTGGATGTAAAGTGCAGTAAAAAGTCCCTCCCTCCATAAAACATTGAAGTGTTTCTCCATTTTGGTCAATTTTTACTTTTTTAGAAGGTCACTTGGCAATAACCACCATCGAGCTGAGACCACCAGCGATCAGGTGCAATCTTCCTTGGTGAGAAGTGTGCAGTTTCACCACAGCACCCCCGCAGGAGAAATAGAGTATTACACTTTCTCCATTCAAAACGAAACAGAAGACACCCCTTAGAATTTCCTAATCGGAGTCTGAAAATGGACAAATCCTTTAACTAGAAGAGAACATCTGCATGGATTTTCATCTGCACAGTGGTTTGTGAATGACTGTCCCTACGAGTGTGGGCCTCTTTAATTAATAACCCCGTACGTTATAATCCAGCAGCTCCCCAGGTACACCAGGAGGGATAATCCCCTGGAAATAATAATGAGATTTACACAGTGCGAGATAACCGACCTGCTCCACCACAGAGGAATACAAAGTATCTGCCGTCCTGCAGGATCTGAATATAATCTTCATAATAAGGAGATTCTCGCTGTGATCATGTCTTCCTTATCTTAATTGCCAGGTATCCAGATCCGAGTGTGAAGTGGTAAATATCCTCCACCCATTGTTCACTGAAGTATGATTACACGTGTTCAGCGCCGATATCAGGAGGGGATCAAAGACTTCTTCTTTACTTCATTCTTAAAGGGAACCTGCCACGCTCAAAATGTAGTCAAATCTGTTACCGAGGAGGAGAAGCAGAGCAGATTAATATATAGTCCTGTGGGGAAATATTCAGTAGAAATAGTTGCTTAGTTTTCACTTAGAAGGCCGGTGGGTAGTCCTGTGAGAGCATCTATATCGAGAACGAACCCCCAAAAGTGGTGGCATGCGCAGCCAGCCTCCATTCATTTCTATGGGACCACCAAAAAGAGTCAAGCGCTGGTGTGGCTATTTCCGTCGCTCCCATTGAAGTGAATGGCATCAGTGGCCCGTCAAGCGCTCCCATTCACTTCTATGGGGAGAGTGCTCGATGGTGGCCCGAACCGGAGTTCTCCAGCCACCACTTTGTAGGGCTCCATTTAGGAGATAGGTGGGACCCGCACCTATAAGACAATGGGATATGCCCCCATTGTTTGAGATGAGACAACCCCTTTAAATGAATGCCTTGCAGGACTAGCTCAGTTGAATGTAATAATACCTTTCACGGAACGATCTACTGCTTGATTCTAGAGAAAAAAGGACTATTAATCCATATGCAAATGAGCAGTTAAGTGCACTGAGGGCAGGCCCTAGCCAATCCATGCACCCTTCTTCCTCTGCCAGCCCTTCTCCTCCTTGAAAGGGCCAGCATCCATGACTAGGCAGGAACCTGGCCCTGTCAATCAAGAAGGAGTGTGAGGGCCTGCAGGAGGAGCAGGGGTGCACACAGTAACTTGGGCCCACCCTTGGTGCACTTAATTGCTGATTTGCATATGGATCAACAGTTCTTTTTCTACAGAATGAAGCAATGGCTCAAGTAAATAAAAGGTATCATTACATTCAGCTGAGCTAGCCCTAGAAGGTATTGTGCCTGGTGCAACCGTGAATTTCTAGGCGACTAGAGTTTTTGGGTGAGCTGTAAAAAGTTATAAGAGGATCGTCTTCCGTGTCACATGACTGTAGCTGCCAATCAGCACCTGCTGTTGTGATCTTGCTCAAGTATCAGGCAGTAATGGGTGATGACTATGGTAGTCAATGGAGAGCAGCTTGGGACCTAGCAGACCAGTGGTGTAGGAATTATGCCAATATCGCTAAGTTAGGGATTGTCTCATCAGAAGACACATGGACATCACAGAGGACCACCCACCATTCAGAAACCCCTCACTGGGGTTCAGATTTGATGGCCACTATATAACACTACATTTTCCCCTTCACTTGTTAATGGGGGATTAGGCAGCCCTGGTGTCAGGTCTGGTCACCGGAGAACATAGGTTTTCTATTTTTTGCTTGGTATTCTGAGTTTTTGTGTGTTTCTGTTTAGTGCCTACGCCTTGCCTTTAACCATGTTCACATTGTGGGGTTGTTTTGGAGCCAACGCCCATCTTCATGTTTTTGTTTGTTCTACTTAGGGTTAATACTCAGGTGCTGGGCTGAGTGGCTTCTCAGAATCTGGTCCATTCAGAACCTGGGGGTGGGATATCTTCCTGCATAAATACCTGCCTTCCTCTCTGCTCTTTGCCGGTTTTTGCAAATCCTTGCTATACCTGCTTGTGCTCTTGTATCGTGTGTATCCTGACAGCTCGTTTTTGACCCTTGGCTCGTACCTGACTACTCTACCGTCTTCTGATTTGTACTTACGTTCTCTCTGTTTTTTTGACGCGGCTAGTTGACCATTCTTCTGTGTTTTGTTCATCTCTGTTTGTTGTCCCTTTTCCCTGCACCTTAGTAAATGTAATTGCAGTCCTCGTGGTTGTCGCCGTGTCGTCTAGGACACGGAGGCAATTACGCAGGGACAGGGGTTGGGGAGAGCTCAGGGATCACATCTCCCTTTTCTGTGTACCCCAACCTTGACACCTGGGTTTGAAGGGATATGTCCGTGTAGTATCTGGAGAAGTGTGACCTTTTTCTAATTTAGGCATAGCCTGTAGCCAGCTTCTCTATGACATATCTTTATTCACTTTGCCTGTGCTTACAGTATTTTTCACTTTGTTTTTGTGCATCTTTTGAAAAATCTTTCTGTTGACAGATCCTATTACTATTGTGTTCTGTATTTAGTACTTTGAGTGCACTGCACTGTTCTATTGATTTATTACCACATGGAAGATTAAAGGGCCCTTTACACGGGATGAGAATCCGCCAGATAATTACTAATGAGCATTCATAAGAACGCTCATTAGCAATTATCTGGCGGTGTAAGGTGCTGCCGATGAACGAATGAGGTACCTGTTTGTCAGGTAATTCGATCCTTGGTGTAGGCACCTAAATCATCATTTGCCGGCAGCAGATCATTTTGTGTAAACAGCCTCCGCTACCGGCAAACAACCAGTCTGTATGGGGACAAGCGATGGCATTAGTGATCACTGCTCCCCGTACTGTGGAGGAGATCGCTGCATGTAATAGAAGCATGACGAGTAGGCGCTTCCTTCCCGACAATCGCCTGCAAAATTGGCCAGAGTAAAGGGGCCTTTAAAAAATGATTATATAATGTATTAGTTAGATAGTTATATGTTAATTGGGGCGTTATTGGACTGCAGACCATAAAAAAATCATCAAGCAAAGCTAAGGCCGATTCACAGCAATGCACCCTTGTGCGCTCAAAGTGTGTATTGTAAAGGTAATTTTAAGTACTGGTTAGTTCTCTCCCCTTTGAATTTGTCTCTTTTATATTACTTTTAGTATTGTGTGTAAGGATATTCCTTGTAATGTAGTACCCATCCCCCATTGTGCTGATAAGGCTACCTTCCTGAATAGTGATCTCCGAGACACATCTCAGGACATACGTGATGCACACAGGGGGCCAGGGTGTATAACTCTGGTTACACACATACATTTGTGGGGACTCCACTTGGAACATCATCCTTGTTAGGATGTAAGTATTGATTTGCCCTATCTCTTGTACACCCTGGGGTGTCGGTCATGTGTTATAATGTGGTAGACAGCCATGTGTTATACCCAATATTGCATATTTAGGCTAGTTAATCTTTATTATTCTGTATTTGATTTGTGTTATCTTGTATTATCTTATATTATATTGGAATCATACTTATTAAATTTATTTATTCACTTAGCATGCGTAAGCTTATTCATTCTCAAATCTTTTGAATTCACATTACAAACTGTATAGAATTGTGCACAGGACTTCTTAATTGGAATCTTTACCATTGTGTTTTGATTCTTTTCAGAGATTGCTGGAGCCGAGTTCCATGAGTTTTCAAACGCTGTTTATCGGAAGGTCCTTCCAGCAAGAGATGGGTAACGCTGAGTGTATGCAAGATAAATTATTGTTAGGAAATGTTTATAAAAGAGGAGATTTTATTCCCGGTGGATAAACAGCCTCTTTTTCCATTTTTCTTCCTCGAAGGCAACTTGACGGAGATTTATGCCTCTGCCCACGAGAATAATCATCCTCTCATTATTTCGTATACTTGAGTCTTTTCCTTCGTCCATCTGGATTTGTGCAATTTCCTAATGAATCGTCAAGTCATTTCTCTGTCTTCTCTGCAAAGAATTGTGGGTAAGACAGAACTTCGCTCTAACTCTATATTAATAGGATGAGGAAAAGTGGGGCAAGCTTCTTATCTACCAAATCATGCGGGAATAAGAGAAGCCGGAACGGAAAGTTTCCCGACCCTGGGGAGCAACAGTATCTGTTGGGAATTCTATAATTAAAATGTGTGGATACAATATTATTTATTTTATTTATATATTTTTTTTTGAGGTTTGTTTTTTTTGCATTTTACATTTATGATTATTTTTGTGTGTTTTTGCTACTTTATAGCATTATGTATGAGCTGTACTGTAAAATATACTGAACCTGTCAACAGCAACCAAAGTTATGCTGGTATTAGAGGAAATGAAGCTTATAGGGGTGTGGTCTTCTTAGTGAGGTACTGTGGGGCATCAGGAGGGGTTAAACATGACATAATTGAAGAGTGTAGTTAATTATGTCCATAAACATCCAATATATCACCAAAGAATACTCACAATAGGAAAAGAGGCCGCTCTGGTTTTGCAGTTGCCAATACAGGGTGTTGAAGTTGCAGCAGGGTGCAACCAGGCAGTAAAGTTGAAGGAGGGTTAAGTAGGTTTCAACAATACACCTTCAATTTCAACTGCCATGTCCCCCACAGGAGATGAATAACTGGGTACTCCAAGGACTCTTGGACCCTCTTTTGTGATCAGTTTGAGTTGCAGAATTTGCACCACTGTAGATCAGATATTCCTACACTCCTATCCCGCGGATTTTATGGTGGGACAACCCCTTTCAGTTGTGGGGCTCATCAGAGCTTACATGGATTTCTGATACTGTTATGTATTTTATATAATAATGGTCTGTTCTCATCACATTGTATCCCCCAATATACTGTTCTTACAGATTTATAGCCGCTTTACAATGATTCTCCACCCCCCCCCCCCCCGCCCCCGATTTGTTGCCATCAGGGACATCCGGTCCATGGTGGTTACCATTAGTATGATTATATTTCCCAGTGCTGACATGACCTGCACCGCCATCCGGAGAACAGAGGAGTCCCAGACATATGACTGAAGTGACAGGTGACTCCTTTTGAATGGAATTAATATTAAGATTTAGGAGTTTAGAGTGGGGAACCCCCATTGATTTTCCAAAATTTACCACTATTTTAATAGTATTTTTCAGAATTGTCTACTGGAGGAAGGATTCATAAGGCCTATCTATCTATCTATCTATCTATCTATCTATCTATCTATCTAATATCTATCTATCTTATATTTATTTATCTCATATCTATCTATCTATCTAATATATCTATCTAATATATCTATCTAATATCTATCTATCTAATTATCTATCTATCTATCTTATATTTATTTATCTCATATCTATCTATCTATCTATCTCATATCTATCTATCTATCTCATATCTATCTATCTATCCCATATCTATCTATCTAATATATCGATCTATCTAATATATCGATCTATCTATCTAATATATCTATCTATCTATCTAATATATCTATCTATCTATCTATCTATTATATCTATCTATCTTATATCTATTTATCTCATGTCAGTGTATCTATCTTATATCTATTTATCTTCTATCTCATATCTATCTATCTATCCCATATCTATCTATCTAATATATCGATCTATCTATCTAATATATCTATCTATCTATCTATCTATCTATCTATCTATCTATCTATCTATCTATCTATTATATCTATCTATCTATCTTATATCTATTTATCTTCTATCTCATATTTATCTACCTCATTTATGTCGTAAGAAAATGAAATAACAGTTACAATGTCTCCACAGAGTTTCACTCTCTCTCTTCCTCCGCAGATGTTCCGTCCAGATCTAGGAGACGGTGTGAATGTGACAGTAGATGGTTTCTATCAGTTTATATCACACCATTGTAAACCCTGGAAGCCCCTTTGTAGATGTGATTTCCCCCCGGAGTTCCCCGTTTTGCAGCAGGTAGCCCTCTCACACATGTTTATAATATAATAACAAATAATTGTGAAAGGTGGCGAAATCTCTCAGTTTCCAGTGATTTTCGGTCCGTCGTTTGGCAGTTTCCATAGTTACATCTTTCCAGGTCATATCACAGCCGAGAAAATCCTGGTGGGGATCTGCATTAGTCTCATATTTATAAATATTCCGACTTGAAAACAGCATCACCCCCATCATTTCTCAGATACTCCCAATCAGCATGCATATCTGAGAGGTTCTCACTATAAAATATCCTAATGCACAGAAAATGATAAAATTTGACCCAAATATCCATTTTCTCTATAGTATTGTAGGATTTGTCTTATCAGATCTCAATATCTCTGCTTGCTGGGGGGACACTCATCAATCCCATATGGAGTTTGAGGATTTCCAGTAAATCAAAGTACATACATTTTTTCTTTTATCTCCTGTAATAATTAATATCTTTGCTTATGTTTTTTGCTGATACAGAACACCAGATCCTCTGCTCTTGACAGAATGAGTGAAATTATAGCATTCTGGCTGCCTCCAGCCACCACTAGGTGGAGCTCACTGCATAGGGATTTATACAACTTCCAGTGAATTCACAAGTAAACCCAGTTTTATTATTCAATTTCATATTTATGCAGGTGATTTGGAGCTCCGTTTCAGAAAAATATATCTCGAACCTCTATCAAGTATTATGAAATGATTCAGAGAAAAATGTTGGATCTATTAGTATAAAAAGCAAATATGCAAGTAGAGGTGAGTGTCGATAGATAATTAGATAGATAGATATGAGATAGATAGATAGGAGATAGATAGATAGATAGATAGATAGATAGATAGATATGAGAGAGATAGATAAGAAATAGAATGTAGATAGATGAAAGATAGATCACAGAGTGGTAGGTAGGCATTGTGATAAACTAAGAAAACCCTTTAATGGTAATTCTGATTGGTCAAGAGCACTTGACTTATAGAAGTCTCACTTAAAGGGGTTGACTCATCTCAGACAATGGGGGCTATGGTTAAGCGAATCAGTCGATTCACAAAAAACTTTGTTCCAATACTGTACAAAGCAGGAGCTCTGTACAGTATTAGAAAGTATTGGCTCTGATGAGCCGAAGTTATTGCTTCATAAATTAATTTGTACTGTAAAAAAACATTTCCCGAAATTTTATGCAAAACTTTTATGAATGTGTCATCCGAAGTCCATTCGCTCATCCCTAATGGGGGCATATCACTAGGTTATGCCTCCATTGTCTGATAGGTGCAGGACCCGCACCTGTATAGAGAATGTAGCCCCGAAAGTGGTGGAGGGCGTAGCCGCGCACCATTCATTTCTATGGGGCCGCCGACTTCTCCGCCACTACTTTGCAGGGCTCCATTTAGGAGATGGGTCGGGTCCCCCAATTGGCTGAGATGAGACAACCCTTTTAACTCCTCCTACCCTAAACAGCTGACAGGACCCACTTGTGTTGACGTCCATCCTACAAAAAAAAAAGTCCTGAACTTCCCGGCACTTGGTAAAACTCGTCCTATTTTTGCATTCACTTCTGTCCTCTCTTCTTTTAATTTTTGATCGTCTGGCGGCGAGTGTTCGGGACGTCGTGTTCGGATGGAGATGTCCTGCGGCACGCCACAAAAATACATATACTTTAGGAAAATAAAGTGCTGCAGTAATCAGCCTGACATGAAGATGATGACGGAGGGACATTAGGGACAAAATGGAGCAGAAGTGGGTAGAATATTGTGGAAGAAGCTAATGTACTTGAAAATAGATATTACCTGTTGCCGGATTGCCTGCGCCTGACGGATATAAGTGGACTGAAATGGTTTATGGATTTCTGCTATTTATATTGCTTTCCACAGCAGGCGCCGAGGTAGAAGGTGATATCGTCTGATACTTTACGGAATGAAGGAAAGTCACAGAGAAAGTGTCTTAAAGAGGCCGGCGGCCTGTAAATGAGTTGGTCACAGCGGGGGGCATCATTCTGGGGGTTTAAAACCATTTTCTCATAATTGGCGCCGGTTAGCGTAATAGACTGGCCTTAAAGGAAAACTCTGTCATGTAGCAATTATATCCCTTCTAGAACATTTCATTGGGGGCTCGTCCCGCTCCGTATTCCCTGTTACAGTATGGTGTCTACATTGTAGCAACTTACAACAGCCCTCAGGTCTTGTTACACCAGCATACCACTGGATGTGTCAGACTCCGCCCCTTTAGCGTGCAAGCACGACCACCACTGATGGATTGTAGGGTGGTCGTAACCATGGACACAAGTAGTGTATAATGAGATGGAAAAATGAATCCATCCAGCACCGGAGACAATATGGAGAATCACAATAGATTAGTAAGTGCCTTGTATTAATAAATTCTATTGAGAGTGAGAGGACCCCTCTAAGACCAGGCCACAACATCTCAATTGCATTTAAGTCCAGATGTTGACTAGGCCGTGCCAAAACCTTCATTTAATTTTTTCATCCGTTCAGAGGTGGACTTGCTTGTGTACTTCAGATTAGTGTCCTGCTGTAGAATCTAAGAACGCTTGAGCGTTCACGAATTGATGGTCACGAACTGATGGCCGGACATTCTCCTTCTGGATTTTCTGGTAGAGAGCCGAATTCATGGTTCCATCAATTACAAGAAGTCATTGAGGTCCTAAAGCAGCCCCCACCCTCACACTACCCCCGCCATGTTTGACTCTCGGTATGTTGTTCTTTTTCAGAGTGCTGTGTTAGTTTTACACCAGATGTAACGGGACGCACACTTTCCAAAATGTTCCACTTTTGTCTCGTCAGTCCACAGAATATTTTCCCAAAAAGTTTGGGGATTATCAAGATGTTTTTGGAAAATGTGAGATTGGCCTTTGTGTTCTTTATGGTCAGCAGTGGTTTTTGCCTTGGAACTCTCCCATGGATGCCATTTTTCTCCTACTGTTGAATTATGAACACTGACCTTAACTGAGGCAAGTGAGGTCTGCATTGCCTTAGATGTTGTTCTGGGTTCTTTGGTGACCTCCTGAATGAGTCGTTGATTCGTTCTTGGAGTGATTTTGGTAGGCCGGTCACCAAGGTTCACCACTGTTCCATGTTTTCTCCATTTGTGGAGCTCTCACTGTGGTTCTCTGGATCCCAAAGCCTTATAAATGGCCGTGTAACCCTCTCCAGACTGATAGATGTCTGTGACTTTCCTTCTCCTCTGTTCTTGAATTGTTTCAGGTCAGGGAATAATGTGTTGCTTTTTGAGATCTTTTCGCCGACTTCATATTGTCAGACAGATTCTATGTAAGTGATTTCTTTATTCTACAGGTCTGGCAGTGATCAGGCCTTGGTGAGGCTACAGAAGTCGAACTCAGCTTTCCAAAAACTGTGGTTAATCACAGTTTACTCATTGGGGGGGCAATTATTTTTTTACATAGGCCCAGGTTTTTGGGGATATGTTTTTTTTTTTTCCCTTAATTGAAATCATCATTTAAAAACTGCCTTTTGTATTTACTCAGGTTCTTTATCTGATATTCAAATGTGTTTGATAACCTGAAACATTTATGAAAGAAAGCTGTGCTGGAGCAAATACTTTTTCACAGCACTGGATATATTCTCATTTGTTTCAATTTTACATTTATAATGTTCAATATGTTCCTTGACAATGGCACAGATCTCACTGAATATGGGGAAAAGGTTGCAACATTGTATCACAGCTGTTCATGTGCTCAATAATTAAAAAAAGTAGAAAGACCAGTAAGGATCTGTTCACACTGACATCAGAAGCTCTTCCTCCGTGGGAAGTTCTGGCAGGAAGAATATTCTGCATATTGGTGACATCTGTCATTTTATATGGACACCAGAGGGTTAATAATAATATTTGCTTAAGATTTAAAAAAAACTATTTTTTCATTCACTAATGAAAATTCTGAAATATTCTTTTTTTTTTTTAAAGGCAACTGTAAAAAAAAAACAAAATATTTTTAATAAAAACATTTGAAGTTAAAATTGTTCCCTGACTTTTTATACTTTTTTTTCTAACAAATTTAAGTTTCACGGAATGTTAATAAACTATGAAAATATAATTTAAAATAATTGATGGAAATTTATTTTTTAAATTTTATTTATATTTTCATAAAGATAATTAAAATCTTTCTAATTATGTTTCAAATATGTAAAAACAAATCTATAATATTTCTTTTCACTAGCTTTACTTTGTTTTTCAAAAATAATACAGTCATTCATATTGAAAAAAGTAGAAAATTCAAGAAAAATAATGACTGAATTGTCTCTTTCAAATGTTCTGAAGCGTTCCTCTTACGCCTCTTTCACACGTCAGTGTTCGGTCAGTGATTTCCATCAGTGATTTTCAACCAAAACCAGGTGTGGCTCTAAACACAGAACATGTGCAGATCTTTCCCCTTATACCTCATGTCTGTGGAGGCTCCAATCCTGATTTTGGCTAACAATCACTGATGAAAATTACTGACCAAACACTGACGTGTGAATGAGGCATTATGCAGCAATTTTTTTTCATGTAACGCCCATGACATTCACATAGCACACTAACAAGGTGGTGTAACGTCCCAGCTCTGCTTCATATCACTGAAGGTACGGCCATAATTGGGCACCTAGCACCCACATTCGGCAGTACGGCATGCCACCTATTCACACTTTTACACGTGATATCCTATGTTAATACGAGTGTGGGACTCCCCAATGACTCCTCAGCCCCCTCACTCTCCTAGTCTCCCTTTATATTCTGCGCTTCTTCCTCCTGGATTGGTAACCTGGAGGTTATGGAGAAGAAATCCTGCAGCATACTGAGGAACAGGAGCCGGTGTCAGACTGGGTCCCTAGGGGCCACTAGTGGAACTGATTCTGGGGGCCCAACCTGATCTTTTTCCAGTCTTGTGCATAGATGCAGCATCAGTCATTTTCATAACATTTGCATGAGGGTGGGACTATGCAAAATTGGGTGGAGCACTGCTCAGAGGTGCAGGGGTGCAAAAGGGGGTGGGATCCTACAAAGAGGGCGTGTCCATACCCAACGTATGCAATGATTGTTTTCTGGCCAAAACCAGCCGGATCACCACCACACCCCATTATAGTCAATGAGATCCGGCAGTGAATTGAAGAATCTGACAATGCTGGATCCGGTGAACTCCAGCCACATCCGGCATTGCTGGATTTGTCAATTCACGACTGGATCTCATTGACTATAATGGTGTCCGGCAGTGATCCGGCCGCTTTCTGGCATACTGTTGCATGCAGCGATATTTCTCCGGCTGACCACCAGCATATGTGCAGGATCAGGAATGCTGCAGATGTGAACGCAAGAGGACAATTAATATTCTGAATGAACAGACCAGATCTTGTCCGGCTCGCCTCTCACCGCCGTAGAATGAAATGTAAGCTTATTCATTAGTGTGTAGACGGCGGCTACGTGCTGTATACGCGAGGCTGGGACGCTGGTGCAGGGTGGGGGATCAGATGTAAGTGACTGAGACACCGGATCAGTAACCAATCCCAGGCAATAACACATAAGGAACCGTTAATTATTAGGATACCGTTGTTTTCGGTCAGGGAATAGAATGCGAGGCACTTGCTATGCATGGTAAACAGTCACAGCAAAGTCATTCAGAGGGGAAGCTTAACGCTGCATCAGTCACAGTTGTACTGAGTTGAATAACTAGATTTTGTATTCGACTCCAGTCACATTCAGAGCTGCATTCAGAATTCTGCTTCTTTCCTGGTTTATATGCAGTGAATAGTGTGAGCAAAGCTATGAGGTTGCATGATATCTGTGGGGCACAAATAAACCAAACAGATTACAAAACTAACGAGTCATGCTATGAATGTGAACCGACTGCTGGACTTTAGGGCTGTTCTGGTACCTTTGGAGTGGTGTCCCTTTGGCTGTTCACCCCCTAGCAATATTCTGTCTATAAAGCTGTATGGAATCAGGGTGCTCTATGAGCTGCTTCCCTCTGGAGGAACTCCTGCTGCAGGAGGGGGAACATTCCCCCTTGCTGCTCCATGTTGGCACGTCTGTTCAGCTCCTCTGTCTAGACTAGACTGGAATAAACTAGAACTGCAACCTCTCCCTTTGGTAGGAAACAGGACTGGCCCACTTCTGCCCAAAAAGGGGGAGAATGCAATGGTAAATCTGCCACCTGCTGGTGAACCAGACACATTACATTATAGAACAGTGGCAACAATAGGAATGCACAGTGTAAAAGGAGCTGGAATAAATACACAGATGACATTATGTTTAGCCGATTAGAGACAGTAGCAGAGTGTAGGAATGATAATACCACTCTGAGATATTACATATCTATTTATCTATCTTAAATCTATCTATCATCTATCTATCTCAAATCTGTGTATCTCATATCTATCTATCTATCTGTCTTTCCATCTATCTATCTCCTATCTATCTCCTATCTATCTCCTATCTATCTCCTATCTATCTCCTATCTATCTCCTATCTATCTCCTATCTATCTCCTATCTATCTCCTATCTATCTCCTATCTATCTCCTATCTATCTCCTATCTATCTCCTATCTATCTCCTATCTATCTCCTATCTATCTCCTATCTATCTCCTATCTATCTCCTATCTATCTCCTATCTATCTCCTATCTATCTCCTATCTATCTCCTATCTATCTCCTATCTATCTCCTATCTATCTCCTATCTATCTCCTATCTATCTCCTATCTATCTCCTATCTATCTCCTATCTATCTCCTATCTATCTCCTATCTATCTCCTATCTATCTCCTATCTATCTCCTATCTATCTCCTATCTATCTCCTATCTATCTCCTATCTATCTCCTATCTATCTCCTATCTATCTCCTATCTATCTCCTATCTATCTCCTATCTATCTCCTATCTATCTCCTATCTATCTCCTATCTATCTCCTATCTATCTCCTATCTATCTCCTATCTATCTCCTATCTATCTCCTATCTATCTCCTATCTATCTCCTATCTATCTCCTATCTATCTCCTATCTATCTCCTATCTATCTATCTATCTATCTATCTATCTATCCATCCATCTATCTCATATTTATCTATCTCTCCCATATCTATCTTATATCTATCTCCTATCTAGCCCTATTATCTATCTATCTGTCTATCTGCTATTTATCTCATGTCATCGCGCTCTCTCTCTCTCTCTCTCTCTATATATATATATATATCTACTTCATACTTTCTATCTTTCTTGGCCAAGAACACTGAGTGAAGCTTAGGCCATCCATCTTCCACTAATATATGGATGTTACCTGCTTGACTATTAACAGCTAGAAGATAAAACCCTGTCACACTTGCAGAAGTTTGTGTCCATGAATAAAGACCTGTCAGACTCTAGAGCGCCCCCTCCCTGAGCGGACGGCACCTGCGCTGACCTTTGATCTCATGAAAGTGCTTATTTGCAGACGCCTCTGCAGCTGCTTGTAATATCATAAAGCTTTTACGGATTGTGCTGCTGTTGCACATTTCGAGCGCTTTAAGGGGATGCTGGTCCAGCGATGTCATCTGATGATTCCACTTTCCGTATTCGGAGGCCAATTTGAACATTTTATGTGCTGCATATTGAATAAGAATTGTCACATTTTCAAGTCACAAAATAAGCAAAACAGAGCAAAGTCGCACACGGAGAGAATGCGAAGCAGGCGATCGGAAGGCGCACGACGGCAGAACCCGATGGGTGGACATTTTAAAGAAATGGAAATGTTAGTGACCCGATTCATTAACAGTAATGCACTTTTTATGCCATTAATTGATAGAGAGATTGCAGCGCGGTATAAAACGGTCAGTGCGTGCAGCGTGTCAGATAGAGAGCGCTTTATTACCTTCTTAATGTCAGAGGAGTAATATTTACATAGAAGCAATTAATACAATGTAGTCCTGAGGTCAAAGGAGTCACAATGAAATACAAAATTACCATTTCTCTTAAAGGGACAGAAGAAGCAGAAAGCTGACAGATCCTCTATACTACACCGCACAGGAGAGCTGACAGATCCTCTATACTACACCACACAGCAGAGCTGACAGATCCTCTATACTACACCACACAGGAGAGCTGACAGATCCTCTATACTACACCACACAGGAGAGCTGACAGATCCTCTATACTACACCACACAGGAGAGCTGACAGATCCTCTATACTACACCACACAGGAGAGCTGACAGATCCTCTATACTACACCACACAGGAGAGCTGACAGATCCTCTATACTACACCACACAGGAGAGCTGACAGATCCTCTATACTACACCACACAGGAGAGCCGACAGATCCTCTATACTACACCACACAGGAGAGCTGACAGATCCTCTATACTACACCACTCAGGAGAGCTCACAGATCCTCTATACTACACCACACAGGAGAGCCGACAGATCCTTTATACTACACCACACAGGAGAGCTGACAGATCCTCTATACTACACCACACAGGAGAGCTGACAGATCCTCTATACTACACCACACAGGAGAGCCGACAGATCCTCTATACTACACCACACAGGAGAGCCGACAGATCCTCTATACTACACCACACAGGAGAGCTGACAGATCCTCTATACTACACCACACAGGAGAGCCGACAGATCCTCTATACTACACCACACAGGAGAGCTGACAGAGGCTCTATACTACACCACACAGGAGAGCCGACAGATCCTCTATACTACACCACACAGGAGAGCTGACAGATCCTCTATACTACACCACACAGGAGAGCCGACAGATCCTCTATACTACACCACACAGGAGAGCTGACAGATCCTCTATACTACACCACACAGGAGAGCTGACAGATCCTCTATACTACACCACACAGGAGAGCTGACAGATCCTCTATACTACACCACACAGGAGAGCTGACAGATCCTCTATACTACACCACACATCAGAAGTTTGTATGTCTATCTGCCGCCGATGTTTCTGTCACAGGAGCTGATCCTCGTCGGTCACCCATATGCATTTGATTATCTTACATCTAATTTTTCAAATTTGCCTTTCAACGTTCTGTAAAGTATTTGGGCTTCCTTCCATTGCTTGACTTGATAAATTCCTCTTCTCACAGGTTTATTCTGGCATTAATTATTTAGATGGTGCTCGGTCTTACATTATTGAAGAATTATTGTTTCATTATCTTCCTGAGAACAGGTTGCCATCTTTCCATGTAATGAAGGATAGGCTTCCTCTCTATTATATTTTCAATCTGCTGTAATAGGAAGCATTTCACTCATGTAAACAGATTTTGCGTCTGACAGGGCTTTACTTACAGATGAGATTTACCGATCGGTTTAGCCTACTTTGCGCTCTGTGCCATGAAATTGGCAAAAAAAAAATGGTGAAGGCTGCAGATCAATGAAGACCCAACGCAGTATATTGGATCTAAGGAAATGCATTGATTCGTTAGCTGAGGATAAAAGATTAAATACTCCTGGCAAGATCTACTTAGGCTACTTTCACACTGGCGGCAGGCCTGATCCGGCAGGTGAAGGGTGCTGCCGGATCAGGCCTGCCGCAGTGACATGTGTGGAGCCGGAACCGCGCTCCGGCCCCACACATGTCACACAGTACATACATATACATACACATAAACATACACACACATATAGACATACAAACACACATACATACTTACATGCTCCCCGGCAGGTCTTCGGAGCGTCAGGACGGCTCACACAGGTCACGATTCCCCACAGCGCCCTCTGCTGGGCGCCTGGTGGAATCGTCATCTGACGATTCCACCAGGCGCCCAGCAGAGGGCGCTGTGGGGAATCGTGACCTGTGTGAGCCGTCCTGACGCTCCGAAGACCTGCCGGGGAGCATGTAAGTATGTATGTGTGTTTGTATGTGTGTGTATGTTTATGTCTGTATGTGTCTATGTGTACCCGGATCCGTAATGGACTCCATTGAAAGTCAATGGAGGGCGGATCCGGTTACCATTATGGTCACAGCAGACGGATCCACCCCCATTGACTTGCATTGGGGGTCATTCCGGATCCGTCTTGGTGCGGATGCCTGGACCGGAGAGCAAACCGCAGCATGCTTTCAGGAGCATTCCGTTGTCTTCAGTTCAGTTTTGTCCCCATTGACAATGAATGGGGAGAAAACTGAAGCGTTTTATTCCGGTATTGAGCCCCTATGACGGAACTCAATACCGGAATTTTAAAACGCTAGTGTGAAAGTAGCCTTAGGCTGCCTTAAAGTCTTTGGAAATGCCTGACATGGTAAAAATGATTTTTCGTATGTTTGTATTTACTTTGAGTTTAAAAAAAGTTGCACTAAGTTTGAGGCTGAAATCTTCACTACTTTGGCTATTTTCAGACCCCTGATATACAGTTTGCAGCCTGATCTTCATTTCAGACTCTTCTCATGTGGACATGTTCCATGTCGATCTGGCTGTCCATGATGCCGCTTTCATCTCCCTGTCTATAGCTTCGTTGGATGCTTTTCCCTTTCTCCACTCTTTGATCTTCTGTGTATATCCTCCTCCCCCTCCCTGCTGCTATGTCATGTATCAGCTCCCCTTCATTCCTAGACTGAGCTGTCCCATGTGATCTCTCACATACTGACAGTGGCTACTCTGCTTTTCTTTTTCCACTTTTTACAGCATGTTCGAGCTGGCCTCTTTTAATAACCCCCGCACTTTTCCACTCTGTTTCTATCTCTAACAGTGGGAGGGAGGGAGTATGGGTGTATGGAACAGCCTGCTTCTAGGTTCAGACCTTTCCCATGTGGTCTAAAACTAATATTGTGTGTGCTAGTGTGTGCTTTCCTTTCTATCCACACCCTGTGAGCTGTCTCCTTGGATGATTCCCCCCCTCTCCAAACACTGATCTGCCCGGTACAACCCACTTTTCCTCCCTGCTGCTTTCTCACAATGAGAAAAGAGAGAGGAGAGTGCAGAGATCATCAGAAACATGAGCAGAGATTTATGCCGTATTCAACAGCACCAGTGGCTATGTGAAGGACTTGCACATGCTTTGCAGAAACAAAATGGTAGAAAATATATAATGAAGACAATTTAGAAAGTTGCTCAATTTTGCATTTAGAAATCAAATGAAAAATTGAAAAATCAGTGTAAAGCCTTTGAGAATATTCACGAAATGTAAAGGAAGTTTTCCATTATCAGATAAGGTTGCATTAACGACAACCATGACAATGAAAGTTTTATGTAAACACACCCAGTACGGAAATTATGGGGTGTCCATCTCAATTACAGTAAATCTCCATCATTCATTTCATAATATATCAGTTTTGGGGCTCTGCTTTTAAAGGGAACCAGTCAGGTCCGTCATGCTGCTCCATGCTGCTCATCTTTTACAGCTTGCAGCCAGAGCTGCTAGCAAGGAATCTGATCGAACTGATTATATACAAGCAGCATCATAACAGGCCTGAAAGTTTCCTTTTAATAAATGATAGAATTCTGCTTTCCTGCTGCCACCACTAGGGGGAGCGTACTGCATATGGATTTATATAGCTTGTATTGTATTCAGTGGGAGCTGTATACATATGTGTGCAGTGAGCTCCCCCTATTGGTGACTGTAAGTAACTACTGCAAGAGTCGCATGGTATGCAAAAGCATTTCAGTACTGGTTTCAGCAGAGAATGCAAGTGCTTAACAATTCTGAATTATAGGACATTGAGGGTCTGTGGAAAGCTGGGTGACAACCTTTATGGACACAATCTGGAATCCCTGTACTAGTTGTCAGTAGGGTCTAGATGGATAGACTTTGCACTGACGCTGTGTTTCTGACAGATCTCACGGCTCTTCTATTCCATTTTTAGCAGCTCCGCTCTCCGATGATCATTACAGCTTTCACCGCTACGTTTTCTGACCTGCAATAAATTCATGCAAATAGTATACAGAGGGCAGAGGCAGAGCCGAGTCTGATTAATAAACTGTAATTTATTATTTCAGAAGGTTCAGCAGGTGCCTCGTATTTCAGGACACAAATCGCAGTTGACTGAGCAGCAGAAATACTGAAGATCATCAGGCAGAATACCATCAGTCTTAAAGAGAATGTGGGCACGAAAAAGGCCTCGTCCCATTGGGTTCTTCTTCTGCTGTACCTGTAGTCCACAGTTCATTGTCTCTGCAGTCCTTCTGTGTCCAGGCGCCTTGTCTCTGCAGTCCTTCTGTGTCCAGGCGCCTTGTCTCTGCAGTCCTTCTGTCTCCAGGCACTGAATTGAACAGCTCTCTCTTCCCCTATTACAGCAAAAGACTTCCAGCACAATCTGACCACTCACCAGCTGGTCAATCAGCTTCAGGTTGGCCAAATCTTATCTCCGTTATTATTGTGGATCATCATTTCCTTCCACATTAAAAACGGTTCTGGTGGCCGGCAAAAAACGTTGTCATAAGAAGGGACATTGATTTTTGATTACCAAGGGGATGGAGCTTGCAATAAAGTTTACAATTTAGAGTATCCTCCATTTTTTCCTCTTGACATTTCAATGTGTATGAATTCATTGCTATGAGCTCTAACTTGGTATCAGTAGTACAGACTGGTCTCCTGGGCATCTCTCTCAAATTACAAGCCTTTAGTATGTTCTCTGATTAGATAGATAGATAGATAGATAGATAGATAGACATACATAAATAGATATGAGATATATAGATAGATAGATATTAGATAGATAAAATATATATATATATATATATATATATATATATATATCACCTCCAAAGCTAAATTCCAACTCCAGATAGTGACGTCTTCCTGAAGTTCTGCACATTAGAGGAGCTCAGGTGAAGATCTTACAGTCACATCAGAGCAGTTGGATCATATATTTGGCTGCACAGAATAGATAAACTACAGTTTGCTTTCAGTGTAAATTTGAATGCAGCTTTTGCTGTGAATGGAGAAGAGGACACGGTTTTACTTAACAGATACAAAGAAAAGTTACTCTAGCTGCTAGACGACGTCCATAAATATGTATCTTAAAGGGGATTTAATCTGACTGACACGGGTTCTGTGTTATCAGTGCGTTTAGTGTTATCAGTTGATGCTACGGCCTCTGGCCACCACATACGACCTTCACAATTCACAGCATTGAGATGACTTATTGCACATTTCCTACACAAATCTTCATGCACCAGATTTCAGAAATGTCCCTGATTTTTTTTTTTCAAGCCTCAGGCAAATTATTTCCAGCAGAAGTTTTGGATTGTTTTTCTTTATTGTACTATTTGCTATAAAGGATTTTAAAAATGTATAGCCTGGAAACCTTGACAGTTCCAGCTCATGCTCTTAACTCAATTTTGGATGAATAATTAGCAGAATCCATCTGGCTAAATATTCATTCTCTTGTAAATTTAGGATTGTGATCAAGGGTACCAGGAAGGGAAGAGAGAGGGAGACACCTAGTGGTCGCTGAGGGTAACAGCAGCTGCTGACAAAGCAAAGCAAAGCATCTGTTACTTTTGGGACAATTTGCAGAAAATTGAATAATTGCTTAAGTAGCAATCCCTTATTATTATGTTGTTTTGCTGACAATTATAATAAAACTATGCGTAATGGAGCCCAACCCAGTGCTGTCCATAAAATAGTTTACAGCAGTGATCACCAACCTCCGGCACTCCAGCTGTGCTCAAACTATGACTCCCAGCATGCACACTTGCTTGGCTGCTCTCAGAACTCCGACAGAAGTAAATGGAGCATGCTGAGAGTTGTAGTTTCACAACAGCTGGAGTGCTGCAGGTTGCTGATCCTTGGTCTACAGTCTGTTGTAAGCTAGAGTCCCTCCAGATACATTGTGTTATGTCTGCTGCAAAGCCTGAGGAAGCAGATCCCTATGGCATCCATCACTCAGGCCGTACCCGAGCCATAAATGAAGTGCATTCCTTTAGATTTTGGGGTGAAATCCCAATTCAGACATTTATGAAACGATTACCCGTAGTTATCTAATTATTGCAGTTATTAATTGATCAGCACAGGAAATAAATGGCTGATAACAGGGGATGATGGATCCCTCCAGCTGCGGGTCTGGTACCTGTATAAGGGAACTTAGCCCTTGGCCCCATGTCGTCCCCTGATCAAAGATCTCCTCTGTGAAAAATAATAACCTTATAATGTACAGCACAAAATGATGAAATATCCGCTGGGATTCTTGGGAGCTTCCATTAGATGGAGCCAACCGGAGGATGGAAAATATGACCTGAGCTTAAAAGAATAAAAGAGGAAAATTTCACCTTCAAATAAGCTTTTTTGACCTTGTCAGACCTAATGGATTCAAACAGCTGCAGTGAAAAACCATCTACCATCCGCGAGCTGAAGGAAAATACAGCAGAAAATGGCATCTTGTAAGGGTTCAGACACATTTTCAGGTGTCTTCATGCAGTTTTGGAAGCCACTCACTATTCTGCTGGAGGAATCACTGTATACCTACATAACTGATCCTGAGTTACATCCTGTATTCTACTCCAGAGCTGCACTCACTATTCTGCTGGTGCAGTCACTGTGTACATACATTACTTATCCTGTACTGATCCTGAGTCACATCCTGTATTATACTCCAGAGCTGCACTCATTCTGCTGGTGCAGTCACTGTGTACATACATTACTTATCCTGTACTGATCCTGAGTTACATCCTGTATTATACTCCAGAGCTGCACTCACTATTCTGCTGGTGCAGTCACTGTGTACATACATTACGTATCCTGTACTGATCCTGAGTTACATCCTGTATTATACTCCAGAGCTGCACTCACTATTCTGCTGGTGCAGTCACTGTGTACATACATTACTTATCCTGTACTGATCTTGAGTTACATCCTGTATTATACTCCAGAGCTGCACTCACTATTCTGCTGGTGCAGTCACTGTATACATACATTACTTATCCTGTACTGATCCTGAGTTACATCCTGTATTATACTCCAGAGCTGTACTCACTATTCTGCTGGTGCAGTCACTGTATACATACATTACTTATCCTGTACTGATCCTGAGTTACATCCTGTATTATACTCCAGAGCTGTACTCACTATTCTGCTGGTGCAGTCACTGTGTACATATATTACTTATCCTGTACTGATCCTGAGTTACATCCTGTATTATACTCCAGAGCTGCACTCACTAATGTGATACTTTTATGATTCAGAACTGCAATTGGCAGCAGATAGCGTTCATTACATCAGATTCTAGATTCTAGAGTTTTGAGTCATCTAAGAATCTCCCAGTGCAGAGCTGCCAGATGACTGCGAGGTGACAGTGCTGAGGATGGAGCTGACAGTGGACAGTGGGGCTGACAGCTGGTGTCTCAGCTCTAAACGTCAGTGACAGGCAGCCGCTGGCCCTGGGCTCCCTGATGGAAGCTGCCTGTGACTCCATTAAGCTGACGCTCACAGCTCGGTTTCAACACCTCTAGGGGATCTCAGGAGTTTTCACCATTGCAGAAGCTCAGGGGCCCCACTGCAAGCTGCAATGTGCAGGAACAAACACACTGTATAGATAGGACTCTCAATGTGGACAAGAGGCTGCCCCCACATACATTCCTCTCCTGAAATACTCTGTGTTGCTGGGAGCACCCTGCTCCTTCCACTTTGCAATGCTCAGTCTGTGAGCTACCAGTGGATCAGTTTCTGTCCTGAAATAACTTGTGCTGCAGCCCCCAGCATTCATTGACGCCAACTTCTCCGCTCCCCACTAATCAGAGAGTTATGGTATATTCTGGTGATATGCTGAGTATGTGGCGCCAACCCGATCTTTGCCACCTTTCTCTATGGAGTCTATATAATGACCAGATGGGCTTGACAGTACCCAGGGACTGACGACACCCGGTCCCTGTATAGAACATAGGTGATGTTAGAGAGGAGCGAGACAGAGACCTAGAAAATCCCAGGGTCATTGGGTGCCATGGATGAGAGTCTTTAGTCATACCTCCCAACGGTCCCGGATCTAGCAGAACAGTCCCGGATTGCTGTCCCGCTGTCCCGGTACGGGGGAGCTATATCCCGGTTACAGGCAGCTCTCCCTGCGTCAATAGGATGCAGAGACAGTTGCCTGTATTGTGATGAATCGGCTCACTGCTTCATCCATAATGCCTCCAGACCCCCCTGGAAGGCTCTCCGTACCTCCCTTCTGCTCTCTACACCTTCGGTCTGGGTGGAGGGCGGGGCCGTCAGCCTTGGCTCCGCCCCCTCCAGACTAGAGAAGAAGATCTCCTGCTGGTGATGCTGCTAGGAAGAAGGTAAGTATATGGCTTTTATGTTTTTTTTATTTTTCTGTGACTGGCACAGTATGGGCATATTACTGGGTGGCACAGCATAAACTGGGGAGCACAATGTGGGCATATTATAGGGGGGCACAGCTGGGCATATTACTGGCGGCACATAACTGGGCATATTACTGGGGGCACATAACTGGTCATATTACTGGGACCCCAAAATTACTATGAAAGTAGTTGTGTGCCCACTTGCAGCAGCACAGGTCGCACACGTGCTATTTCTTCCCTGATGGTACAAAAGGCCTTGTTTGCCCCTGACATTGTGGTAAATTACCCCCATCCTTAATGTTTTCACGCCAAAGTTAGATTGTAGCAAACTCAACTGTAGCAAACAATGTAACAAAAATAACCCCTCTTCCCCAATGCAGGAGGCAGGAAATCAATAGACTTCTGGTAGTTTGAGGTCATCCGGAGGAGCTGCCTCTCCAGTCCGAATACATGGATAAAAGTTCTCATTAATGGAGAGGCTGAAGTGCTGGACTGCGTCATAAAATAAAAGCCTAAAACAAGCGGCCTCATTAAATCCCCTCACATTCAGTTATAAAATGGGTCATCTGAAGAGATGCGCTGCAAATCTTTCCACTAAGATACCTTGCTGTGGTCTAGGACATCCTGAGCTGCATTTATATTCCTGCCTCTTAAAGTGACGGATCATTTCTCCATAGTTTTAGGTCCAGAACAAATGTGCTCCATATACTGTAGACAATGGTCAGAACTGCCAATCTCCAATAACTAAATTGTGACACCGGCAGCCACCACTAGGGGGAGCCGACAGTTGCAGGTGTGATGTGTGCAGAGAGCTCCTTCTAGTGGTCGATGCAGATAGAATTCTGTCAGGCAGCTGGATGACTATGCTGGGGATTTGGAGCTCTGTATCAGTTAAACGGATCTTTGATTCTTAGAAAGATAGTACAGAACAGAATTATGGACTATTTTAGAAAAATGAAATGGTATTTGAGGACTAGTACTTTAAGTTGAAAGATATCCAGTGTCGTCCGGTGTTATAGTGTAGACTCGTGAAATGCATCTTGGGATATGTAGTTATATGACATGATAGAGAGTACAGCAGAAGACTAATCATTCCTGGAATGGACGTGCTGTAACATAGTAACATAGTTCATAAGGCTGAAAAAAGACATCTCTTCAGTTCAGCCTCCTATCCTGCAAGTTATTATTATGATTGTTTGTTTATTATTTTTTATTTTGTTTCTTTCTCCCGGAACGTTCCGAAAACACATTATCAACAAGCGTCGAGGGTCCAGTTATCATCTGACAGTCCTAAATGTTACATCCCAGGTGCCATAACGGCCTCGAGGTCACATCCACAACTCAGACATTCGCTCATCCTGTCCACTCTGCTTCACTTAACGCAGCTCTTCTCCAGATCCCATAACAAATCCACTGACAGCAAAGACAAGACGGATCTCCATACTGGAAAACCTTACACCGAGACCAGATATGGAGCATGCTGGTATAACCTGGGTATCTCCTGTATATAATTATATATGTACAGCTGGTATAAGTTATACATCTTCTTGTATATAGTGATATGGATCATGCTGGTATAACCTGGGTATCTCCTGTATATAATTATATATGTACAGCTGGTATAAGTTATATATCTTCTTGTATACAGTGATATGGAGCATGCTGGTATAACCTGGGTATCTCCTGTATATAATATATATGTACAGCTGGTATAAGTTATACATCTTCTTGTATATAGTGATATGGAGCATGCTGGTATAACCTGGGTATCTCCTGTATATAATTATATATGTATAGCTGGTATAAGTTATACATCTTCTTGTATACAGTGATATGGAGCATGCTGGTATAACCTGGGTATCTCCTGTATATAATTATATATGTACAGCTGGTATAAGTTATACATCTTCTGTATATAGTGATATGGAGCATGCTGGTATAACCTGGGTATCTCCTGTATATAATTATATATGTACAGCTGGTATAAGTTATACATCTTCCTGTATATAGTGATATGGAGCATGCTGGTATAACCTGGGTATATCCTGTATATAATTATATATGTACAGCTGGTATAAGTTATACATCTTCTTGTATATAGTGATATGGAGCATGCTGGTATAACCTGGGTATCTCCTGTATATAATTATATATGTACAGCTGGTATAAGTTATACATCTTCTTGTATATAGTGATATGGAGCATGCTGGTATAACCTGGGTATCTCCTGTATATAATTATATATGTACAGCTGGTATAAGTTATACATCTTCTTGTATATAGTGATATGGAGCATGCTGGTATAACCTGGGTATCTCCTGTATATAATTATATATGTACAGCTGGTATAAGTTATACATCTTCTTGTATATAGTGATATGGAGCATGCTGGTATAACCTGGGTATCTCCTGTATATAATTATATATGTACAGCTGGTATAAGTTATACATCTTCTGTATATAGTGATATAGACCATGCTGGTATAACCTGGGTATCTCCTGTATATAATTATATATGTACAGCTGGTATAAGTTATATATCTTCTTGTATACAGTGATATGGAGCATGCTGGTTTAACCTGGGTATCTCCTGTATATAATTATATATGTACAGCTGGTATAAGTTATACATCTTCTGTATATAGTGATATGGACCATGGTGGTATAACCTGGGTATCTCCTGTATATAATTATATATGTACAGCTGGTATAAGTTATACATCTTCTGTATATAGTGATATGGAGCATGCTGGTATAACCTGGGCATCTCCTGTATATAATTATATATGTACAGCTGGTATAAGTTATACATCGTCTGTATATAGTGATATGGAGCATGCTGGTATAACCTGGGTATCTCCTGTATATAATTATATATGTACAGCTGGTATAAGTTATACATCTTCTGTATATAGTGATATGGAGCATGCTGGTATAACCTGGGTATCTCCTGTATATAATTATATATGTACAGCTGGTATAAGTTATACATCTTCTTGTATATAGTGATATGGAGCATGCTGGTATAACCTGGGTATCTCCTGTATATAATTATATATGTACAGCTGGTATAAGTTATACATCTTCTGTATATAGTGATATGGACCATGGTGGTATAACCTGGGTATCTCCTGTATATAATTATATATGTACAGCTGGTATAAGTTATACATCTTCTGTATATAGTGATATGGACCATGCTGGTATAACCTGGGTATCTCCTGTATATAATTATATATGTACAGCTGGTATAAGTTATATATCTTCTTGTATACAGTGATATGGAGCATGCTGGTATAACCTGGGTATCTCCTGTATATAATTATATATGTACAGCTGGTATAAGTTATACATCTTCTTGTATACAGTGATATGGAGCATGCTGGTATAACCTGGGTATCTCCTGTATATAATTATATATGTACAGCTGGTATAAGTTATACATCTTCTTGTATACAGTGATATGGACCATGCTGGTATAACCTGGGTATCTCCTGTATATAATTATATATGTACAGCTGGTATAAGTTATACATCTTCTTGTATATAGTGATATGGAGCATGCTGGTATAACCTGGGTATCTCCTGTATATAATTATATATGTACAGCTGGTATAAGTTATACATCTTCTTGTATATAGTGATATGGAGCATGCTGGTATAACCTGGGTATCTCCTGTATATAATTATATATGTACAGCTGGTATAAGTTATATATCTTCTGTATATAGTGATATGGACCATGCTGGTATAACCTGGGTATCTCCTGTATATAATTATATATGTACAGCTGGTATAAGTTATACATCTTCTTGTATATAGAGATATGGAGCATGCTGGTATAACCTGGGTATCTCCTGTATATAATTATATATGTACAGCGGGTATAAGTTATACATCTTCTGTATATAGTGATATGGAGCATGCTGGTATAACCTGGGTATCTCCTGTATATAATTATATATGTACAGCTGGTATAAGTTATACATCTTCTTGTATATAGTGATATGGAGCATGCTGGTATAACCTGGGTATCTCCTGTATATAATTATATATGTACAGCTGGTATAAGTTATACATCTTCTGTATATAGTGATATGGAGCATGCTGGTATAACCTGGGTATCTCCTGTATATAATTATATATGTACAGCTGGTATAAGTTGTACATCTTCTGTATATAGTGATATGGAGCATGCTGGTATAACCTGGGTATCTCCTGTATATAATTATATATGTACAGCTGGTATAAGTTATACATCTTCTTGTATATAGTGATATGGAGCATGCTGGTATAACCTGGGTATCTCCTGTATATAATTATATATGTACAGCTGGTATAAGTTATACATCTTCTGTATACAGTGATATGGAGCATGCTGGTATAACCTGGGTATCTCCTGTATATAATTATATATGTACAGCTGGTATAAGTTATACATCTTCTGTATATAGTGATATGGAGCATGCTGGTATAACCTGGGTATCTCCTGTATATAATTATATATGTACAGCTGGTATAAGTTATACATCTTCTGTATATAGTGATATGGAGCATGCTGGTATAACCTGGGCACAGTCAGGACTGTGTGGGCTGCTCTTCTGGTCGGTCCTCTGCAGAACATTTCAGATACTGTGTTGCATCACGTACACAATGTAACACATATTTTAGCTCCAGGGAGTTTGAGGAAAGTAACATAATGTTTCACTTCTCCTAAAACCCTATAATGTCTTCTGGAGAGGCGTTAATGAAGGCCGTCCTGCGTCTTGAGCTGCTTTCAAGTTTATTCTGTATAGAAACGGCGACCTAAAAGAAATCTTGAGAGAGTAATTACCGCAGACATTTACTGCGATGCGTGTCCGCCTGTACCGTAAAGAGCATGCAGTGCCCTATGTGTGGCCTAACATAACAACCCCCTCCTGTGGCATTTCAAGGCGATGGTCATGGTAAAAAACATAATGGGATAAAGTAATAGCTTCACGTTTATCAAAGCAACATGATCTACAGTATAGCAATGGATGTGTCCTCCGAGACTGGGCAGATTTAGATTGCAAGCTCTGTGGGTGACTTGAGTCTCATTGTCCCTCATCTTCCTTGTTTAAAGAGGAAAGAGCAACATTGTTGTAATGAGAGAAATTCTTCCAGGAAAACCGAGAGCGATCCACAGGTGACCACATTATGTCTTGGATCACACAGTATATAAACCTCGGTTATAGGGATATTAGAACTAGTTTGTGACCATGATGAAAGACAAGGCGGCATGAGTAATCCTACAACACACTGCAGCTGCTGCAGAACTTCTTTGTGTGAAGGTTAAATTTAATATAAATTCAAATATCATGAAGTTCTCCTCTTCAAAAAGGGAAGTGTATTTTATGTAGAATATTTGTCACAATCCTGCAGAAAATGCAGTTCCTAAGGGGAAGAGTGTGGAGGACTTAAAAAGAAGGTGGGACGAGAGAGGAGGAGGTGGGGCCAGATGTGAGGGGGTGGGCCCAAGGATGAGGGGGTAGGGCCAAGAAAGGTGAGGTGGAGCCAGGGATGAGGAAGTGAAGCCAAGGATCAGAAGGTGGAGCCAAGGATGAGAAGGTGAAGCAAGGGGTGAGGATCTGAACTCAGTAAATGAGGAGGTGGAAACAGGGTTGATGTGGTGGAGCCAGGAAAAATTAGGAGGTACAGCCAGGGTTGATAAGGTGGAGCCAGGAATGAGGATATGGAGCTAGGAAATGAGGAGGTGGAACCAGGGTTGATGAGGTAGAGAAAGGGATAAGGACGTGGAACCAGGAAATTAGGAGGTGGAGCCACTGTTCATGAGGTGAAGCTAGGGATGAAGAGGTGGAGCCAGGAAATTATGAGGTAGAACAAAGGATGAGGAAATGGGGCCAGGAAATGAAGAGGTGGAGCCAGGGTTGATGAGGTGGAGCCAGGGATGAGGATTTGGAGCCAAGGATGAGTAGGTTGATCCAGGAAATGATGAGGTGGAGCCAGGAATGATGAGGTGGAGCTATGGATAAGGAGGTGGAGCCAGGGATGAGTAGGTGCAGCCATGGATGAGGAGGTGGAGTAGGGTTGATGAGGCGGAGCCAGGGATAAGAATATGGAGCCCAGGTGGGGCACTGGAACTAACGGTGGGCACAGGAGCCTACAGGCTCAGTAGTCACTGCGTTCCATTTAAAAGGCAGCGATCTACCTCCAGTGGGAAGTAAGGAACACTGGGTGCATGGTTTGTAATCAGGTCCCACATGGATAACCCTGTACATCCTCATACGATATTTGGGTGATTGCTGCCATCACCTTTGTGTTGGTATCATTATGTAATCAGCGTTTTTTTTTTAATCTTTAAACTATTAGAGATTTTTTTTAATTCTTAGGAAAATCTTCAACTCTACAATGGGATCTGCACACAGTTTGACACGTGTCACCCTTACAGATTATGCCGCGGCTTCCTGTTGCCGGACCTTACATCTTGCCATATAGTGTTGGTGTGACTTTGTTATACGCGGACCGCCATCGCGATGATGAAAGCTCTTACCCATGACGCCGTCTCCCCGCTAATTCACCTTCCTAATGACAGAAGATTATTTATATTTAGTTCCAATTCCATTCCATTATTTGATCGCTCCCTTGACCTTAGCAAATTTAAGAAAGTAAAAGGAGAAAGTGATCTGTGTGGGATGTGTTTAGTATGAAGTATACAGTAAATCGTAGTTCGTTTCAGTAATAGAAGCTAAGCTAGCGCCATTCTATCTGAGCGGTATTGATGTAGCCGGCGGTACAGACAGCACGTGGGGGGCACTGGTTCAGGCGTGGGAATGCGGTGGTCTGATTACTGACACAAGATATGCAGAAGGGTCAAAAAAGTGCACAAGATTAGGGGGTTCGAAATGTAGGGCTAGAAACAGTAAAATGCCTCAGCCCCCCCACCACCACCACCAGTGTGCAGTGTGTCAAAAGGAACCAGGGAGTAGAGACTAGTGGGGATCTGTTTGGAAGGGGAGAGTGGGGGGGATCGGTGAGGTCAGGTATCAGTTACAATATTTTTTAAACCCCCTGTAACCAGTGCCAAAAATTAAATTTTCCCCAGTGGAAAACACCTTTAAGAAGAAATTTCTCTTATGGGAAGTCACCCATGGTCCTGATGTCCACTATGACCAGATCTGTTCCTTATGGGAAGTCATCCATGGTACTGATGTCTAGTATGACCAGACCTGTCCCTTATGTGAAGTCATTCAAGGTCCTGATGTCCAGTATGACCAGATCTGTTCCTTATGGGAAGTCATCCATGGTACTGATGTCTAGTATGACCAGATCTGTTCCTTATGGGAAGTCATCCATGGTACTGATGTCTAGTGTGACCAGATCTGTCCCTTATGGGAAGTCATTCAAGGTTCTGATGTCCAGTATGACCAGATCTATTCTTATGGGAAGTCATCCATGGTACTGATGTCTAGTATGGTCAGACCTGTCCCTTATGGGAAGTCATCCATGGTACTGATGTCTAGTATGGTCAGACCTGTCCCTTATGGGAAGTCATCCATGGTCCTGATGTCTAGTATGACCAGATCTGTCCCTTATGGGAAGTCATTCAAGGTTCTGATGTCCAGTATGGCCAGAGGTGTCCTTTATGGGAAGTCATTCAAGGTTCTGATGTCCAGTATGACCAGGTATGTTCTTTATGGGAAGTCACCCATGGTACTGATGTCCAGTATGACCAGATCTGTCCCTTATGGGAAGTCATTCAAGGACCTGATGTCCAGTATATCCAGACCTGTCCCATATAGGAAGTCATCCAAAGTTCTTATGTCCAGTATGACCAGACCTGTCCCTTATGTGAAGTCATCCATGGTCCTGATGTTTGTTATGGCCAGATCTATGCTCTGTATGGCAGTTGTAACTATACTAGTGATAAGTGACATGTGCTATAACAGGGATGCTCAACCTGTGGCCCTCCGGCTGTTGCAAATCTACAACTCCCAGCATGCCATAATAGCTGTAGGCTGTCCAGGTATACTGGGAGTTGTAGTTATGCAACAGCTGAATGGCCGCAGGTTGGTCATCCCTGTGCTATAACTCACATTGCCCTATAATAAACCCTTATGACCTTCACTTATGTACCTCAACCACTTTGTTCTGGAGAGATCCCCTTTAAATCATAAACCATCTCTATGTTGATATACAAATTCCTCCAGAATAAACCTCTTTACAAGTGACAGCTTCGTTCTGACTGGTGACTTGCTCAGGGTGGCGTGAAAATTGCATCAGATGACGGGGAACATTGACCTTTTCCCTCCACTCTGTTCTAACATTAATCATAGAATCTGTGTCGCGGGAGCTTTGATCTCCAGACGGGGAAAGCTTGTCTGTGAAGGACGACCAATGTCACAGGACAATTCTGCTCCAGAGAAATACAATCCAAATTTTATGAAGTCTTTGTCATTCATCTGGTGTCACAAACGCTCGTTGTGAAGAGTTTTAGTTATATTTCGTCCCGATTGGAGAGGCGTGGATGGTTTGCATAATATAGCAGCCATTATCACAAGGGTCGAGCAGCGGTGACATGATGGTCACTCAGTCAAGGGGTGGTCCGGTTTTTAGTTTTTATATCAGATCGGCACGGGTCAGACTCACGGCACCCCCATTGATCAGCTGTTTGATCATACGAGGGCTGCCTTCTCTGCTCTGTTTACCTGCTTGTCGCAGTAATTGCCGTAGTCCATATGGCGTCCACATTCACTTCTATGGGACGGCTCTGTAGTATTCAATTGAACAGACAGGAGCCATTCCATAGAAGTGAATGTGGACGCCATACGTGTAATTACACTGCTGAACACTGCAACTGCCGCAGCGAGCAGGTAAACAGAGCAGAGATGGCAGCGATCGTATGATCAAACAGCTGATCGCCAGAGGTACCGGGAGTCGGACCCCCACTAATCTGATATTGATGATCTATCCTGAGAATAGGTCAATAGTATAAAGCAGACTACCCCTTTAAGTTAAAACATAAACTCGCAAAGTGGCCCTTCTTCTGGTACAAGATTAGGTCTCACCCTAAAAATTAGATTTTTAGATGGGACACCCTGTGTCGGTTTCATGGAAAGAAGAACAGAGGATGATCCCCAAATCCTAATCCTCAGCAGGAGTTACAGCAACGATAGTCACAGCCCCCTTTGAGACTGGTCCAGTGCCTATTACTTTCGGAAAATCATTTTAGGCTTAAAGGGGTTGTCTCATGATGGACAATGGGGGCAAATCACTAGGATATGCCCCTATTGTCTTATAGGTCCGGGTCCCACTGCTGGGACCCACACCTATATCCAGAACGGAGCCCTACAAGGTGGTTGCTGGAGGACCCCAGTCCTGCCACCACCAAGCCGGCTCCCCATAGAAATGAATGGGAGCGTACCGCGCATGACCGGCACCCGCTCCCATTCATTTCTATGGAGATGACAGAAATAGCCGAGCCAGTGCTCAGCTATTTTCGCCGGTCCCATAGAAAAATGAATGGAGGGTGGCTGCGCTTGCTCAGTGCGCCCTCCTTCACTTTCGGGGCTCCGTTCTGGATATAGGTGCGGGTCCCACTGCTAGCGATATGCCCCCATTGTTCATCATGAGACAAACCCTTTAACCACAAGCAACAACTACTCTTATCATTGTCCTGTAGAATCTGGAGAGTGAGATGAAGAAGTGATCATGAAGGCAAAGATTATATGTTATAGTGAAATCAGGAGGCATAGCTTCAGGAGGTGAGGGGTAGCACCTGTGCTATGGTACCTGAGGGTTCCCCATGACTCCCCTGCCATATAAGACGACGCCAGCGCTATAAATGATAATGGGGCCCTCTTACTGATTCTGTATTGGGGTCCAGGGGCTTTAGGTGACACCTACTAATAGAGTTCCTTTAATTCTGCATCTGATAATTTTGCACAGAGCTACAATTAAAAGGGCTTGTCCAGGATTAGAAAAAACATGGCTGCTTTCTTCCAAAAACATCACACGGGCTTTGTGCGCTACAGCTGTCACCCTATTGACTCCAATGGAGCTGCGCTGCAATATCAGATACAACCCATGGACAAATGTTTCATCTATGGAGCAGAATGGGTTAAAAACCCAGCAGCATTACTATTATTGTCTAATCCAGACGATCTGATAATCTCTTTGATGTCGGATTAATAGGATTTTATCACACAGAATAATCATAGAAACTCTGTATCCAAATGGGAAAAAAAAGTTTCCACTTCACACATTGACTACACTGTAACGAAATAACAAAATGAAACAAATATGAAGAAGTTCTGCCGAGGAGACGATGAAGTGTCCCTCATTAAACTCGCCTATTTATAAATGCTAATGAATTTATACTGACGGCTGCGCCACTGATCCGGGGAAGCTTCACATTTTAGGATAAACTGAAATCCAATAGTCATTACACAGTTTCATTTTAACGCACAGCAGGGGGTCGTTCATCACAGATCCATGTGTGACACCACAAAGGAGCGGAGAGGGCTTATGCAGATGTGGACCCATTCACTTCAATGGAGCTGCAAAAGATACAGACAGCACTCCGTGTGCTGCCCACATCCATTGATTCATTCTGTGGCCCGTGTTTATTACGTGGGTCAGTACAATGATAATGCCACAGTTCTATATATTTTTACTATTTTTTCTCTCCTCCTCCAACTGTCAGCTCTGCAACTGCTCCCCCTCCTCCTCCTCAACTGAAAGGGGGGGCTGCTTTATATGCTCATATCTCTGGTTTGATAGCAGCTAGGTATTCTTTGAAAGTTGGCATTCCAAGCTTTCAAAAAACATCAGAATCACAGCATTATCTTCACTACATGGGAAGATATCACTGTTAGAAATCAGGCCCAGAGACCAGGCCCTGTTAGAGACCAGGCCCTGTCCCTAGCTGCTACCAATCAGGAGATATCAGCAGCTAAAGCAGCCCCTTCCCTTCCACTGCTAAAATTCAGATTGATGGGGGTCTGAAAACTGGCATCCCCACCAATTAGCTGTTTGAGGAGGCCACTGCACTTCATTGAGCACCTCCGCCTCCTTACAGCTTACTAAGCACAGTGCCCTCCTTTAGATAACACCTGTATTTGGTAAGGCAGTCCAGTCCTAATCACTTGAATGGGACTGAGATGCACCTAGGTCATGTGACCAATGAACGTGATGTCACTGGCTTAGGAAGAGGCCACAGTGCTCACCGGAGTGCTGCAGCCTCTTCAAAACAGCTGATCAGTGTGGGTGCAGGGAGTCGCCCCCCTGCCGATTTGATATTGATGACTTCTCAGAGTAGTCCGTCAACACCTTGGAGAGACCCTTTAAAGAACAACTGTAAACAAATTATCTTATCATGCTGTCAGCACTCTACTGCAGAACTCCAGCAAAGATTTGAATGCAGCTCTGGAGGTGACTGGAGACTGTGATACATGATACAAGCTATAAAATAACATTGTCAAGTAAAGATTCAGCGAGGAGACACATGGTAAGAACTTTCCACCCCAAACCTCAGCACTCTTACCTTAAAGAGGTCAACCCATCTCAGACATTGGTGGCAATGACTCCGTGCATGTATGGGTGCCCTCCACTCGCTGGTAAGAGATTTCAGAAAATAGCTGAACAAGTGCCGAGCAATTTTTGGATCTTCCATAGTAGTCAATGCAGGGAGAATGCACTCTTTTACTTCAGGGGGGCAGGTCCCCGAGGTGCACCCAATATCCGAGCAATGAGACCACCCCTTTAAGCGTCTTATTTGTCTTCTGAAAATCTGAAAACATCCGGACGTCTCTCCTAACACCAATTCATTATCATCTAACTTTCCCACATTCTCCACTAAATCCAGCTCCTCTGCTGCATAAGTTCCCTCTATCCGTCCTCCATGTTCCTGCATCAGAGGCAGCGGATTGTCGGAAACTTAATTTGCAGGCGCTTTGACTTTGTGAATAGCAATAAGGAGGCAGCCGGAAGATTTCACTTAATTCCAGGATCTCCAGAACATTGCAGCATGAACTGCGCAAAAGATGAAAACTTTCACTGCCGCAGAGGACGTTAAAGGGGTTATCCAATACTATAAACTGCCCCCCATGTGCCCGGGCCCCTCACAGACAGTATAACTAGCCCGCTCCCTGCGCCGCTCCTGGTCCCCGCACCGCCGCTGCTGCTTCTCCCTGTGTGCCAATGAAAACATCCGGTGTTGGGGGGAGCAGCCAATGGCAGGCAGGGACAGGGACGAGCTTCCCTAGCATTGCGGGTGATGCTAGGGCACAGGGGCGGCAGAGACACTGCATTATGCCTCATTCACACGTCAGAGTTTGGTCAGTGATTTCCATCAGTGGTTTTGAGCCAAAAACAGGTGCGTCTCTTAGCAGAGAACTGGTGCAGATCTTTCCCTTATACGTCATGTCTGTGGAGGCTCCAGTCCTGGTTTTGGCTCACAATCACTGATGGAAATCACTGACCAAACACTGACATGTGAATGAGGCATTACTATACCTACCAACTTTTTGGACGGTCCAAGAGGGACACTTTTGGTTCATTGTGTGAAAGTCCATTTTTCCTGCATATTTATACACTTTAAAGCCTCATTCACACATCCGTGTCCATGCTCAAATCCGTGAGCAGGTGGTCAGTGATGCATCCGTGAAGGATCCGTGTTGGGTCCATGTGTCCATTTTTTGCTGTCCGTGTTGCATCCGTGTTTCATTGACACTGAACAGCTGAAAAATAATTTTCAAAGCATCTCTTCTTAATGATCCGTGAAACACGGATGCAACACGGACGTGGTTTTCACCGACTCATTGACTAAGGTCATGATGGATCCATGAACACAGACAAAATAGAGAATGCATCCGTGCTAAAAACGGACCCATGGACCATGGTAAAACACTGATGTCTGAAGACACACATTAAAATGAATGGGGACGTGTGCTGCCCGTGAAACACTGACGTGTGAATGAGGATTAATAGTTTTCTTGGCGCACAATGCTGCAAAAATTATCTGAATATAGAAATTTATAAAAAATGTAAATTGTATCAGATAATGAAATAATATACAAGGCGGGATCAAATATACAGAGATAAATACAGAGATAAATTGTAAATGTAATAATTCAAAACTGTACCTCAAAAATAGGGACATTTAATCAGAAAAGAGGGACAGAGGGACTTGGGCCCAAAAGAAGGACCCTTGGAAGGTCTGCGTTACTCGGGACTTTCTTGCACTTTGGAAGTGATTAATTCTGGAGAGGTTTGGGATGTTCTTGTGATTTGGCTCGAGCAGTGATGTCTGAGAAATGTGCTGCTCCTAAAGAATCGTTTTGTCTCCCTCGCTGTAATTGGCAGCGCGAATCCTTTCCCGAGAGGCCGCGCAATATCCAAACTTCAATCAGGACTCTGAATATTTCTATTATTTATCAAGAACAAGAGAGAAGATTCAGTCGCGGAGAATTCTTTTGCAATATCTTCCTACTTACTGAAATATTCATTTCTGGAAGATCCTCACGAGCACCGCAGTCAGCGGTTCTGTTACGGAGCGAGCAGGAGCCGCCATTGTTCTGGAAGGGTCAGCAATCCGTCCTGTGGTGATAATGGGATTTTATGCTTTGCATATAATGGCGTCCAATGCAGATGTCGCCGTCATAGACATCAAAATATTGCATCGGCCCATCTGCTTCTCAAACAACAAATTTGATGGATGGAAGCAAAGTATCCAAGTGTAGCACAGAGTATTTCAGGAGAGGAATGTGCTACACGGACTTATAGATACAGAGTGGAAGGAGCAGGGTCACAGGATGAGAGTTACTTAGTGAAAGAAGCAGGGTCCCAGCAGCACAGAGGATTTCAGGAGAGGAGTGTGCTGATCCTGTGGAGGTCACAGGATGAGAGTTACATAGTGGAAGGAGCAGGGTCCTCCCAGCAGCACAGAGGATTTCATGAGAGGAGCGTTCTGATCTTGTGGAGGTCACAGGATGAGAGTTACATAGTGGAAGGAGCAGGGTCCTCCCAGCAGCACAGAGGATTTCAGCAGAGATGTGTACTGATCTTGCGGGAGGTAACAGGGTGAGAGTTACATAGTGGAAGAAGAAGGGTCCCAGCAGCACAGAGGATTTCAGCAGGGGAGTGTGCTGATCTTGTGGAGGTGACAGGATGACAGTTACATAGTGGAAGGAGCAGAGTCCTCCCAGCAGCACAGAGGATTTCAGGAGAGGAGTGTGCTGATCTTGTGGAGGTGACAGGATGAGAGTTACATAGTGGAAAGAGCAGAGTCCTCCCAGCAGCACAGAGGATTTCAGGAGAGGAGTGTGCTGATCTTGTGGAGGTCACAGGATGAGAGTTACATAGTGAAAGGAGCAGGTCCTCCCAGCAGCACAGAGGATTTCAGGAGAGGAGTGTGCTGATCTTGTGGGAGGTCACAGGATGAGTTACATAGTGGAAGGAGCAGGGTCCCCAGCAGCACAGATGATTTCAGGAGAGGAGTGTGCTGATCTTGTGGGGCGTAGTAGTATCCTGTCCACTTTTGTGATGATTAGGACGGGGCTCAGTGTTATTAGTAAAGAAGAAGATGATAGAGAAACTTTATCTGCAGGGTTTGTGTACATCCGGAAGTCCTCTACTTTCTCTTCACAGTCATCCCTGGCTTCTCGTTCTTCTCGTCGCCAGGGCCGCTATCTTGTCCTCACATGCATCGTAGTAGCTAACATGCTCTCCAGGCACGGCAGCAGAACACACCGCCCAACTGTGCCAGGCTTTCAGATAGACGTGACCTGCCGGGCGGAGAGACATCCCCTGCAACACCTCACTTTGGGTGAAAACCTGAGATGACCTAAGTTTTCCATTTGATCAGCGCAGAGACATTTAGTAGATGTTAGATGTGCCGCCATTATACTGACATCTGTACTTCAGCTGCTGCCTCAACCCCAATATTATAATGGCGGCTTTTACAGGCGCGGATTTTTTTTTTTTCTAAAAACCCTCAATTTTATGTGGGCTTTGATTTGTTTGCTCTAACGCATTTATGGAACATCCATAATGGAATCCCTTTTAGTCCGATGTAATTTCTACTAACACGGAGGCTGCAAATCGCCGTGCTAAGTGACCGCCATCCTCGCTCTCCAGACCGCCAGAGCAATTTTAAGTCATGGAAAACATTAAGTAGGTGTCAGAAATGAGAATAATGAGGCCTCCCCTGTAATCTGAATAACCATTGCTCCGGCTAACACAAAGCGGGCATGTCAGTGAATGGAGACCGTCGGGCGCTACGTGCAGTACTCAAGGTTTATGACTTACGGACAGTGCAAAATGATTGAATTCACGTCAGCGCAGATAATATGGGAAATAATCAGAAAATGTACTGACACAGGGTAAATGACATTCAGATATATCTACCAGGAGTCAGCATGAGAGACAATTGTCTTGTACACCAGGGACTGTCTGCAGTACTAAAAGACTGGCCATCACGGACTGTCTGCAATACTAAAACACTGGCCAATGGGGAATGTCTGCAATACTAAAACACTGGCCAATGGGGAATGTCTGCAGTACTAAAACACTGGCCAATGGGGAATGTCTGCAGTACTAAAACACTGGCCAATGGGGAATGTCTGCAATACTAAAACACTGGCCAATGGGGACTGTCTGCAGTACTAAAACACTGGCCAATGTGGACTGTCTGCAATACTAAAACACTGGCCAATGTGGACTGTCTGCAGTACTAAAACACTGGCCAATGGGGACTGTCTGCAATACTAAAACACTGGCCAATGTGGACTGTCTGCAGTACTAAAACACTGGCCAATGGGGACTGTCTGCAGTACTAAAACACTGGCCAATGTGGACTGTCTGCAGTACTAAAACACTGGCCAATGGGGACTGTCTGCAGTACTAAAACACTGGCCAATGGGGAATGTCTGCAATACTAAAACACTGGCCAATGTGGAATGTCTGCAATACTAAAACACTGGCCAATGGGGACTGTCTGCAGTACTAAAACACTGGCCAATGGGGGACTGTCTGCAGTACTAAAACACTGGCCAATGGGGACTGTCTGCAGTACTAAAAACACTGGCCAATGGGGACTGTCTGCAATACTAAAACCACTGGCCAATGGGGAATGTCTGCAATACTAAAACACTGGCCAATGGGGACTGTCTGCAGTACTAAAACACTGGCCAATGGGGAATGTCTGCAATACTAAAACACTGGCCAATGGGGACTGTCTGCAGTACTAAAACACTGGCCAATGGGGACTGTCTGCAGTACTAAAACACTGGCCAATGGGACTGTCTGCAGTACTAAAACACTGGCCAATGGGGACTGTCTGCAATACTAAAACACTGGCCAATGGGGAATGTCTGCAATACTTAAAACACTGGCCAATGGGGACTGTCTGCAGTACTAAAACACTGGCCAATGTGGACTGTCTGCAGAACTAAAACACTGGCCAATGTGGACTGTCTGCAGTACTAAAACACTGGCCAATGGGGACTGTCTGCAGTACTAAAACACTGGCCAATGGGGACTGTCTGCAGTACTAAAACACTGGCCAATGGGGACTGTCTGCAATACTAAAACACTGGCCAATGGGGAATGTCTGCAATACTAAAACACTGGCCAATGGGGACTGTCTGCAAGTACTAAAACACTGGCCAATGGGGACTGTCTGCAGTACTAAAACACTGGCCAATGGGGACTGTCTGCAGTACTAAAAACACTGGCCAATGGGGACTGTCTGCAGTACTAAAACACTGGCCAATGGGGACTGTCTGCAATACTAAAACACTGGCCAATGGGGAATGTCTGCAATACTAAAACACTGGCCAATGGGGACTGTCTGCAGTACTAAAACACTGGCCAATGTGGACTGTCTGCAGAACTAAAACACTGGCCAATGGGGACTGTCTGCAGAACTAAAACACTGGCCAATGGGACTGTCTGCAGTACTAAAACACTGTCCAATGGGGACTGTCTGCAAGTACTAAAACCGTGGCCAATGGGGACTGTCTGCAATACTAAAACACTGGCCAATGGGGACTCTCTGCAGTACTAAAACACTGTCCAATGGGGACTGTCTGCAATACTAAAACACTGGCCAATGGGGACTGTCTGCAGTACTAAAACACTGGACACCAGGGACTGTCTGCAGTACTAAAACACTGTACACCAGGGACTGTCTTCAGTACTAAAACACTGTACACCAGGGACTGTCTGCAGTACTAAAACACACCAGGGACTGTCTACAGTACTAAAACACTGTCCACCAGGAACTGTCTGCAGTACTAAAACACTGGCCAATGGGGACTGTCTGCAATACTAAAACACTGGCCATCACAGACTGTCTGCAGTACTAAAACACTGGCCAAGAGGGACTGTCTGCAGTACTAAAACACTGGACATCAGGGACTGTCTGCAGCACTAAAACACTGGCCAAGAGGGACTGTCTGCAGTACTAAAACACTGGAGAACAGTAACTGTCTGCAGTACTAAAACACTGTACACCAGGGACTGTCTGCAGTACTAAAACACACCAGGGACTGTCTGCAGTACTAATACACTGGATACCAGGGACTGTCTGCAGTACTAAAACACAGTACACCAGGGACTGACTGCAGTACTAAAACACAGTACATCAGGGACTGACTGCAGTACTAAAACACAGTACATCAGGGACTATCTTGAGCACCAAAACAGTGTACACCAGGGACTATCTGCAGTACTAAAACACTACACCAGGGACTGTCTGACCACTAAGTAAACTGTCCCTCTATCAATATTCATCTGTCTTTATGTTAACATCATAGTGTCTATGTAATAATACATTTAATGTTAACCTCCTTTCAAAATCCTCTATACCAACTTGAGGAAATGGCCACGACAGCCGACACCACAATTATAAATGACACGTGGCAGGTGAATGCCCTGGAGCTTCATGTTACACCTCTGATGGTGGCAGACCCCGGGCATCTGCTGTGATCTCATCCTGTGCTGGTAATGATACAATGTATTAGCTTTGGTTACAATGTAACAGATACAAGTAACCGAGAGAAATGTAACAAATCTGAGTTCTGTCAAGTGCTGGAGCGGCTGCGTCACCCAAGACTGAGCTTTATTAGGTCTTCTCCACTTTAGTGTTGTGCGTACAAATTGTCTGATGTAACATGTTGTTCTTCCTCTACAGTACAAGACATACATCAGTGAACATGACAGAGAACTTCAGATTGAATCCATTTACATTTTTCCAACCAGCGGCGCCGCTGCAGCCTCATCACTCGCGCTCTCTCAGGCTGCGTTATCACAACACGGAGAAGAACTTTATAGAAAGGGGGCGTGCGTCCAACGTGACAACACTTAAATCTGTACACAATGTTGCAAACCCTTTATTTATCCTGTAGTGGTTTTAAGTGATTACTTCTCCGTTTGCATCCAAAGCTGCTTTCAGAATTCAGCAGGTTCTCCGCTACCGCAGTGCATTGTGGGAGCTCAGATGAATTTACGCCATGAGACAGCAGTGTGTTTTCAAGGTCAACATGTTGAAAACAATTTGGTGTAGAAAGGGATACTGAACACGCACAAAATGTTTCGTCAGCTACAGAGAAACAAGCCATTATTCTGGCATCAAGCGTAGTGATATTGGCGTCGAGGAGGCCCTAGTAATGACATTGGGATCTTTGGCAATTCCTGAGAGACGTAGCATGACCAAATGTGTTGTCACCATCACACGGTGGGACAGTGATATACGGATCGGAGCGAAACGTGGGGGCTGACTGTCGACACACGATGAAGGTTACACTACAGAACTAGAGGATAAAGATGCGGATGGGAGTGTGATCGGAGGGTCTGGTGCATCGGCAGCGGCTTAAAAAACTAACTGTGAAAAACTCTTAACTTCTGTTTTTTTTTTGATATGGCTAATATGTTCTCTCTAGCTGTAGATTATTTTAGTTTCTTTAAATTTTGTTTTTTTGGGAAACGTGACGTGCAGGCAACTTATGGTAGGCATGTTAATCATCACCTGACAAATACCGTATTTTTTCTTGAGGTATCAAAAGCATAATAGATACCAGAGTTAAGGGTGACTATGTCAAATAGTCTGCGACCTGGGGACTCGTCATCATTACCCAGACAAATGTCGAACAGTAGAATTTTCTGGACTCAAGGCGGTAGATGATATTGGTAGCAAATGACTTGGTTGTATTGTGTGACGTACAGAAGTGTCACCTGGGCAGTATATACGGATTGGGCGAGATGTGCTGAACTGTGACACACAGAAGGTTACACAAGCTGAGTAAAAGGATTTTGTATCACTGCAGCTTAAACACAAAAAAAAATAATTTTTTTTGTATTTTGTTTTTTTTATTTTTTTAAAATTTTGTTTTTTTTTGGGAACGTGACGTGCAGGAACTATGGTAGAAACTGACCCTGTTAACGGTGGCTATTTAGACTGCGACCCAGACAAATGTCGCACAGAGAATTTTTGGATCAAGGTAGATGATATTGGTAGCAAATGACTTGGTTGTATTCTGTGACGTACAGAAAGTGTCACCTGGACAGTATATAATACGGATTGGAGTGAGTGTGCTGAACTGTGACACACAGAAAGGTTACACACAGCTGTGAGTAAAATGGATTTGTATCACTGAGCTAAAACAACTGAAAAAACTATTTTTTTTTTATATTTTTTTTTATATATTTTTTTTTAATTTTTGTTTTTTTTTTGGAACGTGACGTGCAGGAAACTATCGTAAACTAACTGACACCCTGTTAACGGTGGCTATTTAGACTGCGACCCAGACAAATGTCGCACAGAGAATTTTCTGGATCAAGCGGTAGATGATATTGGTAGCAAATGACTTGGTTGTATTCTGTGACGTACAGAAAGTGTCACCTGGACAGTATATACGGATTGGGAGCGAGTGTGCTGAACTGTGACACACAGAAAGGTTACACGCAGCTGAGTAAAATGGATTTGTATCACTGAGCTAAAAACAAACTGAAAAAATATATATTTTTTTTTTTATTTTGTTTTTTTTGGGAACGTGACGTGCAGGAACTATGGTAGAACTGACTGACACCCTCTGTTAACGGTGGCTATTTAGACTGCGACCCAGACAAATGTCGCACAGAGAATTTCTGGATCAAGCTAGATAATTGGTAGCAAATGACTTGGTTGTTTGTGTGACGTACAGAAAGTTACTGGACAGTATAATATACGTTTCGGGAGTTCGACAGATGTAATAGTTGCTCTTTTGGAAGTCAATCCGTTTGACACCTGTCCAGGAGGCAAAACAGTCACATATTCCGTTAGCACATGTATTACTCGCCAACTGGTTTCTTCCTTAGCAAGGAGATGATGAGCATACTGACAAGGAGTACATCCTCACACTCAGCTCGCACGCTTCAAAATGGATTTGCCAGTACACGACCTGAGTCAGTGAGGAGAGAAACTACAACGGGAACCTTATCAACTATTATCTTTTTTTGTCTATATTATATAGGTTCTCTGTTATGAGCTGAGAATATAGTTAGTTTTTTAAATTTTGTATGTTTTTTGGGGAGAACGTTGTTGAATCTGTGCGGGTAACATATAGTTATGAAGTCAACATCGGAATAGCCCTGGGATTTCCGCTGGAGTTAAGAGGGGGTGGACTAGTTGAGAGATAGTCTTGCGATCCTTCAAACAAGTAACTGCCCTCCAGTCTGAAGATAAGAGCCAAAAGAAGAATTTCGCGCTGGTATCAACAGAACGTGCGATGGATGATAATAGAAGACGGCATGATAGATGTAGGTAAGGACTAAGATGATCACTATGGTTAGATATAAGGACTGTGATCGGGTAAGCAGTTCCACATATTGTGTGGCAACGAGAATTTGTTGTACCAGACAGAGAACAGACATGATTACGTGAAAATGCGAATTGTTGACATGGACTTGTGACACAATTCAGATAAGGTTTTACATTCAATTATGCTCTGCGAGCTGAGTGAAAGAATGGGAATAGATGTAGTCACTGCTTTATGTGGTCGCAATCCTGAGTCTTAAATCAACTGCGAACAAAACACTGTCTCACAAAATGCATTTAGGTTTTGATTTTTTGTCCTCTTATTTCATTGTAGATTTTTTAGGGTAGAACTAAACATGTGAAGCAGAGAGACAAGAAAAACTAAATAGGTAGAAGTAATGCACTTACTTCGACTAGAAACCTAGAGGCACCATGTTAACAGGGCTGCGTTGGGGCAAGGCTCATTTGTTAGTCTCGATCGATGAAACCACGCCCGCCGGATCTGTGCTTGCCCGCAGGGTGCAGTTGGCTGGCGGACCGAGAACACACATAATGCTTCCACCCCTCCGGCCCAGCATTCAACGATGTTACATGGATGCAGAAGCCGGGCGGGTACGACGTGATGTCTCGGGTAGCGGATAAATGCGGTCTCGGGGCTTGTAGTCTAGTGACGCGGTCACAAGACAAAGTGTCACGCGTGGACAGCTATCACTGCCAGGGAGGGTGACTATGAAACGTGAAGATAAGTACAAACGCGAAAAGTGCTGAATCTGTGATATCCAACACTCTAGCAAGAACATGGCGCCTTTACAGCACACGCAGTGCAGCTGTGAAATATCGCGCAGATGTGTTATCACTGGGGAGCTGTTTCTAAAACAACTTGAAAACACTAACGCATATCGGTTATTTATCATTGCTCCTGTGTCTTTTTAGTATAAGAGTACTTCTTTTTACAGTGAGTCTCTTGCTTATTTTTGGTGAACAGAATGTGACGTGCACCGGCATACCTAGAAATCTGGCTGAGAATCATGCATCCAACTTAGTACATTAAAGAGTTTTGTTCCAGAATTATGAGTTTATTCATCAATTTCTACCCAAATCATCTGATGTGCAGCTCCATGGACGGAAGCCGCAGGGCCAGCCCATTATGACTGTTAAACGGTGTGTCTAGCTATTAGGTACCGCATTCGGGCGACTGCACAAAAGAACAGATAGTCCGCCGCAGACGCATATTATTGTTCTGGATCAAGCGGCAGCTAGAAGGTCCCAAGGCGGGTGCTTTTGAGTAGTTTGAGTGCATGCACAGACATAGCAGACGGCTCGTCATTCCATTCTGTTGACGGTAAAACTACAAGAGTGTACACGCGCTGTGGGACAGTTTATAACTAGAACGAGGATGCGGCGAAATTGTTGCTGCAACTGTGATTAGGGAGGTGCAGGGCTAGTGCTGGGGCTCTGCCTGATTAGCGAGTGGCGGCACCACAGAATAGTGTTCACCACTCTACAGCACGTAAAAAGAGTACCTTAAAATGGATTTGATAGGAACAGCTAAACACACACTGAATAAAACATTTGATTATACCCATTTTTAGTTATTTGTGTTTTGCTAAGATATGGGAGATGTTGACGTGCATGTAACTAATAATTGTGTAGATAAAGGGTACTGTACTTATCTAAAAAATCCTTAATACTGTAGATCTAATTTTCAGGATCGTCGGGTATCTTGTATCGGTTTTGGCCCTCACCAATGCAGACCTGTTTGAGGACACTGGGTTTCACACCGGTAGCCTTGCAATTGGGGTTGGCGTACCATTTAGGGAGCTGTCTGGATCCTCCAGACAAATGTCGGCATTCATGCCCTGTTGTGTGTTGTTTCACTGGAGTAAGAACGCGGGACCATACGTGATCTTGATATTGGTAGGCAACAGTCAAAAACTGTGAGACGCCTTGTGTTGTGAGTTAGCTGATCGCACCGGTACAGAAAGTGTCACTGGCAGTATCAAGTCACTACGCCAGTAATGCCAGCGGGCCAGCGATAAAGTTTGCTGAATCCTGGTGTACATGCAGCGCTGAGAGATGTGCTTTCACATTTCCGCGAGGCTGAGTAAAATGAGAGCAGTTGGACAGATCACGGCTGGTGGACTGCACTAAGGCCGCAAACATGAAAAAGTTGATCTTTTTTTTATAGATTCTCAAACTTGCTAGTCTTTTTATATGATTAATTTTTAAATGTTGTGTGGTTTTTTTGAGGAAGATGCTCCTGGTGAAGCGGCAGGAAGCTATCACTAGTAGACCGATACGCCATCGTGAACATCACTGCCTGACATAGTCTAGTTAGAACGGTGAAGACGGTATTTATTTAGTCCTGCGACACGCTGAATAACACAAACTCCGTTTTCGAGCGAAGAACCCTTTGAGATATTGATCGATAGAGAAGTGGTCTAGAATAGAGCAGTACGCAACCTGGAGAGTGAGCATTGGCTCAGAGCATAATGGACTTGGAGTTGTAACTCTCTCTGTGACGAAAGTACAGATGAGATGTCAAAGCGCGTTTTTTGCAAGCATAATATCGAGATCGGCCGGACTGGCAGTCGTGTGCTGGAATGTTCGTGACACAAGTTCAGCACAGAAAGGTTTATATCTGCACCTAGTTCTGAGATTCTAAAATGGTGAGTGTTGCTATTACTATATAATCAGGGAGCTAGCCACCAATTTCATGCAAAAAAATCACGTTTTTTTTTTTTATTTTGATTTTTTTGGGAACCGTGTGACGTGCAAGAACATTAGATGCGCACCGTACTAAAGCATGATCATGTCGCACACTTCCGTACGAGCCGGCAGTTGATTATGTCTGCCCGGGTGGACTGACTGGTACAGATACTGGTCTATCGCAGTACAAATGTCGCACAGAGATTTTTCTGGATAAGGGTAAGATGATATTGGTAGGCCAAATGACTTTGGGTTTTGTATTCTGTGACGTAGCAGGCGCAAGATCGTCACGCTGGAACAGTATATTACGGGATGGAGGCCGCACAACAGATGGCTGAATCTAGTGACACTTGATTCAATCAGATCGCCTAGAAGAGGTTACAGCCTCAGCTGAAGATAGCAATCGCGAGTTGTTGTGAGTCAATGAGCCCGTCTAAAACAACTCGAAGCGGGGAAAAACATTTTTCTTATTTTTTTGTAATTTCTCGCTCTTGTCTTTGGAGCAACGTGACGTGCAATAAAAGAACTATAATTTGGGTTAGTAGACTGCGGCGACTGACAATAGTACAAGCCCAGCGGGCGGCGCCAACGTGATCAATGATGCGTGAAGCCTTGTTCTAACACCGGTGGTCGCCTATATCAGTAGTGCTAGCTGACGCACTGCGCTCAGACAAATGTCGCACAGTAGATTTCTGATGCAGCGTAGACCGTGAGATGAGATTGGTATGCATGAGACATGTGCATCATTGGCTATTGTATACTTACTGTCTCTTGTGACGTAAACGCGCCAGTAAAGCTCGCGTGCACTCGTCCGTTGGGACAGAGTAAGAGTGACCTCCCTGCATGGCTTGCGGATTAGCGATAACGTGCTTGAATCTGGCTGTAGCAGAGAAAGAGGCGAAATCACGCAAGCTAGAATGTTTACAATTGTGTATGCAGGACACTACGCTTGTTATAATTCTAGTTATCTGGAGGGTGTGCAATTTTACCGCTGATGCAGACCTGCATGTTAGTTCTAAAAAGACAATTGATAAAATGATCCCTATTATTTTTTTTATATTTGTTTTTTTATATACTCAATTTGAAGATTTTAGATAAAGATATTAGGCTTAGAAGTGTGTTGTTGATTCAACCCCTGGAGACATGGCCGTGCGCACGCTGCTAAGAATGCATCTATCAGTAAGCAGGTACCAGTCACTGCACCCTGCTTTCCAATAAAGCAATTGTACTGTGTGAGACCTAATTTAGTCCTCGCCACCTGATCCCTTGGCACCCAACAAAGCGTCGCACAGCGAATTTTCTGGATCAAGCGGTAGGATGAATTATTGGTAGCCAATGACTTGGTTGTATTCTGTGACGTACAGAAAGGTGTCACTGGAGCACGCGATATTACGGATCGGGAGCGAATGTGCTGAACTGTGACGAAGGCATGTTTCGATCCTGCTCCCCACGCAGCTGCCGCCTGCATCAGAGAAGTTGTCCTACAGCGCTATTAGACTCACTCAACATCACGTCTCGCACGTTAGAATTGGGACTGTGGTGTTCGAGACTGAGCTAAAACAAACGCTGAAAAAGATAAGCGCGGCCTGTGCTTGGTCGTGATGTCATAGCTTTTCACTCTTTTGTTTTTTTGGGTAAAACTGTTGCCGGAGCGTGCAAGAGTACGAAGTGGGCTGAGAGAGGCAGTCCTCGTACCTCGACACGTGCGCTTGCCTGTTACCTAATTGGGGTGGCTGTACTCTTAGTCGCGACCCCCACCAGAAAATGCTCCGCACTGAGTAGAACTTTTTCTGATCAAGCGGTCCAGGATGTTGATTATTGGTTTAGATCTGATGTAGCTTTGGTTTGAGCTAAATTCTGTGACGTCCTAGAAATGTCAGGTTTGCACCGATAGGACAGTTATATGCCAGCTACGGGGATCGGTCGGAGCGAAAAGTGGGTAACTGTGACAGCGGCACAGAAAGGCGATTCTACAAGGAGCGAGGCGCAGCGGTTCCAGTGAGAGTAAAGAGAAAGTGGGAGGTTTAAGTGTGAATCAATGAACTCTCAGAAGAAGGTGCCCGAGAGCATTTAGGGGGGTAACAATCTAACTGAAAAAACTAAGTGATGTTTTGTTATTATGCTAATAACTTTAAATAAAAACAAATCTATTCGACAAGACTATCATGCATAAGATTTTTTTTTTGTTGATATTTTTCCTTATTTAATAAATATTGTTTAGATTTTTTTAGGAATGCCATTGTGTACATGTGGAAGAGAAGCGGACTGCTGTGCATGACCCGGGAACTACTGGTTATGAATTGCCACCAGCCTCACTTGAACACGTGTGGACTGCGTTCTGGAACAGCTGGTTTTAATTACTCACGCTCGCATTCACAGGCAGCCGCGCCATCACATTTCTGTTGATTGCAAGATTTTCACTAGTATTTAACGTGGGTGGGCTAATTTAGGTACTCTTGCGATCACCGTAATAACACATAGAGACCAATTATGGCAACACAAGCCAGAATTTTTGAATGCATGTCGGGAGTGTAGATAATGTGAATTAGTGAGAATACAGGTAATGCGACTAGGGATGCAAATCGTTGGGTTCGACTATTATTCTCGCCAGGACGCTCCCGTGCCAATCAGTGCTGCACGCATCTGAGAAACACACCAGTCATATCCCGGGAAATTATACGAATCCTGCAAAACGAGATTGTACGGCATTAACAAACCGCTGTTGTGACATGTCAATGTGTCCCTATGATATTTAACTGATGTGACGCCCCTGAAAATATCTACTCAAGAAGATTTACATACAGCACAGCACGGAAACGTAGATAATGCCCAAGGATTCTTGTAGACAGAAGAAGGGGCTAAACAAACAGAGGCAAAGAAAATATTAGTAATTTCATATAGTATTTTAGGTTTATCTGTTGAGTCGTGTTTGGGAGCACGTGAACGTGCAGAACGAGATAAGTGAGCTAAAGTGATAGGGCACTCACTGCACAGAAGAACATTACGCTATGCCCCCAGTCCCCGCACATGTTTTCTCACAGTTCACAGTGCATTCAAAACCCCCCACAGGTAAGGTTGGCTACTAATGAAGTTACTAGTGCTGAGAGCGCTGGACACCCCCCGGCTTTCTCTGCACATTTATGATATTAAGTTAGGAAGAAATTTCAATTACAAAGAACGTACCGATGTATGGTCTTCAGTCACAAAAATTAATGTCTTCGACTCGCTGAGGACACTCTCAAGTTGTGTAATTTTTCTCTCAGATCTGATTCATAGCAGTCTACGATAAATTGGATTGTAGGTTGGGGCGAGGTATAGTGCAAATGTACAGTGGACATGGTTTTGTAACTATTTTGGGCTGTTGTGACACATGCCGAGTTTTACCAAGTCTCAGCCTGGACAGTATATACGGAACGGAACACGGTGCACTCTGGCACAGAGAATTAATTACTATTGGGGACTTTGTAAATTGGGAGGTACCCCAGCACAGTAACCTCTTAGCACAAATTATTTTGGAGAACTCTATGTTACGGGCACTATAAGGGCCTTGCACACGAAGTGAGGGCAGGAGCGCATGGCGTCATTGGTTGCTATGACGCCGTGCGCTTCCTGAGGCTTCCGCTGTACAGTGATACAGTCTATACGAGCGTGTACAGTGTATCACTGTGCAGCGGTAGCCTCAGGAAGTGCACGGCGTCATAGCAACCAATGCTGTCAGAAGGAGCACGGTCCAGGTTTTCATGGACCGTCCCGGACCGTGCTCCACGGTCTTGTGAATGGGACCTAAGTTTCAGGGACACTATTTGCTGGGCACAGTTATTTTATAGAGCACTGGGTGCCAATAATTGTGTGGGACCAGTATTATATGGGGGATTATCTGTTTCCGCAGTATAGTATTGGGAAGAACAGTGGGCACAGTATTAGAGGTGGCAGGATGGGGCGTTCAGAAGGTGGGGAGTAGTTGTCACACTCTGCAGAGATATGAGATGCTGAAAGAAGTCATCATGGTGGTCTGGTCTGAATGGAGAAGATAAAGAAAGAAAAAGTCTCCATTAAAGGAGACATCACTGGATGTAAGAGGTAGGGGGCGCTGTATCTCCTGGATGTGATGTTTTCCAAGTATGTCTTTAACAGTAGGGCTGGAAGGAAGGGGTTAGGTTGAGATATTGGCTTGGGGGGGGCAGTTTTCACCTCAGACAACAGAAATGCTAGGTGCAGCCCTGCTTATAGCCAATTTGCATTATAATTTGGAACGTAATATTGGACCCCATTTCTGTTATTCCGAAATCTCCCTAGCTCATATCAACTGCAGAAAGCTTTTGATTACAATGTAATGATTGTCACAGTGGGGAAAAACCCCATTGAGAAGCCTATAAGACCCCCAGGCGGGCTTTTAACCCCTTAGTGACCGCTAATGCACCTTTTTCCTGACCTAAACAAAGGGTTTATAGCTAAACAGCTGGCTTAATCAATCATTACATGTACCCGAAAATGGTCATTAAAACTATAACTTGTACCTGCAAAAATAAGCCTCATTCAAGTACATTGAATGAAAAAACAAAAAGGTTATGGTTCCCTGGATATGGTGATTTTTAAAAAATGTGCGTGGGTTCACTAAGGGGGGGAATTAATTTCTGGGTAAGTTTTATGTTGGTTTTTTAGCCTCTTTTAGTAAATAAAATGGTCATATTCACTGAAAGGGCCAAGCGGAGATCCACAATGGGAAGTAGAAAACACAACTAAGAGAAGAGGGAGACGAATGAGAAAACACTGAATTCAAGTGAATTCTTAATATATTGGGGGTAGTGTAGGAAGTGCAGCTCAGAAATACAATCTGATCCCTTCCGTCTGCTTCTTAAGATTGGTAAATACTCTCAAAGGATCGCTGTAATTGAAGGTGAATCTTTCGTCTTTGGTTTTAAGTTGCCGAACAAAGGGGAGATGTTGCTGTGTATCCTGTGCACAGAGCAGTAGTAAATTATCCCCTATTCTTTCGGACTGCTGTTTCAAGAACAGTTAACAGACCAACAGCTGAGTTACATGAGAATGGATTTGTATCATCTGAAATTCAAACACTCACGGAAAAAAAATGTAGTAAGATTTTTTTGTTGTGTTTTTTACTATTTTAGTGCTTTTCTTTGGGCTCCACACGATGCACGTCCCGTGACACTATGGTAGAAGACTGACGTGACACGCGTGTTTAAACGGTGCCTATGTGTGTAGTGGGCACGGCCAAAAGTTAGACACTCTGCGTTGTCAGCTCACAAATCATGTTTAAGCATTGGTCTTCTTTAGCGAGGGTTTGAGAAAGTTCTGAAAGGCTGTGTGTACAACATAGCTCGCATTTGTCATAACTAAGAAGTAGAGTGAAGTTTCAAAGTTCCTTGAATTTCATTCATGACTGCTAAGTGATGAGTCGATGTGGTAGCAATTTGACTTGGTTGTATTCCTGTGAAACGAATAAGCTAGAAATGCGCAATGTTCAATCCGTGGAACTCAGATAATTACTTAGGAAGACTGTGCAAATGTTGCTTTGACGTGTATTATTTAACATATGTGCTCGAATACTGTCAAGAGGAATCGAAATCCACTCAGCCCGAGAGAACTGGATTATACACAACAGCACATGAGTAAAAATGGATGATCTGAGTAGCTTCGCTAAGTCAGACTTACAAAGCTAAAAAGCGAACTAGAAAGGCCACGTTTGAACTCTTGAGATTCTTGTTACTTAATATATCTATTCATATTTTTTAATATTTACTGATGTAGTGTGTTGTGGTGGGGGGAAAACGGTTAGCATCGTGCAGTGAACTTAGTGTGCTAGCAACTCACTGACCAACTAATTGTACAGGGAGCAGACAGGGAGGCTGTAACGGTAGACAGTAGTTGTCTAATGCTGTCTGCTCGAACCTACAATCATTGACCTCAGGACGAGACGAAACAATGAAGTCCGCACCAGAGGTAGAATCTATTGCTGTATACTCAAATCTGCGGGTACTAGTAAACATTGCATATTTGTAGCTACAGAGATGACTGTGTCCGCGCTAGTGTAAGTTCGTGTGACAGCAGTACTGATCTGTAGACCTACATCAGTTATCAGAAATTGTTCACCTGAGAGCCAGAGTAGATACAGGAAAGGCAGTAACACTATCTTACGTGATATACGGTAGTACCGAATCAATGTGCTTGAAACTGTAGAACAGAGAGACAGGAAGGCAAGTACTATCATGTACCGTACATTCATTTACAGGAGGAGACGAGGGCGGAGTGACTCATCTGTAACTACATTCCATTTTAGCAGAGAGAGCAGGGAGGCAGTACTATACTTGTACCTCAGACAGATACAGGTGATTCTACAGGACGGACACGCAAGCTCAGGAGGATAGGCAAGATACTGTGATTATGTATTCACTGTTACCTGCGAGACATCACTATTTACAAAACAGAGCTGGAGAGAGACAATAGACAGGTGAGTGTTTCTTTGTTTTAGAATATCTTGTGTTTATTTACTCTTTATATTTTTATTTAAAATTTTGTTTTTATATTTAGAGGAAAGAGACAGGGATGACGGTGGCAGTGGACATCATATCTTGGTGGATACATACATCAAGTCGTCTGACACCTTACAGGAGGAAGAACATGGGCTAGGGTTACAAAAGCTACCTATGCGTGGCTATACTTAGTACCAATAGTCGCGATCCATTGTCAAACATAACCGTACGCAGCAGAGACAGGGAGGAGCAGTTTAGAGACTGTATCATAGGACGTCAGATCAATATTTAGCGATAGCTCAAATGACTTGGATTTGTATTTCTCGGTGAAGGAGGTACAACAGGAAAGTAGGGCCAGGGTCACTATCCTGTACCTAACTAGTGCATCTGGTACTATGGAGAGCATGAGGGACGAGGGGACAGTCAGCTGAATCAGTGGTAGCATAATGTAGCTGAAGTCATTCTGTGAGACCACAAGACGAGAGAAAAGAGCGTTAGAGGAGGCAAGTATACTATACCATGCTACCTCAAGTCATTCTGAGTTACACGGCAGGAGAACTCAGGGAGGTGGTCATGTATTGACTTACTATCCGTAGGTACCTTACAACAACTGAAAAAATACATATCTGTATTCTGTTTGTTTATTTTTCGCTAGTATGAGTATTTGGAGGAACGTCGCAGCGAAGGGTGGCAAAGGAAGACATACAGGTAGAAATCTTGTACTCACTGATTACACCATTTACAGGGAGGAGACAGGGAGGCAGTACTATCTGTACCTACATCAATTTACAGGAGGAGACAGGGAGCAGTACTATCTGTACCTACATCATTTACAGGAGGAGACAGGGAGGCAGTACTATCTGTACTACATCATTTACAGGGAGGAGACAGGGAGGCAGTAGTAATCTGTACCTACATCATTTACAGAAGAGACAGGGAGGCAGTAACTATCTGTACCTACATCATTTACAGGAAGAGACAGGGAGGCAGTACTATCTGTACCTACATCATTTTACAGGAAGAGACAGGAGGCAGTACTATCTGTACCTACATCATTTACAGGAGAGACAGGGAGGCAGTACTATCTGTACCTACATCGTTTAATTGGAGGAGATGGGGAGGCAGTAGTATATGTACCTACATAATTTACAGGAAGAGACAGGGAGGCAGCACTATCTGTACCTACATCATTTACAGAAGGAGACAGGGAGGCAGTACTATCTGTACCTACATCATTTACAGGGAGAGACAGGGAGGCAGTACTATCTGTAACTACATCATTTACAGGGAGGAGACAGGGGAGGCAGTACTATCTGTACCTACATTTTTACAAGAGACAGGGAGGCAGTACTATCTGTACCTACATCATTTACAGGGAGAGACAGGGAGGCAGTACTATCTGTACCTACATTTTTTACAAGAGACATGGAGGCAGTACTATCTGTACCTACATCATTTACAGGGAGAGACAGGGAGGCAGTACTATCTGTACCTACATCATTTACAGGAGAGACAGGGAGGCAGTACTATCTGTACCTACATCATTTACAGCAAGAGACAGGAAGGCAGTACTATATGTACCTACATCATTTACAGAGAGAGACAGGAAGGCAGTACTATCTGTACCTACATCATTTACAGGAAGAGACAGGGAGGCAGTGCTATCTGTACCTACATCATTTACAGGGAGAGACAGGGAGGCAGTACTATCTGTACCTACATCATTTACAGGGAGAGACAGGGAGGCAGTACTATCTGTACCTACATCATTTACAGGGAGAGACAGGGAGGCAGTACTATCTGTACCTACATCATTTACAGGGAGAGACAGGGAGGCAGTACTATCTGTACCTACATCATTTACAGGAGAGACAGGGAGCGCAGTACTATCGTGTACCTACATCATTTACAGGGGGAGACAGGGAGGCAGTACTATCTGTACCTACATCATTTACAGGAAGAGACAGGGAGGCAGTACTATCTGTACCTACATCATTTACAAGGAGAGACATGGAGGCAGTACTATCTGTACCTACATCATTTACAGGGAGAGACAGGGAGGCAGTACTATCTGTACCTACATCATTTACAGGGGGAGACAGGGAGGCAGTACTATCTGTACCTACATTTACAGGGAGAGACAGGGAGGCAGTACTATCTGTACCTACATCATTTACAGGGAGAGACAGGGAGGCAGTACTATCTGTACCTACATCATTTACAGGGAGAGACAGGGAGGCAGTAGTATCTGTACCTACATCATTTACAGGGAGAGACAGGGAGGCAGTACTATCTGTACCTACATCATTTACAGGGGAGACAGGGAGGCAGTACTATCTGTACCTACATTTACAGGGAGAGACAGGGAGGCAGTACTATCTGTACCTACATCATTTACAGGGAGAGACAGGGAGGCAGTACTATCTGTACCTACATTTACAGGGAGAGACAGGGAGGCAGTACTATCTGTACCTACATCATTTACAGGGAGAGACAGGGAGGCAGTACTATCTGTACTTACATTGTTGTCTGAAGGATGTACTGCCTGCTCTACCTAGTTGCCCATTATTAAACCATTAAGAACATTGATGGCGGTCACCTTCCTGTTGCTATGAACCTACCCCAGTCATATTCTAATAAAATACTGCGCCGTTTTGCTGCATATGGAACGGGGCGGAGTAAATTATAGAGAAGAAAAATGTTTGCATGAATTTTGTTTTCCTCTGGCAACATCCTATCATTAAGTCATTGAAAGGCGTCTTATTAAGAGCCCTTCAAGCAGTTTGTGCACAGGGGCAGCGACTTCATTGTCACGATCGTGCCGGTGTTTTTTGCTTTTCATGCTGCACTGGATTTAATAACAGAGAGCGATTCGGTAAATGGGACTTGCAGGCACCAATCTTACAAAGGACACAAAAATATCCACGTTCCACCAACTGGAAGAAATTCAAATGCCAGAGCGTCTTTGTAAAAGTTTCCTCTTCCTTTTTTTTTTTTCTCTTCTTCCAATTTCCCAACTTTGAAAAATTTCCACTGAACTAATGTGGACGGCTAAACCAATAAGGAGCGGCACTGTACGCTGCCCAAATGCTTCTCGCGAGCAGAATTACCTTAATGTACAAATGCCATATGGAGCATGATTTGAAGGCTGTTCGAGTGGGAATTTTAATTTACTAATTTAATGCAGGAGCTGGAGGTAGCTAAAAAATTAATTATGTGCACCATTAAAGCTTGGGAGAAATGATACCGGCGCCAGCTATAAAGACGAGCGTTCACCCGAAGGTAAAAGAATGGTTGGAAACGAGCGCTAATCCTCACCCTGCAACGTGTTTGGAGATGATATCTGCTTACCGTGTTTCTCTGACACATTATGGAGGTTTTTAGGGATTTTGTTTTCTATTTTGGGTACAAAATGGCTACAAGTAAATGGCGCGCATCGTATGCCGCCTGTGCAGAGACAAGAGGCAGATCTGGCTCATGACATTGTAAAGGGGATTTGTCACCAGTTGGTAGGATGAAGGAAAAGGATCCATCGTTGTCATACTCTGGTGAGATGGATCTGCTAAAACGCAGTTCTTGATCAACACAGACAGGTGGCGCTGCTGCAGCAGAGCAGGGCGACCAGTGGAGTAAAGCTGGAGAACTAATGTAGCTTCGCTGGAGAACCAGCATAGTAGAGTGGGCGACCTGGTGTAGCAGAGATGTAAGGTGATGAAGCAGAGTTAACTGGAGACTGGTGTAACAGTGTTGTAGCAGAATTAGCAGGAATCCAGTGTAGTAGTGCTGCAGCAGACTAAAGGCCTAATGTAGCAGGGCTGGAGGTCTAGTATAGAAGAGAAGAAGGCACATTGTATAAATCACTGTGTACATACATTACTTATTCTGGACTGAGCCTGAGTTACATCCTGTATTATACTCCAGAGCTGTACTCACTATTCTGCTGGTGCAGTCACTGTGTACATACATTACTTATCCTGTACTGATCCTAAGTTACATCCTGTATTATACTCCAGAGCTGCACTCACTATTCTGCTGGTGCAGTCACTGTGAACATACATTACTTATCCTGTACTGATCCTAAGTTACATCCTGTATTATACTCCAGAGCTGCACTCACTATTCTGCTGGTGCAGTCACTGTGTACATACATTACTTATCCTGTACTGATCCTGAGTTACATCCTGTATTATACTCCAGAGCTGCACTCACTATTCTGCTGGTGCAGTCACTGTGTACATACATTACTTATCCTGTATTATACTCCAGAGCTGCACTCACTATTCTGCTGGTGGAGTCACTGTGTACATACATTACTTATCCTGTACTGATCCTGATTTACATCCTGTATTATACTCCAGAGCTGCACTCACTATTCTGCTGGTGCAGTCACTGTGTACATACATTACTTATCCTGTACTGATCCTGAGTTACATCCTGTATTATACTCCAGAGCTGCACTCACTATTCTGCTGGTGCAGTCACTGTGTACCTACATTACTTATCCTGTACTGATCCTGAGTTACATCCTGTATTATACTCCAGAGCTGCACTCACTATTCTGCTGGTGCAGTCACTGTGTACATACATTACTTATTCTGTACTGATCCTGAATTTAATCTTTTATTATACTCCAGAGCTGCACTCACCATTCTCACTCTTTTATTTGCATATGTTTTATTGCATATAATTGACACTGCCGTTATCATCCTGCAGTAATTCATACCCGACTGCAAGTTTTACCCACTGACAACCCCAGACATATATATATATATATACACACACTGTAGATCACAATGTTATAATGTACAAATGATGTAAAGTAAAGACGGTAGGTTCTGCAGTGCATTTCAGTGCATTTCAGCTTTATCACATTTTTTTCTTTTGCTGCTTCTAAATGTGTAGATGACAAAAGAAAAGGATCCTCTGAAATCTCGGCTGCTCTGAGCCTCGGAGACAAAGATTTCATTTCAAGGTTAAATGTGTTGTTTTTCCAAGAATTTAAAAGTTTGTTCGGAAAGTTTTAGTTTGTGCCTAAAACACCGCAGGTTGGTGAGAGTCAACCTGTCATAAAGTAATGCAATACTGCTTAATTATATATATATATATATATATATATATATATATATATATAGTCATGATGTGGCACTTGTCCAGGTTCTTGGGGCTCATTGAGTTTTTGTGACTCCCATGATGAAAACACTCGAAGTGACGACTTCATGTGTCCTATAAATAAAAAGAAAAATATGTTACTCTTGTAATACCACAGCTGGCCACATGGTGTGCTCTGAGCACATAGCACTCTCTTTCAAATGAGTAGCCCAATATGATACAGTGCCACCTAGTGCCAGGAAAATATAACACAACTGTTTTAGTAAATGGAAATGTCGCAGTGCAAAAAATATTTTTTAGATGTGACTGGAGTATAAAACATCAGGATTGGAAGATGATACGTGAAGCAAATGAGGCTGAAAATCACGGAGCTGTGTGCCGACGATGACACATAATAGCTCAAAGAACCTTAAACGCAGCTTTGGATGTGACTGATGCATAAGAAATGCTGAATCTGATGAGCAAAGCAAACAAAGAGATACATTATGTATGGGCTCTGATGAGAAAGAGCTCCTGCCCCATTCCCAGCTGAAAGTACTCCCCCTAGAGGTCGCTAGTGTTCAATTATACTTTGTATTTTTGCATCAGAACACGTCGGATCGGCAGAAGACGAGTTAATAAAATTTGGATAGTCTGAAAATCAGAGCAGGACTCTTGCATTGTTGTTATAAAAAAGAGATACTGGTGATTAATGTATTTTTAGAGGAAATATCAATTATGTAGATGGCATCCGCTGAGGCTGAAATGCGTGGGACGTAGAGAGGAGCTTCTACACCTCCCAATATGAGGTCCCTCTTCTCCAAGAAGCAGCTTGCTTCTGAGTAGCATAACCTTTCTAAGCCTGGCGTCTCCTCCGCATTACAGAGGCTCCAAAACCTAATCCTCATTATGGAGTTAATCCTCTTTTACAGGGGAAATGGGACATATAAGTGGTCGCCCCGACGAGAGCCAGAACATCACCGGCTGGATCCAGTAATATTAGGAGGACTGTTACCCTGTGCTCTGTCCTTGCACCTTACAGTCTGCTTACCTCAGGGGATAGAAGCCACCCCCATCGGGGTCATGTCACTGCCCAGGAGGTCACGGAAATGTTGGCCATTTTGAGTAATTTATTGCAAAAATCATTTAAAAAAAACACCAAATGTTTACAAATAGTCAGGACTCCAATATTATCTCCTGAAGGTCCACACAATTTTATTTTTTCATCATGACATTCAGAGCATGTTTGTTGCGTGACAAGTTGCATTATTGCATTTTTCAATGCCACCACTTTAGGGTACAATACCATGTATTCATGAGCTTTTATTATTTTTTTGGGAAGATGCAAAAAAAAAAAAAAAGAAAAACATTGTACCATATTGTATCATAGTTATTGTATGTTTTCACATTTTTACTATGTGTCTTTTTTAAGATTTTTTTGAAAAATGTATTTATTTATTTTTTTGTAGGATCTATTGGAAACATATGGTGATGCTGATACACATGTATCAAAACTTTAGCTTGACATTTAGTTCACAGTTCATTTATTTGGTCAGTTATTTCCATCAGTTATTGTGAGCCAAAACCAGTAGTGAAGATATGGTATAAGGCCTCATGCACATGACTGTGTGCCGGCCATGCCCGTATTGCGGCCCGTAAATAGCGTCCACGTGCGGACCGTATCACGGATGCACACCATTGAAATGGGTCCGCAATCCTGGAGATACAGTGCGGTGCGGAACGGAGGCACGGATAGGAAGACAAGGAAGCGCTACATAGTCCTTCCATGGGTTTTCTGTCCGTGCCTCCGCACTGCAAAAATGTAGTGCATGCACCACTTTAAAAAAAATGAGGATCGCAGACCCCATTCAAGTGAATGAGTCCGTGTCCGCAGATGGCAGGCAACTGGTTGGTGCGCATGTATTGCAAACCGCAAACTGCACAGTCATGTGCATGAGGCCTGATGGAAAGAGTTCTGTCACAAAGAGTTAACAGTTTTTCTAGCTGTGTGACTGGCACTATCACTTGGCACCGGTCATCTAATAAACTTCATCTCCAAATTACTAAAAAGTCCTAAACACTTATTTAGGCCACATTCTTATCAGTAAGATAAGGACTGAGCTATAATGAGTGTTTAGTAGGTCAGAGAGCAGAGATAATGGGCCGTCAGCTCCTGGTCTGACGGAGCAAAGTAAAAATTCAGACCCTGCTACTAGGAAAACTGAAAGCTGCAAAGAGAAAGGGGCTCAAAATTTTTAATAAAGACCAATTGAAAAAACGATATTTAGCTCAAAATGATTACAATTCAATAATTTAAAAAAATGCCCCAGCCTTTAAGCATTGCTACATCTGTATATGTTGGGTGGAGTTCCTATTCTGGCCACCAGGAGCAGCATACAGCTTTATGAAGGTCACCCTCTACCGTAGGGAACAGGTAGACAAGGAGTCGAAATAGACTTCATGCATAGATGCCAAAAGTCATGATTTTGGTGGTAATGTCCCTCAGACCAATCCATGAGTTATAAATGTAGCATGGGCTTCTTAAAGAAGATCTCCCGCAAACATTTTTATTCTCTGACCGGTTAGAAAGGTGCATGATATAATCTGTAGTGAATGTCATTTTCTTATCAGAGGCTGAAATTGAGAGTTTCCACTCTCTTCTTATTGTAGCTGGGTCATGTGACCAACTCCCTGACCTCCAACTGACCCAGGACAGCAAGCCAGTCACTTCTCTATTCATTCCAATGAGACTGAAAGTGAGGCTCCCATAGGAATGCATAGAAAATTAGACTTCCTGTCCACACATAAGGTGCTGTGTGAGTTGGTGGGTCTAATTCCTAGTCACGTGACACAGATAAGAAACTTCAGGATGATATAACTCGAAAATTCAGCTACTGGTAAGAAAAGATTACAGATTACATCATGGACATTTCTAGCAGGACATGGAATAAAAATTTTTGTGGGAGTTCTTCTTTATTAAGAAATGTTGGGCATCTTACAGCAGTCTGTGCACCACTTCAACAGGAGAAACCCTGCAGTAACCAGCTCCGTGCACTGCAGAACGGACAGAGCTGCAGAACTGTTGATAGGTGAAGGTGTCGGATGTTAGATCCCAGCTGATCAGAGAGTAACAACCGATCCTGAGGACAAGCTATCAATATAAAAGGAGTGGACAGCCCCTTTAAAGGGGGACAAACCTGAAGGGGACCAAGGAAGAGCTACTGATCCAGAAGAGTGTAACGTGTCACCTCAGTAATGATTCTCTATATACTGACAAATCCGACATTCGAGGAATGTGTGATAATTGAGATTACTAACCGCCAGGAAAAATTACACAACTCCGCAAAGAAAAAGAGCAGATGGCGAAGTGCATCCCCCAACCGAGCGTCTAGGAGTGCTCGACGGACTGACAGAAAACATATAAATGTTACAGGTCACGTAACGGATGGTACCATGCTGGGGTTGCTAAGCAACGTACCACCATGAGAGATTGTAACAATGTGACAATGGATAAATAATCACATGACACATTGTAACAAGTAATAGAAAGCGAAGCACAAGACGAAGGACATGACTGGAATTAAGATAAAATGTAACTACTCACTATAGAGTGTCAGTGTCATTATCCTGTACCCCGAGTGTCAGTGTTATTATCCTGTACCCCGAGTGTCAGTGTCATTATCCTGTACCCCGAGTGTCAGTGTCATTATCCTGTACCCCGAGTGTCAGTGTCATTATCCTGTACCCCAAGTGTCAGCGTCATTATCCTGTACCCCGAGTGTCAGTGTCATTATCCTGTAGCCCTAATGTCAGTGTCATTATCCTGTACCCCAAGTGTCAGTGTCATTATCCTGTACCCCTAATGTCAGTGTCATTATCCTGTACCCCTAATGTCAGTGTCATTATCCTGTACCCCGAGTGTCAGCGTCATTATCCTGTACCCCAAGTGTCAGTGTCATTATCCTGTACCCCTAATGTCAGTGTCATTATCCTGTACCCCAAGTGTCAGTGTCATTATCCTGTACCCCAAGTGTCAGTGTCATTATCCTGTACCCTAATTGTCATTTCCTGTACCCCTAATGTCAGTGTCATTATCCTGTACCCCTAATGTCAGTGTCATTATCCTGTACCCCAATGTCAGTGTCATTATCCTGTACCCCGAGTGTCAGTGTCATTATCCTGTACCCCAAGTGTCAGTGTCATTATCCTGTACCCTGTGTCAGTGTCATTATCCTGTACCCGAGTGTCAGTGTCATTATCCTGTACCCCAAGTGTCAGTCATTATCCTGTACCCGAGTGTCAGTGTCATTATCCTGTACCCCTAAGTGTCAGTGTCATTATCCTGTACCCCGAGTGTCAGTGTCATTATCCTGTACCCCTAATGTCAGTGTCATTATCCTGTACCCCGAGTGTCAGTGTCATTATCCTGTACCCCGAGTGTCAGTGTCATTATCCTGTACCCCAAGTGTCAGTGTCATTATCCTGTACCCCGAGTGTCAGTGTCATTATCCTGTACCCCTGTATGAGTGTCAGTGTCATTATCCTGTACCCCGAGTGTCAGTGTCATTATCCTGTACCCCGAGTGTCAGTGTCATTATCCTGTACCCGCCTTAATGTCAGTGTCATTATCCTGTACCCCTAATGTCAGTGTCATTATCCGTACCCCGAGTGTCAGTGTCATTATCCTGTACCCCAAGTGTCAGTGTCATATATCCTGTACCCCGAGTGTCAGTGTCATTATCCTGTACCCCAAGTGTCAGTGTCATTATCCTGTACCCCGAGTGTCAGTGTCATTATCCTGTACCCCTAATGTCAGTGTCATTATCCTGTACCCCTAATGTCAGTGTCATTATCCTGTACCCCGAGTGTCAGTGTCATTTATCCTGTACCCCAAGTGTCAGTGTCATTATCCTGTACCCCTAATGTCAGTGTCATTATCCTGTACCCCGAGTGTCAGTGTCACTATCCTTGTACCCCTAATGTCAGTGTCATTATCCTGTACCCCTAATGTCAGTGTCATTATCCTGTACCCCGAGTGTCAGTGTCATTATCCTGTACCCCGAGTGTCAGTGTCATTATCCTGTACCCCAAGTGTCAGTATCATTATCCTGTACAGCGAGTGTCAGTGTCATTATCCTGTACCCCGGAGTGTCAGTGTCATTATCCTGTACCCCGAGTGTCAGTGTCATTATCCTGTACCCGAGTGTCAGCGTCATTTATCCTGTACCCCGAGTGTCAGTATCATTATCCTGTACCCCGAGTGTCAGTGTCATTATCCTGTACCCCGAGTGTCAGTGTCATTATCCTGTACCCCGAGTGTCAGCGTCATTATCCTGTACCCCTAATGTCAGTGTCATTATCCTGTACCCGAGTGGTCAGTGTCATTATTCCTGTAACCCGAGTGTCAGTGGTCATTATCCTGTACCCCAAGTGTCAGTGTCATTATCCTGTACCCCGAGGTCAGTGTCATTCTGTACCCAGTGTCAGTTTATCCTGTACCCCGAGTGTCAGTGTCATTATCCTGTACCCCGAGTGTCAGTGTCATTATCCTGTACCCCAGTGTCAGCGTCATTATCCTGTACCCCGAGTGTCAGTGGTCATTATCCTGTAACCCCTAATGTCAGTGTCATTATCCTGTACCCCTAATGTCAGTGTCATTATCCTGTACCCCTAATGTCAGTGTCATTATCCTGTACCCCTAATCAGTGTCATTATCCTGTACCCCGAGTGTCAGTTCATTATTCCGTCAGTGTCATATCCTCCCCGAGTGTCAGTGTCATTATCCTGTACCCCTAATGTCAGTATCATTATCCTGTACCCCGAGTGTCAGTGTCACTATCCTGTACCCCTAATGTCAGTGTCAATTATCCTGTACCCCTAATGTCAGGTGTCATTATCCTGTACCCCGAGTGTCAGTGTCATTATCCTGTACCCCAAGTGTCAGTGTCATTATCCTGTACCCCGAGTGTCAGTGTCATTATCCTGCTACCCCAAGTGTCAGTATCATTATCCTGTACAGCGAGTGTCAGTGTCATTATCCTGTACCCCGAGTGTCAGTGTCATTATCCTGTACCCCGAGTGTCAGTGTCATTATCCTGTACCCGAGTGTCAGTGTCATTATCCTGTACCCCGAGTGTCAGTGTCATTATCCTGTACCCCTAATGTCAGTGTCATTATCCTGTACCCGAGTGTCAGCGTCATTATCCTGTACCCCTAATGTCAGTGTCATTATCCTGTACCCCGAGTGTCAGTGTCATTATCCTGTACCCCGAGTGTCAGCGTCATTATCCTGTACCCCTAATGTCAGTGTCATTATCCTGTACCCGAGTGTCAGCGTCATTATCCTGTACCCCTAATGTCAGTGTCATTATCCTGTACCCCGAGTGTCAGTGTCATTATCCTGTACCCCGGGTGTCAGTGTCATTATCCTGTACCCCGAGTGTCAGTGTCATTATCCTGTACCCCGAGTGTCATTATCCTGTACCCCGAGTGTCATTATCCTGTACCCCGAGTGTCATTATCCTGTACCCCTAATGTCAGTGTCATTATCCTGTACCCCGAGTGTCAGTGTCATTATGCCTGTACCCCAAGTGTCAGTGTCATTATCCTGTAACCCGAGTGTCAGTATCATTATCCTGTACCCCAAGTGTCAGTGTCATTATACTGTACCCCGAGTGTCATTATCCTGTACCCAAGTGTCAGTGTCATTATCCCGTACCCCAAGTGTCAGTGTCATTATCCTGTACCCCGAGTGTCAGTGTCATTATCCGTACCCCGAGTGTCAGCGGTCATTATCCTGTACCCGAGTGTCATTATCTGTACCCGAGTGTCAGTGTCATTATCCTGTACCCCGAGTGTCAGTGTCATTATCCTGTACAGCGAGTGTCAGTGTCATTATCCTGTACTCCGAGTGTCAGGGTCATTATCCTGTACCCCGAGTGTCAGTGTCATTATCCTGTACTCCGAGTGTCAGGGTCATTATCCTGTACCCCGAGTGTCAGTGTCATTATCCTGTACTCCGAGTGTCAGGGTCATTATCCTGTACCCCGAGTGTCAGTGTCATTATCCTGTACTCGAGTGTCAGTGTCATTATCCTGTACTCCGAGTGTCAGTGTCATTATCCTGTAACCCGAGTGTCAGTGTCATTATCCTGTACTCCGAGTGTCAGGGTCATTATCCTGTACAGCGAGTGTCAGTGTCATTATCCTGTACCCCAAGTGTCAGTGTCATTATCCTGTACCCCGAGTGTCAGTGTCATTATCCTGTACACCGAGTGTCAGGGTCATTATCCTGTACCCCGAGTGTCAGTGTCATTATCCTGTACCCGAGTGTCAGTGTCATTATCCTGTACTCCGAGTGTCAGTGTCATTATCCTGTACTCCGAGTGTCAGTGTCATTATCCTGTAACCCGAGTGTCAGTGTCATTATCCTGTACTCCGAGTGTCAGGGTCATTATCCTGTACAGCGAGTGTCAGTGTCATTATCCTGTACCCCGAGTGTCAGTGTCATTATCCTGTACCCCGAGTGTCAGTGTCATTATCCTGTACCCCGAGTGTCAGCGTCATTATCCTGTACCCCGAGTGTCAGTATCATTATCCTGTACCCCGAGTGTCAGTGTCATTATCCTGTACCCCGAGTGTCAGTGTCATTATCCTGTACCCGAGTGTCATCGTCATTATCCTGTACCCCTAATGTCAGTGTCATTATCCTGTACCCCGAGTGTCAGTGGTCATTATCCTGTAACCCGAGTGTCAGTGTCATTATCCTGTACCCCAAGTGTCAGTGTCATTATCCTGTACCCCGAGTGTCAGTGTCATTATCCTGTACCCCGAGTGTCAGTGTCATTATCCTGTACCCCGAGTGTCAGCGTCATTATCCTGTACCCCTAATGTCAGTGTCATTATCCTGTACCCCGAGTGTCAGCGTCATTATCCTGTACCCCGAGTGTCAGCGTCATTATCCTGTACCCCGAGTGTCAGTGTCATTATCCTGTACCCTGAGTGTCAGCGTCATTATCCTGTACCCCGAGTGTCAGTGTCATTATCCAGTACCCCAAGTGTCAGTGTCTTGCTGCCTACAGTCCTTTGGTTTCAGGCAAATCAATAGAAGAGCTGACGCAGCTGGCAGCGACGTCCATGTAAGACCTCCACAGAACATCTCTCGTTAAAGCCACCTTCATGAAGGAGTCTTACACGCTGTCGCCCATCATTCCTTTCCATTGCCAGTTGGCATTGTGCCAGGCATTTCTCTTACAGGCTTGTAAAGGATTCGTCTTGGAGTCATCTCTATAAGAAGCTGCTTTTTGGCTTGACCTCCCCCCACCCCGGGTCCAGGTACTGACAGCGTGTGTCTTAATTACTGCAGGAACCTGTCACTGCCTCCTGGTTCCTGCCATCGCTCCTCTGTCTCGCTTGCTCCTGATGTTCCCCCCGGTGCCCCGGGCTCCGTGGACTCTCGCCGCACTCTTATTACAAGCAATTTCTGCGAGGGGCAGAAGACATTTCTCACTTCTACTGGTTTCTTAAAATATCTTTTCTAATTTTCTTTTTTCCATTCAGAGGATTCATGTTTCTATAGAGGTTATTGTCCCTGCAGCTGCACAGTAGACCCCTCCAGAGTGTGGGGAGCACTATGGGGGGCCTTATTACTACTGAGGGGTCTGTAGAGAGCTTTATTACCACTGGGGGAACAATAGGGGGTCTTATTACTACTGAGGGGTCTGTAGAGAGCTTTATTACCACTGGGGGAACAATAGGGGGTCTTATTACTACTGAGGGGTCTGTAGAGAGCTTTATTACCACTGGGGGAACAATAGGGCGCATTATTACTACTCAGGGGTCTGTATAGAGCTTTATGACCACTGGGGGAACAATAGGGGGTCTTATTACTACTGAGGGGTCTATAGAGAGCTTTATTACCACTGGGGGAACAATAGGGCGCATTATTACTACTCAGGGGGTCTGTATAGAGCTTTATGACCACTGGGGGAACAATAGGGGGTCTTATTACCACTGAGGGGTCTGTAGAAAGCTTTATTACCACTGGGGGAACAATAGGGGGTCTTATTACCACTGAGGGGTCTGTAGAAAGCATTATTACCACTGGGGGAACAATAGGGGGTCTTATTACTACTGAGGGGTCTGTAGAGAGCTTTATTACCACTGGGGGAACAATAGGGCGCATTATTACTACTCAGGGGTCTGTATAGAGCTTTATGACCACTGGGGGAACAATAGGGGGTCTTATTACTACTGAGGGGTCTGTAGAGAGCTTTATTACCACTGGGGGAACAATAGGGCGCATTATTACTACTCAGGGGTCTGTATAGAGCTTTATGACCACTGGTGGAACAATAGGGGGGCATTATTACTACTGAGGGGTCTATAGAGAGCTTTATTACCACTGGGGGCACTGTAGGGGGCATTATTACTAAGGGTGGCATTATAGAACGGAATTACTATTAGTGGGACTATGAGGAGCACTATTAGTATGGGGGGCACTGATATTTCTTCAGGACAGTATTTGGGGGGCACAGCGAGCAGAAGGATAACACTGTGAGGACTTCAGGTTGGGGGATGATGATTGGTGGGTGTCCTACTGAAATGAAGTGTCGCCACTCCATTCAATTCTATGGGAATTATGGAGATGCGTGAGCAATGTACTCGGCTATCTCCGGAACTCCCATAGAAATAAATGCATCGGCCAAATAAACTTGTGACTCCATTTATTTCAGGGGCCTGCAGGGGGTACAGGCCACTGTTCTCGTGATCTGTGGGGGTTCCAGCAGTAGGACTGTGGATAAAGGATAACTTAATCTAACCGGAACACCTCTTCTACGTTTTCTGGACTAATCTGTCACTTATCAGCACATTCTCACTTTTAATTAGAGACATGTGAAGATGTTGCCCCAGGAAGTCGACTCACACAAAATGTATTTAAAGAGAAGGTGATAATTCACTGACTCTTATAAGACTGTCAATATGTGTGACTCGCGGAGCACCCAGACTGGCAGCAAGATCATCATATGCATTGTATATCACTGTACTGGACTCTACAGCAGCATTACTAAACAAAGGTATCCTGTATTATACTCCAGAGTTGCACTCACTATTCTGCTGGTGCAGTCACTGTGTACATACATTACTTATCCTGTACTGATCCCAAGTTACATCCTGCATTATACTCCAGAGCTGCACTCACTATTCTGCTGCTGCAGTCACTGTGTACATACATTACTTATCCTGTACTGATCCTGATTTATATCCTGTATTATACTCCAGAGCTGCACTCACTATTCTGCTGGTGCAGTCACTGTGTGCATACACATTACTTATCCTGTACTGATCCTGAGTTACATCCTGTATTATACTCCAGAGCTGCACTCACTATTCTGCTGGTGCAGTCACTGTGTACATACATTACTTATCCTGTACTGATCCTAAGTTATATCCTGTATTATACTCCAGAGCTGCACTCACTATTCTGCTGGTGCAGTCACTGTGTACATACATTACTTATCCTGTACTGATCCTGAGTTACATTATTTTGTACTTCAGAGCTGCATTTATAATTCTTTTGGTTGCTATTGGAAACATGTTATCGGATGGACACACCTCTAACAGCCGAGCTTTTATAACCCAGGGGGGTAATTCGATTCTCCTACATGAGTTGACTATACAGTGTATATATAAATCAGAGCAAGCCATGCAGAAGCTGAACAAGCAGGGAGTTCTGAAAAATGTCAGGTCTGAAGGTGCAGAATTGTTAATCCCGCTCAGCATTATAATGTAATAAAGTCCGGGTCAGCGGAGAGAGGTAGAATACAGCAGATTTATATCTAATACTTCTTTACTGTCTTAACCCTTTAGCAACTCCCTTCTGTGCTTATGTCTGCACAAGGGGGACAGTTTTAGGAGATGCCATTTGTCACAGGCGCAGATCTTGTCACAGGTGGGGGGGATGGGATTCTATTGTCACAAACAGCGAGTTATGCTGAACACCAACAACCTTAACAAAACAGGCAGTAATGTGAACAGAGGCTAACAGGGCAGAACACAGGGCAGTGCTGCCATCTGCTGGTGAACTAGGGCATTTATAGGGAGCATCACAATAAATTAGAATGTCTTCGAAAAGTTACATTATTTCAGTATTTCAATTCAAAAAGTGAAACTTGTATATTCTATATATTTGTTACTCACAGAGGATCTATTTCATGTGTTTATTCCTTTTAATGTTGGTTATTATGGTTACAGCTAATGAAACCCAAAGGTCAGGATCTCCGAAAATTAGAACATTGTGAAAGAGTTCAACATTGTAGACTCATGGGACCTCATTTATCAGGAAAACAGGAAAAGTGCATTAGTTGCCCATAGCAACCAATCAGAACTCACCTTTCGTTTTTTAAAGTGTTCTGAAAAAAGGGGACACAATCATGGGGAAGACTGCTGACTTGACGATTGTCCAGAAGACAGTCAATGGCATCCTCCACAAGGAGGGAAGCCACAAAAGGTCAAAGGCTGGCTGTTCCCAGTGCTGTATCCAAGTATATTAAAACTGAGTGGAAGGAGAAAGTGTGGTAGAAAAATGTGCACAAGAAACAGTGATAACTGCAGCCTTGGAAGGATTGTCAAGAAAAGGCCATTTAAACATTTGAAGGAGATTCACAAGGAGAGGACGGAGTCAGTGCTTCTGGAGACACCATTTTTTTATTTACCTATAGTACCTTTGGACCAGAAATTGCCTTTTTCTCACATCCTGGTGTCCAGAAGTTTACCATCCCAGTCCCTGGTGTCCAGAAGTTTACCATCCCAGTCCCTGGTGTGCAGATGTATACCATCCCAGTCCCTAGTGTCCAGAAGTTTACCATCCCAGTCCCTGGTGTCCAGAGGTTTACCATCCCAGTCCCTGGTGTCCAGAGGTTTACCATCCCAGTCCCTGGTGTCCAGAGGTTTACCATCCCAGTCCCTGGTGTCCAGAAGTTTACCATCCCAGTCCCTGGTGTCCAGAAGTTTACCATCCCAGTCCCTGGTGTCCAGAAGTTTACCATCCCAGTCCCTGGTGTCCAGAGGTTTACCATCCCAGTCCCTGGTGTCCAGAGGTTTACCATCCCGCAGTCCCCCTGGTGTCCAGAGGTTTACCGGCAGTTCCCCAGTCCCTGGTGTCCAGAGGTTTACCATCCCAGTCCCTGGTGTCCAGAGGTTTACCATTCCAGTTCCTGGTGTCCACAGGTTTACCATCCCAGTCCCATGTGTCCAGAGGTTTACCATTCCCGGCTATGGTGTCCAGAGGTTTACTATCCCAGTCCCTGGTGTCCAGACATTTACCATCCCACTCCCTGGTGTCCAGAGATTTACCATCCCAGTCCCTGGTGTCCAGAGGTTTACCATCCCAGTCTCTGGTGTCCAGCGGTTTACCATCCCAGTCCCTGGTGTCCAGAGGTTTACCATTCCAGTCCCTGGTGTCCAGAGGTTTACCCTCCCAGTCCCTGGTGTCCAGAGGTTTACCATCCCAGGCTATGGTGTCCAGAGGTTTACTATCCCAGTCCCTGGTGTCCAGAGGTTTACCATCCCACTCCCTGGTGTCCAGAGATTTACCATCCCAATCCTTGGTGTCCAGAGGTTTACATTCCCAGTCCCTGGTGTCTAGAGGTTTACCATTCTACTCCCTGGTGTCCAGAGGTTTACTATCCCAGTCCCTGGTGTCCAGAGCTTTACCATCCCACTCCCTGGTGTCCAGAGGTTTACCATCCCACTCCCTGGTGTCCACAGGTTTACCATCCCAGTCCCTGGTGTCCAGAGGTTTACCATTCCAGTCCCTGGTGTCCACAGGTTTACCATCCCAGTCTCTGGTGTCCAAATGGATAATAGATGCCAGTAGAGGAAGTTTAGACCAGGAAAGATCTCAACCAAAACTGGATACAACTGGTAAATTCTTCCAGTAGGCTCTTGTGGTAGAGAAACATTCTGCTGGAAGACATCCTACCTGAACCCACCAGAGCCCATTGACTCTGCATTCGTCTAGTTGAATCTCTGCACTAATGCTGGAAACAGGCTGGATCCCCGCCAAGTCATATTATAGGCAGTGCACTTTCCTTTACTGGCTGTAATGGATACGATGTCCTCTGACAGGCTGTTCTGGCAGAGAAAGAATTTAGCGTGAAACTAGCCTTGCCCAAACAAGAAATGCAAAAGTAGTTGGTGCTTCGGAAGAGGGAACTTACTAATGATGTCCTGTGATTACAGCAGCATAGGCACTGATTCAAACAAAGGCAATTCTGTCTGTGTAATGTGAGAGGGATGTGTGTTAAAAAAAAGGAAATGGGTAATGTATACATGGAATCTAAGATTAGCAGACTTTGCTCACCTCATCTGTTTTTTTTCTAAAGAGTCCATATATATGAATAAACTTGCACCTTACAACCAACGTAATCTATCGGACGAATTAGTTTGATGCAAAGATAAAGCAAGGAATTACAAGAAGTAGGTGCATCTGAACAGGGGACTTACTAATAATCTCCTGTGATTACAGCAGCATAGGCACTGATTCAAACAAAGGCCATTCTATCTGTGTAATGTGAAAGGGGTGTCATCATGGGAATGTATTAAAAAAAAGGGAATGGGTACAGTGGCGTACATAGAGTAAGGGCCAGATAGCAAGAATCAAACCAGACATAGAGTAAGGGCCGGATAGCAAGAATCAAACCAGACACCCCACACAGGACAGAAGGGTTTCTGCCTAAACCCCTTTCAGTGACCTTTGGGCCATTTTTCCACTGCCTCATTTGCTAAAAGTTGTTCCTTTAGAGGGTAGAGTCCTGACCAAGTTTTCACCTCCAGTAGAAGAGGAGATAATCCCAACTAAGACTGGGCCCCCTTTTGCCCTGGACCCCATAGCAGTTGGATGGTCTGCCGCTATGGTAGTTATGCCCCTGAATGGGTAATGTAGACATTGATTCTAAACTTGCTCACCTCATCTGTAGATCTTCTGTAGTTATGAATTAACTTGCACTTTATGACCACCGTAATCTATTGGCCATATTAGTTTGATGTAAAGATAAAACAAGGAATTACAAGTTGTAAGTGCACTTGAAGAGAGGACTTACTAATAACACCCTGTGATTACAGCAGCATAGGCACTAATTGAAACAAAGGCCATTCTATCTGTGTAATGTGAGAGGGGTGTCATCATGGGAATGTATTTAAAAAAAAGGGAATAGATTATGGGTAATGTAGACATGGATTCTGAACTTAGCAGACCTTGCTCACCTCATCTGTAGATCTTCTGTAGATATGAATTAACTTGCGCTTTATGACCACCGTAATCTATCGTCCGAATTAGTTTGACATAAGGATAAAGCAAGGAATTACAAGTAGTCAGTGCATCTGAAGAGAGGACTTACTAATAATGCCCTGTGATTACAGCAGCATAGGCACTGATTGAAACAAAGGCCATTCTATCTGTGTAATGTGAGAGGGGTGTCACCATGGGAATGTATTAAAAAAAATGAAATGGGTAATGTAGACATGGAATCTGAGCTAGCAGACTTTGCTCACCTCATCTGTAGATATCGATAAATGTACACTTTACAACCACTGCAATCTATCGGACGAATTAGTTTGACATAGAGATAAAACAAGCGCCCTGTATTATCATAAATTTAGCGCTGCCAGGCTTGCTGGTCGGGTCCGTGTGTGTCTGTCACTAGATGGGGGGGGGGGCAGTAAGCAGCCAGGGGTCAGTAAGGTATGCAAGTTCTTGCTTGTATCAGCAAAGCTGGCAGGCAGTTTACCGAGAGTCGTCACCAGCAGCCGATAGAAATAATTACTAGGCGCCCCGCTGAAGCATCCAGTGTGATAAATCCGCCGCGCTGATAGGGAAACCTTTTACTTTACGTCAAAATATTTCAATATTTGTTTTTTTTAATTGCTCCAAAAAAAATAATAAACTTGCGCCCGGAATGAGCAGACAGCGTAATTGCTCTTCGCAGCTTGAGTGGCTCCACAAAATGGATGGATGCGGATTCATCTCTCCCAGGACACATTTCATAGAACAGGACGGCGAGAGTCGTAGATTTGTGTAGGTGAAGCGCGGGGTAATTACTCAGCGGAGTGACGCAGTCTGATGAGACCAATTAAGATGACTAAATGTCCCATTAAAAACCGTCCGCCTTGGGTGATATCAGGTAGAAAGAGCCAGCGCCATCAGAAATGGAGGAAATGTTATGTTTTCACATTAAATATAAAAATCCTGCTAGGAAAAGAAAAAAAATCACGATTTCTTCTAAAACAGCGCCACTCCTGTCCACAGGTTGTGTGTGGTACTGCGGCTTGCTGTATAGGGAGCTGAGCAGAAATATCAGACACAAACCATGGAGAGATGTAGCAATGGATAGGAGATAGATAGATAGATAGATAGATAGATAGATAGATAGATAGATAGATAGATAAAAAGATATGAGATAGATAGATAATAGATAGATAGATAGATAGATAGATAGATAGATAGATAGATAGATATGAGATAGATAGATAGATAGATAGATAGATAAAAAGATATGAGATAGATAGATAATAGATAGATAGATAGATAGATAGATAGATAGATAGATAGATAGATAGATAGATATGAGATAGATAGATAGATAGATAGATATGAGATAGATAGATAGATAGATAGATAGATAGATATGAGATAGATATGAGATAGATAGATAGATAGATAGATAGATAGATAGATAGATAGATAGATAGATAGATAGATAGATAGATAAGAGATAGATAGATAGATAGATAGATAGATAGATAGATAGATAAGAGATAAATAGATAGATAGATAGATAGATATGAGATAGATAGATAGATAATAGATAGATAGATAGATAGATAGATAAGAGATAAATAGATAGATAGATAGATAGATAAGATAAGATAGATAAATAGATAAGAGATAATAGATAGATAGATAGATAAGAGATAAATAGATAGATAGATAAGAGATAAATAGATAGATAGATAGATAGATAGATAGATAAGAGATAAATAGATAGATTAGATAGATAGATAAAAAGATATGAGATAGATAGATAATAGATAGATAGATAGATAGATAGATAGATAGATAATGTAGATAGATAAATAGGAGAGAGAGATAAATATGAGATAGATAGACAGACAGATAGATATGAGATACATAGATAGATAGATAATATATAGATAGATATGAGATATAAAATAGATATAACTAGATAGATAGTGGCGAGGACCGTCTGATTCGCACTGGAGACCATAAGGTTGGCGTTGCCATTTGGATGTGATTTATGTCCTTTATTCCGGTGATTTATCGATCGGTCCTGGGACAGCAGAGAAGAACAGACTTTTCTTTTCTTCTAGACATATTATAAATTCATCAGGGGCAGTGGCTGTAAATTTCCCAAAGTTGTCAATTCCGCCATAAAACGGCTCTAACTTGAAACACCAACTGGTGACATTTTCAGGAGCGGCGGGCGGGCGTAAGATAATTCTAAAAACGCTGACGGAAATGTTTCCAGCTCAAGGACAAACACAAAACATGACTGATGTGACAGATGCTCCTGACTCAGGGGGAAGAAGAACGGGGGGCACAAACTTATATGAAAGAAGAAATCCTGGTGCAGACCGTGCGCCATCTCTGCTCTACAAAGGTCTTAGATCTGCCTCTGGGAAAGCTGGGTGACAACTATAAAGGCAGCCATTTAAGAGGGGCGGTCATGCAGAGGGGGATAGATAGATAGATAGATAGATAGATAGATAGATAGATATGAGATAGATAGATAGATAGATAGATAGATATGAGATAGATAGATAGATAGATAGATAGATAGATAGATATGAGATAGATAGATAGATAGATAGATAGATAGATAGATAGATAGATAGATATGAGATAGATAGATAGATAGATAGATAGATAGATAGATAGATAGATAGATAGACGTGTATTTTGGTGGTTTGTATTCAGCCCCTCGGCCTTGCTTCCTCCTACGCTCTGCCCGCTCTCCTCGGGGGTGCCCCGCTCTCTGCCCGCTGTTTGTTTTTCATTATTTCTAGATTCTGGAGGTTGAGGAATTGTCTGGGGAAGTCAGGACCTCGTACAGACCCTGAAGTTCAGACTCCGCAGCAATTTCCAGATTCTGAAAATCGGATTCAGGAGGAGATGATGTGAGGTCCCTCAGCTGGGTCATCAGGACTGTGAGCTGAGTAAAGAATGGCTTCCAGCCTCGTGTACAGGGCATGGGTGACCATAAATGTCCTATAGAAGAAGACTCTGCAGCCTCAGGGTGGTCACATCTTGTCTCCAGTAGGTAGTGTCAATCTGGACAGGGATCCCCACTCTCCACAGGAACCGACCCAATGACCTCGCTGCCCTGGTGGGCGAGTGAGGAGAGGAGGAAAACTGACAAGTTTCAAGTCCTCCTGGGTTGGCAAGTTAGGGCTAGGCAAACATAGTGCCCCCAATCAATAGTGCCCATAGAGTGCCCCATAATAAGTAGTGCAGACATAGTGCCCCCAATAAATAGTGCCAGCAGAGTGCCCCCTAATAAGCAGTGCAAACATATTGTCCCCAATAACTAGTGCCAATATAGTGCCCCCAATAAACACTGCTCATAGAGTGCCCCATAATAAGTAGTGCAAACCTAGTGCCCCAATAAATAGTGCTAGAAGAGCGTCCCCTAATAAGCAGTGAAAGCAAAGTGCCCCCAATAAGTAGTCTCAGCAGAGTGCCCCCTAATAAGCAGTGCAAACATAGTGCCCCCAATAAGTAGTCTCAGCAGAGTGCCCCCTAATAAGCAGTGCAAACATAGTGTCCCCAATAAGTAGTCTCAGCAGAGTGCCCCCTAATAAGCAGTGCAAACATAGTGCCCCCAATAAGTAGTCTCAGCAGAGTGCCCCCTAATAAGCAGTGCAAACATAGTGCCCCCAATAAGTAGTCTCAGCAGAGTGCCCCCTAATAAGCAGTGCAAACATAGTGTCCCCAATAAGTAGTCTCAGCAGAGTGCCCCCTAATAAGCAGTGCAAACATAGTGCCCCCAATAAATAGCGCCAGCTGTGATTCTGAACTGTATGGACCTACACCAGGATGCAAAATGGACATTATGGCTCGGGCAGTACGGTGACGTGTCACACAACAAGTCGCAGAAAAGTCGTGCAACGTCTGCAACTGACTGTTTTAGAGCTGTGAAAACGTACAGTATATGAAATTTCACCCGACTGTCTTCTGGCACAACACATGTCGTCGTGTATCTGTAAGGGTATGTTCGCATCTGCAGCAGTAGATCCGGCCTGCCGGATTGTGCCGGATCTGGCAGTACTGGATTCTACAATTCAGGTTACGGCTACACAATGACTGTTATGACACAGCAGCGTAGAGCGACATTTTTGTAATGATAGTCAGTGGTTTCTCACTGCGTCTGCAACTTGGATACATTTTTGTGAAACTGTTGCATTGCCGCAAATAGTAACGCGCCAAATGTCGTCGTGTAGCAGAGCCCTCACCGCCAGATCCCTATTGACTATATCCGGTCTTTATCCGGCCACTTACCGGTATAAACGTAGGGTTTCAGACGGACAAAAAAAAAGTTTTATAAACAGTTTTTTCCCGGCTGAGAGTCATTTGGGCCGGGTCAGCCATGTACAGACGTGAACGCACCCTTCGCCGTATTCCTGTACCGTGTATTTTCATTTTCACTGTTTTCACCACTTGGTTGTAATATTTTACATTTTATTGTGTTTTTTTCCCACTTTTCATTTGTGTACGTTTCTTTTACTGCAGTATTTTACCCCGAGCACTAAATCTATTCTTTCCATTTTGCAGCCGGAACGTTAATTGTTTATCATATCTTCCTGACGAAAGACATTTTAACTTTTCTTGTGCATTAAAATCGCTGTGGCGTGCACAAAAAAAGCGCAGTTTTAATTGGAAAAAAAAATCAAGATTAAGGCTCAACGACAGCTTTTTTTTTTTTTTTTTAGAAATAAATTGAGGACTTCAGCACGGGGCAAATACAGAATGGAAGTGTTGTAACCTGGCGGTGTCGTCTCGGAGGATTCACATTTCCATGGTAATGGCGTCATTTAATAAGAGTGATTTTATGGGCAGCGTCAGCGGGGAAAATAAATAAAATAAAGAGAAGGAACAGAAATAAATTGAGTTTAGGAGAAAACCGCAAATTCAGCATCGGGAAATCATGGAAATACCTTGTTTCTTAGGCAAACTTGATGTGATACAATGTTCCCATCGCGCAATTGTAGAACAGGATTATGGGAACTGCTGACGGAGCCGAGGGACTGTGTGTGATATAAGAGACCTGGACAGTGGTACATGGAGCCATAGACACTCCAGCGATACAGGAGTACAGCTTTAACCCCTTGGATACCTGAGGTTTTTCCTTTTTTACATTTTCATTTTTCTTCCCTATCTTCCATAACTTTTTATTTTTCTTTTCACATATCCATATTTATGTATTTGTTTTATTCTAAGGAAAGGGTGGGTTGATTTATATTTTTAACATTTTTTTATATATTTTCTTACATAAGAATTGCAGCTCTAATACACTGGGTCTCTTCAGAGAGACCCAGCGTATTAAAGTGAATTGCCGGCATCCCCATTGGCTGCATGGGGATGCCGGTAATAACCCGAAAGTGCACGTTTTTCACTGTTTAGTTGCTGTGATCAAACTTGATCACGGCATCTAAAGGTTTTAATGACCGCAATCGGCATCATTGCTGGTTTGAAACAGCAGTGACCCGCCAGCCATGTCGTCTGCTGAACGTGCAAGTGGACACCAAGGACCCCCACCAATCAGCTGTTTGAGAAGACACTGGTGCTCCTGTGAGTGCCGTGGCCTTCTCTCTGCATTTCCTAGGCCAGTGACGTTACGTTCATCGATCACGGGAGCAGCTCAGCCCCATAGAAGTGAATGGAGCTGAACGTGATACCAAGCACAACCGCTATACAATGTACGGCGCTGTGCTTGGTAAGGTGCGTGAAGGCCGCAGCACTCACAGGAGCACCACTGCCTCCTTAAAGCAGCTGATCGGTGGAGATCCCTGGTGTCAGACCCCCACTGATCAGATAATGATCACCTATCCACAGTTCACAAACTTTTTTTTACTGTCCCAAAAAATCTAAAGTATAAAAATGAAACAAACTTGCAATAATGTCTTCAGTAAAAGTTTTCTATTGTTTTGTTTCAACAGTTCCATTTCCATGGTAACAGACTACAACTGCTGTGTAGTCTGATCCCGCAGTCCTCTTTCCTTTGATCTGTCCACTACTTTTGGCTCACTTGACATTAGCACAGAGTAGGGGACATAGGGGAGGCTGGAGGATGAGACTTCAATGAAGTTTCTTTATTGTCTGTTGCCGCGGGGACGCATGGTCTGCACAGGAGCTGCAGAAACCAAACGACAGGACATTTTATTTCAGAGCTGCTGCTTCATTAGTCAGTTTAGATCTATTGGGACAATAAAATAATGGTAGACATACCGTAGCCTTTAATGTGATGGTGTCACCCACAGCCTCAAGCCTGCACTGATTAAAGAGCACCCATCAGCAGGATCAACTGTGTCATACTGTTAGGGTTGATCCTGCTATTTAAAATGATACCCGTCGGGTGAAAATCGGTTGTAGTGTTCCAGACAAAAAGAAAATGTATTTTTTATGCAAATTAGGTCTTCAGTGCCCTGAGGGGTGGAGGCTCAGCTTTCCAGTGCTGGCCACGCCCCTCACTGCATTAAAGTCGGCATTTGCAGAAAGAATGTAAGTCTTTTTTTCTCTGGAACGATGCAACCGATTTCCACAAGACAGATATCATTTTAATCAGCAGGGTCACCCCTTTCAGGCAGTATAAGCATTTTAATAAGGGTGATCTTGCTGACAGGTACCCTTTAAGACAAGCCCTCACCAGCAGTCAGAGATGGATGTGATTTACAGCAGAAGCCGTGGCTGTGATGGTGAATCCTCCTCCCGAGAACTCTATGACATAGAAGTTAAGCTCATTTTACACTTCGCTGCTCCCTTCAAGCCGGATCGGTTTCGGGCAAAGACTCGGAGATTGAAGAAAAACCCCTTGAGGTTGAAGCCAATAGAAGAGGTTAGAGTAGAGAATGACATCCATGTCCCCAGTAAACTCCACAGAACCGCTCAGGATAAGACTTATGGAGTCCCAAATATTAACCTCTTCCTGCACCAAGCTGTCAATTCACAGCGCTCGCTGATCCTGTCCATTTAACCTCTTGGACATGGCCTGGGTGTACGGAGTGTATATAGGATGTAAACGTGTAGGATCCTCCATATTATTACTAATGACGACTCCAGTGGTCTCCAACCGCTTCTGCACCAATTTCATGCAAGATGATTTTCCCAAGGACGTTGGTGATAACAAAACACAATAAAGTGCATATTACAGAATCAGTGGCCAACATGACCAATAATAACACTATATGAAGGCCAAATAATGCCGAAATAATACCTCTCCACCATGACCATACATATTTATGTCCCAGCCTAGGCTCCCACTCCTCTGACTGGAGTCGTTCTCTTTTCTTTTTTGTTCTCAGCCCTGCACAGATCACCATGATGACTTCTCCTGACCACAACTTGTTCCTGGACACACACAACACACACGTATTTAGTAATATTGCATCCTTATGCCCTGAATTCGTAATCATCCCCAGTTCGGCCTCAGTCCCACTCAGTAGTATGGTGGGGCACACGAGCCACTGTTTAACTCCAGTGCCCCCTGCAGCCTGGTACCAAATGATCCACGGCACGGGACTGGTCCGCACTCCGGTGGTTTTCTTCTTTCTTTCATCTTCATTGCCAAAATTACATGGAGCTTCCATTCCTTCATTCCGGGGGGGTCATTCACTGGTAATAAATCTATAACATTATCTAGGTGTGACGTCATTATGGATTATTACGGGTCTTCTGTGTAACTCATTATCATCGGGTGGATTGAGATTTCATTCAGCTACTGACCCCACGTTATCACCAGTGGTCACCACACTCTGTGAAGACTCATCCTTGGAGAGCCACAAGCTGTAAGTCCAAAACCCCCGCGGCCATAATAATAATATATGTGACTCTGCTGCCGCTTAGTGTTGATGTCTTGTACTGCAGTTTTAGGAAGTGATTGCTGGAGACAGAGAAAGAAAGAGAGAGAACCTAGAACACAAACTTGAGTATCTCAACAATATACATTCATTGTCTAAGTGGTATTCTCATTACGCAGAGCCCATGGTACGCTGCACACATAGTATTATAGGCCAGACGATGCCCCTACTATGTGCGCAGTATTGCAGGCTAAGCAATACACCTTTCTCTGATTAAGGGCTTTTGTCCTATAAGAACTAATTTCAGATGTGAGGCTGGCTTAGCTATTTTTTGAGCCTTGCTACCTAAGCCTGTTTAAAAGCCAGGAAAGCATCTCTGCCAATCCGCCTTGTGAAAATAACACCGTGCTCGTATAGCAGCAATGGAGCGAGCATGTTACTCCATGCAAACTCATTTTCTTTTTTTTCTTTCTTTTTTGTTCCTATATTGAAACAGAAAAATGGAAGACGTGCTGCAGATGTGAACATAGCCTAAGAGATACATGGGTTTAGAGAGTCTCTACTATGCAAACGAGCAGTTCACAGATTGTCCACTAGGTGGCACAAAAAGATTAAAATAATAATTAACTCCCAGCAACTGTGTCTTTTTTACATGTGGGCATAACTACTGCGAGGGGGAACATAGATTGTAAGCTCTTGTGATCAGATCCTCAATCATCCTGTGTCTCCTCATAGATTGTAAGCTCTTGTGATCAGGCCCTTGCTCCTCTATCTCCTCATAGATTGTCAGCTCTTGTGATCAGGTCCTCCATCCTCCTGTGTCTCCTCATAGATAGTGATTAGGGTCTTCGCTCCTTTTGTGTCTCCTCATATATTGTAAACTCTTGTGTCTCTTCTATCTCCTCAAAGATTGTAAGCTCTTGTGATCAGGTCCTCCATCCTCCTGTGTCTCCTAATAGATTGTAAGCTCTTGTGATCATGTCCTCTCTTCCTCTCGTGTCTTGTCTATCTTGGTGCCATAGAAATAATTACATTTCACATATAAACATGTATGACAAATATGCAACCCTAGAAAAGCTGCATTAACAAACCGTATTTTTGGACTATAAGACGCACCTAAGATTTGGAGGAGGAAAATAAGAAAAAAATATTTTCTCAGAGCAGCCCCCCATTCTTCATCAGGCTTCAGCTCAGGCCCTCATCAGACCCCCAATCCCCGTTAGACCCCCCCCCCCAAATCAGACCCCTCAACCTCGAGACTCAGATCAGATGCCCAGTCAGTCTCAGACTGAACTCCCCCCCATCAGCCCCATCATACTCAGATCAGATCCCACCAGCCTCACTCAACCTCAGATTGGATGCGGTCAATAGCATTCAGACTATAAGATGCACTGAAACTTTTCTCCCATTTTTTGGGGGAAAAAAGTGCATCTTACAGTCCGAAAAATACAGTAGTTTGATGACCTTTGCGGGGCTTGGACCACAGTCCATGATCATAAAGATTCTGCCCCAGCTGAAGTAGAGGACCCCACACTCAAAAAACTCTGCATATTGGACAAAATCCCAAAGACGACTGCTGCCCTTATTTTTCCCAGAATTGGAATTTTTTTCCAGGTTAAACTCAAAGTAAAAGAACAGCAAGAAAGTAAAATATATCATGCAAAATCCTAACTACAGACATAAACACACCGGCAGCTCCACCGACAGAAAATCCTTGCTGCCTAGAATTAACTGATGACGTGACTTGGACTCCTGGACGCCGTTTTCTACTTCTCTATATCATTTTTTACATAATCCCTTCTCTTTAAAATATATTTAAACTGTCCAAAGTGCGTCGGTTTCCCATTTTTTTCTTCACAGCGAGGATCCTTCTGTACTTCCAGTCGATGGTTTCTTACCTGTGCATTTAGATTTTCCTATGACACATCCTTATCACGTTTTCCGTTTTTTTTTTTTTTTTTCTTAAAGGGTTTCTGTTAGCAGTTTTTTCGGTATGAATCAGGCTGACATTAGAGATGTGCTAATGTCACCTGATTCCAAATATATATCTGTTTTATTTACTGGTGCCCACATTTTTATATAAAATGAACTTTTATTTTATGCTAATAAGGCCTCTAGGTGCAAGGGGCGTTACCCCTGCTCCTAGAGGCTCTGTTGATTGACAGGCCCAGGCAGAGAAGAAACACTCCATTCACCATAGCTTGCAAGGACCTTCAATGATGTCATGACCATGTGATCAGTCACATGGTTAGGATCGCACAAACAGCCTGTCTCCTCCTAAACCATGTGACTAATCACATGGTCATGACATCATTGAATGTCCTTGCAAGCTATGGTGAATGGAGTGTTTCTTCTCTGCCTGGTCCTGTCAATCAACAGAGCCTCTAGGAGCAGGGGTAACGCCCCTTGCACCTAGAGGCCTTATTAGCATAAAATAAAAGTTCATTTTATATAAAAATGGGGACACCAGTAAATAAAACAGATATATATTTGGAATCAGGTGACATTAGCACATCTCTAATGTCAGCCTGATTCATACCGAAAAAACTGGTGACAGAAACCCTTTAAGTAGGGAGGATCCTTCTGTTTATGAGGTCAAAGCTTTCTTACACAGGTTTCCCATTTTTTTCTTCACACCGAGGATCCTTCTGTACTTCCAGTCGATGGTTTCTTACGTATGTATTTAGGTTTTTCTATGTCACATCCTTATCACAAGTTTTCCGTTTTTTTTTTTTTTCTTAAGTAGGGAGGATCCTTCTGTTTATGAGGTCAAAGGTTTATTACGCCTCGTTATCACAGGTTTCCCATTTTTTTCTTCACAGCGAGGAACCTTCGGTCTTTGCGGTCGATGGTTTCTTACGTATGTATTTAGCTTTTCCCATGACACATCCTTATCACAAGTTTCCGTTTTTTTCCCTTTTGGCCTCTTTTGCTGCGGTTATAGGCAGTATGAAGAAGAAGCCAGGACGCCTGTACACAATAAAGTTCTGTGGATAAAATAGGGGCCTCAGTCTTCTATGAGATGTTCCCCCCCTCCCCCCGTCCAGAAAATCCGGAACCGTCGTGTCGGCGCAGTATGATACATAACACCTCCCCCGCCCAGTACACAGAAAATAATGACTTTTTATTCTCCTGGTTGGTCCTGGGCACAAGGTTAGAGGGTAAATAACATGAACAGGTTGGGGTTGAAGGCAGTTTGTAGGCAGATCAGTAGTTTTCAGGTAACGTCAGCTCCGGTCGGCTGGCATTTAAGGAGTTTGCTGGCTGTGCGCTACTGAGGCATCTGGTAAGTGTCCCGGGGGCAGTGGCTGATGATTCCCAACTTCTGGAGAACCCAAGTGACTGACTTGTTCACCAACTACGAAAGAAAAAAAAAAATCCAAAAATCACAAAAATCCATCATCTAAATCAGGTCTACTAGCAGTGTAATCATCATCCCTACCATCATCATCATCAGGCCTGAGCTAAGTCACTTGAGAACAATCATCATTCTGTAGGCAGGGTTACTGTATGATGTGCTCACAATCTGCACTCCAGTGTTATGGATCATAATCTGGGGGGTATTATCTCTCCTTGGTGAGAGCGTCTTAATCGGCGTGAGGAGACTTACAGGCCATACACACTCCTCTGGAATTCTGGGAAGAAAGGGTTGCAGATGAGCTCTCAACAAGCTCTGCCAAGCTGCCCTATAAGTCAGTGTTCGACCCTTTAAACAGGACTTGAGACATGACTCAGGTATTAAGTAATCTAGCATCTCATCTGCAGACAGCTGCGCCAATTAAGGCACTTTCTCCCCAAGGAGAGATCGTAACCCCCAAATCCTGACCTAGGCCTCTCACCCAGTTAAGCCAGTACACTCTGCTCTGCACTGATGAGGGGCAATCACTCCAAAACGGTTGTCTGCAGATGAGATGTTGGTTTATTTAATATATGAGTCATGTCTCAAGGCCTGTTTAAGGGGCCGAACATCGACTTACAGGATAGCTGCCTTACATCTGGTGGCATTAGAGACGGAGCTTGTTAACAGCTCATTTGCATCCCTTTCTTCCCAGAATTCCAGAGGAGCGTGTGTGGCCTATAAATCTCCTCATGCTGATTAAGGTGCTCTCAAAGTACCCCCCAAATCCTGACCTAGGCCTCAGTTAAGCCAGGACCATCTCCTCTGCACTGCTGAGGGGCAATCACCTGGAAACAACTGTCTGCAGATGAGATGCTGGCTTATTTAATATTCAAGTCACATCTCAAGTGCTGACTTACATCTGGTGACATTAGAGGCGGAGCTCATTTGCATCCCTTTCTTCCATAGACCATAATGGAACATACCTGGCTGGAAATGGACTCCGGGTTCAGGGACTGAGTGTGGAACCGGCGGCTGCTGCTTCTTCTGCTCCATCTGTTGTACGACCTGAGGAACACAAGTGGTCTGGTGTTATCAGGAGACTGGTGGCTGGTATCAGCCCAGTAATCCTCCCGTGCTGCTAATCCTGCAGACATGCACCCAGCACCCTGGGGTTGCCTGTGCCTGGGGTTACCTGCTGCAGCTCCTGGCGCTGGGCCTGGATGTGCTGGTGCTGTTGGTGCAGCTCCTCCTGCTGTCTGTCCAGCTCTTCCTTTTTTCTCTTTAGTTCATCTTCTGTCTTGGAAATATGTTTCTCGAACTCCTGCAGCTCCTCCTCGGTGTAGAGCTGCTGATCATCCAGGGTCTGCCCATGACAAACAGCAAGGTAAGGAGAAGGGACGGGGAAAAGGGAGGAGAAGGGAAGGGGAAAGGGAGGAGAAGGGACGGGGAAAAGGGAGGAGAAGGGACGGGGAAAGGGAGGAGAAGGGACGGGGAAAGGGAGGAGAAGGGACGGGGAAAGGGAGCAGAAGGGAAGAGAAGGGACGGGGAAAGGGAGGAGAAGGGACGGGGAAAGGGAGGAAAAGGGACGGGGAAAGGGAGCAGAAGGGAAGAGAAGGGACGGGGAAAGGGAGGAGAAGGGACGGGGAAAGGGAGGAGAAGGGAAGGGGAAAGGGAGCAGAAGGGAAGAGAAGGGACGGGGAAAGGGAGGAGAGGGACGGGGAAAAGGGAGGAGAAGGGACGGGGAAAAGGGAGGAGAAGGGACGGGGAACAGGGAGGAGAAGGGACGGGGAAAAGGGAGGAGAAGGGACGGGGAAACGGAGGAGAGGGACGGGGAAAGTGGATGAGAGAGGTGGGGTAAGAGAGGGGAGGGACAAGGTAATGTAATGGAAGATGAGGACAAGGGATGGGTTTGTGTATGACAACCACTTCACCCCCTATCACTCAGAAAGCTCAGTGTGTTACCTCCCAGCCATCCGGCTCCAGGAACTCCCTCTTCTCCGTCGCTCGCAGGAATTCTTCTAGATTTATCAGTCGATCCTTATCCACGTCCACCTGCAGGGGCACAGGACATATATGTCCGATATAATCATTGGGGGAAGTGGAAAAATGTCTATACATTGCATACAATGCAGCTCTGTCACACCAGTGTTAAACGTTTGTCCACTGGTATCAATTTTGTTTAAATGGGTCACAGTGGGTTAAAAAGCAGCACCAACCCTACCGCCGTTCTGGTCCCTGCTGACACAGAGATACCTGCTCCTATGGCCAGCTATTGGCAGATCAGCCATCTTCTGGTGTTTCTGCAGTGTCAGCAGGAATTGGAGGGCAGACCAGGAACCACAGCAGCAGTGGTGGGTTATCGCCATGAAAAATAAGTAGACACGTTAATGGGGGGCAACCATGGGGACGTGATAGGAAAGACAATAAAAACAGAATCCCGTCCCCATCCTGCCGGCCCCCATCAGTGTCCACGTCAATGTCTACATCCTGCCGGCCCCCATCAGCATCCACGTCAATGTCTACATGCTGCCGGCCTCCATCAGCCTCCACGTCAGTGTCTACATGCTGCCGGCCTCCATCAGCATCCACGTCAATGTCTAAATGCTGCCGGCCTTCATCAGCGTCCACGTCAGTGTCTACATGCTGCCGGCTCCCATCAGCGACCACGTCAGTGTCTACATGCTGCTAGACCAGTGCCAGTTAGGTGAATGTGTTATTTCATGTACATATACCCAGTGCCGACACGTTACAGGTCCACTGCCACACGTCTACTCTATGTGAACTTTGTATACACCGACAGACGCCCGTCAGTTTATGCCCATGTCACGAAGGGGTTAATGTTAATACCAGCCATACATGGAGCACCAGACTGGCAGGTCACAATGACAGTATGTACCTGGACGCTGTCCCTGAGGACAAAGCTTAACACTCCCTGGGTCAGGACGCCCTGAGCTCCATAGTAGCTGCACTTTAAACTATGATTCATGAGACATTTGATGGCTGCTGTGGAGGACGTCGCCTCGGGGTCTTCATACGTGAGGCTTTGTGTGTCATGAGCCATCTGAGGCCTATGTGGGGCCGAGGATGCCGCCTCGGGGTCTTCATACTTGAGGCTCCATGTGTCATCAGTCATCTGATGGCTGCTGTGGAGGACATCGCCTCAGGGTCTTTAAACATAAGGTCTGTTTCACACTAGCGGCAGCACGGATCCGGCACTTAAAGGGTTCCGACGGATCCGTGCTGCCGCTGGTACATGTGTGGAGCCGGAGCAGCGCTCCGGCCCCACACATGTTGACACAGACATTGGGACAAGACACAGAGAACATACATACACACACATACTCACATACTCCAGGCAGGGACGCCGGCAGCACGTCTTCACGCGCCTCCTGCGCGCAGTGATGACGATTCCCCACAGCGCCCTCTGCTGGGCGCAGTGGGGAAACGTCATAGCTGCGCGCAGGAGGCGCGTGAAGACATGCTGCCGGTGTCCCTGCCTGGAGTATGTGAGTATGTATGTGTTTGTGTATGTCTGTATGTATCTCTGTATATGTGTAGCCGGATCCGGAATGACCCCCCATTGCAAGTCAGTGGAGGACAGATCCGGATTACTGGTGAGTCACACCAAACGGATCCGTCCCCATTGACTTGCATTGGGGGTCATTCCGGATCCGTTTTGGTGTGGATGCCTGGACCGGAGAGAAAACCGCAGCATGCTGCGGTTTGCTGCGGTTTTCTCTCCGGTCTGAAGACGGAACGGAATGCTTTTAGGAGCCTCCGTTGTCTTCAGTTCAGTTTTGTCCCCATTGACAATGAATGGGGACAAAACGGAAGCATTTTTTTCCGGTATTGAGCCCCTATGACGGAACTCAATACCGGAAAATAAAAACGCTAGTGTGAAAGTAGCTGTCACGACAGGGAAACAAGGGATAGTGTGCCCTGTCTGAACCCCACCTCTTTCCCTGCCTACTTACAGTAGATGCCCTAGGCGACAAAACCGTAACTTGGAGACAGTCCCTATGCTGAGTACGTGCACAGGGTAGGGAAGGGAACACAGGGAAAGACGAACACAGACAGAAACAAACACAACAGCAGAATCGTCAGCAAGCCAAGTCAAGAACAGGAGGTCACGTCAAATACCGAGGGGAATCACAAAAGCGTAGTCTAAGTCCAAAGCCAAAATCCAATACACCAATAATCCAACAGCAAGGTCCAACACACAGCACTGATCTCAGAAGACTAATCACAGGCATCTGAGTGAGGCAGTTGCCATCTTTAAATAGCCCGCCCAGGATCATGTGATGTGGCCAGCATCACATGACCTGAGGCGGAGCAAGCTGTCCAAACAATATGTAAAGTAGCCATGTGGTGTGATCAGCACCACATGGCTAAACCCAAACAGAGAATTAACTCATGAAGTGCTGGCTGACAAGACCAGCACTTCAATTCCCTATTGCTCGTCTCTAGGGGGCGGAGAGGTCCGGCGACGTTGTGCAGAGGGAGCACGACGCCGACCTCGCGTGACAGTACCCCCCCTTCACGAGGGGCCACCGGACCCTTACCAGCGGGAGCAGGCTTATCGGGATGCTGCAGATGGAACTTTCGGATGAGCGAGTCTGCATGCATCCTGGTCAACGGTACCCAAGACCTGTCCTCAGGACCGAACCCCTTCCAATGTACGAGGTACTGGAAGGAATTCCGGACCCTTCTCACATCCACAATTCTGGCAATCTCATGCTCCATTTGTCCTGCTACCTCAACCGGAGGCGGAGACTGTTCCTCAGGACCAACGGGAGCAACATAACGTTTGAGCAAAGACACATGAAAAACATTATGAACACGAAGGGAGTCGGGTAAACATAACCTAAAAGAAACCGGATTGATCACCTTGGTGATCCTGTAAGGACCAATGAAGCGAGGTGCAAACTTGTAGGATGGTACCCTCATGTTGAGATTTTTAGTCGATAACCATACCTTATCCCCAACCTTAAAATTCACACCCTTAGAACGTTTTCTATCAGCCTTAGCTTTTTGAACTCCTTGGGCCTTTTCCAGGTTCGACTGAACCTGTGCCCAAACTGTGCACAGTTCTTGAGAAAAATCATTGACATCTGGGACAACCGACGCAGATGGGGAAAAGGAGCTAAAGCGTGGATGAAAACCCATATTGCAGAAAAACGGCGACATCCCAGAGGATGAATTAACACGATTATTAATTGCAAATTCAGCCAGAGACAGGAATCTGGCCCACACATGTTGGTTATCAGAAACATAACATCTAAGATATTGCTCAACGGATTGGTTAAGACGTTCAGTCTGACCATTGGTCTCCGGATGAAAGGCTGATGAAAAGGACAAAGAGATACCAATCTTATTACAGAACGCCCTCCAGAACCTAGACACAAACTGTACTCCCCTATCAGAAACGATATTCTCAGGAACACCATGTAGTTTGACAATATTATCAATGAACACGGACGCCAAGACCTTCGCAGAGGGTAATTTACACAAAGGAATAAAATGACACATTTTGCTGAATCTGTCAACCACCACAAATATCACGGTTTTACCCTCAGAGCACGGCAAGTCCGTGATAAAGTCCATGGACAGATGTGACCAAGGTCTACTAGGTATGGGTAAAGGATGTAACTCACCCATAGGTCGTGTCTTGGAATTCTTGGACCTGGCACAAGTGTTACACGCAGTTACAAAAGCCTGAACATCTCTGGAGATTGACGGCCACCAATACTGCCTAGAGACCAACTCCTTGGTGGCATTGATGCCAGGATGTCCACACAAAACAGAATTATGGCACTCACCCAGCAGTCGCAACCGCAAATGAGCCGGCACAAACAATTTGTCATTGGGGGTACCAATGGGAGCAAGATGTTGTCCTGCCGAGATTTCAGAAGCGAGGTCAGATGAGGTAGCGGCCACGATGATATCAGCTGGCAGGATGGGCTCAGGAGGGACGTCAGGAGGCTGATACGCCTGGAAACTTCGGGATAAGGCATCGGCCTTAACGTTCTTGCTCCCGGGTCTGAAGGTAACACAAAAATCAAAACGAGTAAAGAACAAAGCCCACCTCGCCTGTCTAGGATTCAATCGCTTAGCCGATTCTAGAAACATTAAATTCTTATGATCCGTGAGGACCGTAATGCGGTGAAATGCCCCTTCTAAAAAATGACGCCATTCCTCAAATGCCCACTTGATTGCAAGTAACTCCCTATTCCCAATATCATAATTCCTCTCGGCAGGAGAGAACTTGCGGGAGAAGAAGGCGCATGGCATAAGATTAGTTAAGGTGGAAGACCCCTGGGACAGTACAGCCCCCACACCATCCTCAGACGCATCCACCTCAACTACAAAAGGCTTACTTTGATCAGGCTGGACCAACACAGGAGCATTAATAAAACACTGCTTTAACCTTTCAAAGGCCTCAATTGCTTCAGGGGGCCAATTGACCAGATCAGCCCCCTTGCGAGTCAAATCCGTAATGGGTTTGGCTACCACTGAAAAATTTTTGACAAATTTACGATAAAAATTAGCAAACCCCAGAAATCGCTGGAGCGCCTTCAAAGAGGAAGGTCGCACCCAATCCACAATGGCCTGTACTTTAACTGGGTCCATTTTGAAAGAAAAAGGGGTGAGAATGTATCCCAAAAAGGCCACTTCCTGAACACCAAAGGTACACTTTTCCCCTTTAACAAACAACTTGTTTTCACGCAACACCTCCAGCACTTGCCTAGTGTGAGATACGTGACTCTCCCAGTCTGCAGAAAAAATCAGGATGTCATCAATATAGACAATTACAAATTTCCCAATAAATGGTCTAAAAATGTCATTGACAAAGTTTTGGAAAGTTGCCGGAGCGTTACTTAACCCAAAAGGCATTACCAAGTACTCATAATGACCCTCCGGGGTATTAAACGCAGTTTTCCATTCGTCCCCCTCACGAATCCTGATTAGGTTGTATGCCCCCTTCAAATCCAGCTTGGTGAACCAACAGGCCCCCTGGACCTGATTCAGCAAGTCAGGAATAAGGGGCAACGGGTATCTGTTTTTAACAGTGATTTTATTGAGCTCCCTGTAATCGATACAGGGCCTCAATCCTCCATCCTTTTTACCAACAAAGAAAAAACCTGCCCCCATGGGAGAAACTGAAGGCCGGATGTGACCCTTGGCCAGACTCTCTTTGAGATAATCCCTCATGGACTGACGTTCAGGAGTAGAGAGATTATAAATGCGACCTTTGGGATATTTGGATCCCTCAATAAGGTCGATGGCGCAATCATATTGCCGGTGAGGAGGGAGGAACTCAGTCTCGGACATGGAAAACACGTCCGAAAAATCGCCAATATACTTGGGCAAGGAAAGAGACTCAGTGGTACCTCCCAACTGCAATACTGATCTACAACATTTGTCACAATTCATTCCCCATTTTTCCAATTCACCTACCGACCAGTTGATCACAGGGTTGTGGTCCTGTAACCAAGGCAGACCTAAAACAAGGTCGGCAGGTAAATCCTTTAATACAAGGAAGGAGCAAGTCTCAGTATGGGTAATTCCTACAGTTAATACAACCTCAGGAGTACAAAACTCCACTCTCCCATTATTCAATGGAGTGGAATCCAGTGCGATAATTTGAATTACCTCCCTTAAAGGAATTATAGGCACACCCACAGATTGCACAAAATCATAATCAATAAAATTAGCAGCAGAACCTGAATCCACAAATGCTTCACCGGATCTCTTGAGTTGGTTATAAGAAATGGAAATAGGTAACAAGATTTTCTTTCTTACCACCGCAGGGGGTACCTTACTTCCAGGAACAGACCTTTTTGAGAGCAGAAGTCTCGGACACTGCTGGAGCCAGTGGTTCATCTCACCGCAGTAAAAACAGGCCCCTCTCAGGCGTCTCTGATCCCTCATAGTAACTCCCAACTGCATAGGCTCCTCCTGGACGTTGATATGAGACGGGCTCTGAAGAGGAACTTCGGACAACACGGCAACTTGAGGGGCAACAGAACGTTCCTTTTGTCTCTCCCTAAACCGTCGGTCAAGTTTGATAACTAAGGTCATAGTCGCCTCTAAGGTGTCAGGAGTAGGATAACTAACTAGTAAATCCTTCAGATGGTCAGACAGTCCCACCCTAAACTGGCTTCTCAAAGCAGGGTCATTCCATTTAGAGGACACACACCATTTTCTGAACTCAGCACAGTAATCCTCAACTGGACGGTTACCCTGCCGAATGTCTCTGAGCTGAGTTTCAGCTACAGCGGCCAAGTCAGGTTCTTCATATAAAAGACCTAGGGCCCGGAAAAAAGCCTCCACAGACAATAGACAAGGGGAGTCAGGTGGCAATGAGAAAGCCCACTCCTGCGGATCACCTTGCAGCAAGGAAATAATTATTCCTACCCGCTGCTGCTCAGAACCCGAGGAGTGTGAGCGTAAACGGAAATATAATTTACAACTTTCCTTAAAGGAACGGAAAGTCCTTCGGTCCCCAGAAAACCGATCGGGCAATTTTACATGGGGTTCAATATTGGGGTTTGGCATGGAGGGAACGACTGCGGGTGCAGTCCGCAGCTGCTCCTGATGTTGGAGTCTCCCGGCCAAATCCTGGATCATCTGAGCCATGTTACTCATCTGGTCCGTGAGTACTCGCAACGGCTCCATTAGGTATGGCCTGTGATTCTGTCACGACAGGGAAACAAGGGATAGTGTGCCCTGTCTGAACCCCACCTCTTTCCCTGCCTACTTACAGTAGATGCCCTAGGCGACAAAACCGTAACTTGGAGACAGTCCCTATGCTGAGTACGTGCACAGGGTAGGGAAGGGAACACAGGGAAAGACGAACACAGACAGAAACAAACACAACAGCAGAATCGTCAGCAAGCCAAGTCAAGAACAGGAGGTCACGTCAAATACCGAGGGGAATCACAAAAGCGTAGTCTAAGTCCAAAGCCAAAATCCAATACACCAATAATCCAACAGCAAGGTCCAACACACAGCACTGATCTCAGAAGACTAATCACAGGCATCTGAGTGAGGCAGTTGCCATCTTTAAATAGCCCGCCCAGGATCATGTGATGTGGCCAGCATCACATGACCTGAGGCGGAGCAAGCTGTCCAAACAATATGTAAAGTAGCCATGTGGTGTGATCAGCACCACATGGCTAAACCCAAACAGAGAATTAACTCATGAAGTGCTGGCTGACAAGACCAGCACTTCAATTCCCTATTGCTCGTCTCTAGGGGGCGGAGAGGTCCGGCGACGTTGTGCAGAGGGAGCACGACGCCGACCTCGCGTGACAGTAGCCTAAGGCTCTGCCGGTGCCTCAGGGTCTTCACATGTGAGGTTACATGTGTCATGAGACATCTCCCCAGGACGGTGACATTTTACACTGACCCCTGTGCGGGTGGGTTCTGGATTGAGTTGCTGCTCCTCTGTCAGACACCCTGCCCCCATACAGCCCTGTCCATTCTGATCATCCTGAGGTACGCAGCTCCTCACCTCACTCATCACATGCTCCCTCATCCGTAATCGCTCTTCCTCCATCTCCACCATGTCGTCCTCCTCATTTTTGGGATCATATGCTTTCTCCAGCTACAACAAACCAAAAGGAGACATCATGTAAATGTGAACAGCCTTCAGCGGTGACTCTCGGGCGTCAATTGACCGGAGCGTCCTCTTACCTCTTTGGTGAAGAGTGCCTCCAGCTCCTGCTCATCGATGAAGCCGTCTCTGTTGGTGTCTGTAAGGAGAAGCACAAGCTGCAGTGATAGGAGGTAATACTCTGGTTCCCGCTGCTGCCACGGTCGTACAGCCCTCGTGGTACACACAGATATATATGACTCCCATTATAGCATCAGGACAATGGAAGTGCCAGACTCGGCACAGAATGGAGCTGAAGAGATAGAGCCAACTACAATGGGGTCTGTTCAGGGTCCTGCAATGCAGATGTGAACAAGCCTCCACGGGAGCTCCACGCTGCGAAAACACAGACTTCTTAAGATGCCCCCTACTGGCGACCTGCAGTCAAGGACGACTGACAGCGGTGCAGGATGCGTCCTGTAATCCGGTCATGTGACTAGCGGACGTCGCCCGAGGTCATTTGTCAGTGTATTTAATACTCTGGGCACCCACCCAGAAGACACGCCCACATCAGGGGCTGTCGGTATAACCCCCAGCCTCCGGCCTGTCACGTCGCATCCCATGGATGAGCCAATGGTTGGCAGTGACGCTGTAGCTGGTGTTGGGATTTAATTACTCACCGTGCAACTTAAAGAAAGTTTTCGGGTCAAAATCTGAGGGGTCCAAGCCGTCGGTCTCCTCCCAGACCTCCTTCAACTGATCTTTGCTGCCCTGATAAGGGAATAAAGAGAAATCTAAGCCTCTATTATTCATGACATGCGCAACAGCCTCTGATCATTCATGACGTGTGTGGTAGCCTCTGATCATTCATGACGTGTGTGGTAGCCTCTGATCATTCATGACGTGTGTGGTAGCCTCTGATCATTCATGACGTGTGTGGTAGCCTCTGATCATTCATGACGTGTGTGGTAGCCTCTGATCATTCATGACGTGTGTGGTAGCCTCTGATCATTCATGACGTGTGTGGTAGCCTCTGATCATTCATGACGTGTGTGGTAGCCTCTGATCATTCATGACGTGTGTGGTAGCCTCTGATCATTCATGACGTGTGTGGTAGCCTCTGATCATTCATGACGTGTGTGGTAGCCACTGATCATTCATGACGTGTGTGGTAGCCTCTGATCATTCATGACGTGTGTGGTAGCCTCTGATCATTCATGACGTGTGTGGTAGCCTCTGATCATTCATGACGTGTGTGGTAGCCTCTGATCATTCATGACGTGTGTGGTAGCCTCTGATCATTCATGACGTGTGTGGTAGCCTCTGATCATTCATGACGTGTGTGGTAGCCTCTGATCATTCATGACGTGTGTGGTAGCCTCTGATCATTCATGACGTGTGTGGTAGCCTCTGATCATTCATGACGTGTGTGGTAGCCTCTGATCATTCATGACATGCGCAGTAGCCTCAGGGAATGTACACAATGGTCACATGACCTCCAGCCACTCACCGGGTGGTTGATTTTGGGGTGCTCCTTGTGCTTCTTCTTCATCTCCTCATATCTGGCCTCCTCCTGTTTCCGCGTCTCCTCGTCCAGACTCTTTAGATATTCTCTCCTCTCGTGTTCCTTCATCATCTCGTATCGCTTGAACTCGTCGTGATGCTCTTTGTCGTAGTTCTCCAAGTCTTTAGTGGCCTGAAAACAGCAAAGTGTCATCAAGCAATACGGGCAGCAGTGGGCGCCATCACCCGTCACATGACTCGCGCTCACTCATCCCCGCCTTACACAGTGATGTCACTCAGACTCTTCCCTGACAGCCACATCTCCTACAGTGATGTCACCTGGGCCCCGCCTTACACAGTGATGTCACTCAGACTCTTCCCTGACAGCCACAACTCATACAGTGATGTCACCTGGCCCCGCCTTACACAGTGATGTCACTAAGACTCTTCCCTGACAGCCACATCTCCTACAGTGATGTCACCTGGGCCCCGCCTTACACAGTGATGTCACTAAGACTCTTCCCTGACAGCCACATCTCCTACAGTGATGTCACCTGGGCCCCGCCTTACACAGTGATGTCACTAAGACTCTTCCCTGACAGCCACATCTCCTACAGTGATGTCACCTGGGCCCCGCCTTACACAGTGATGTCACTCAGACTCTTCCCTGACAGAGACATCTCATATAGGATGTCATCTGGGCTCCGCCTTACACAGTGATGTCACTAAACTCCCTAGGCACCCCCAACCTCTGCTCTCAACAGTTCATCCATTTCTTCCTCATTTCTTCTCCCATAGGTCTGGATGAAGAAGCGTCCTAATCCAGCTCTGTGGGATCGGAGGAGGAAGGAGCAGATGATCTGACAAGAGGAAGGAGATGTAGATATATATTCTGGAGGCTGGGGGGGGGGCATAGGTTCATCAGTGGGGATATTATAAGCACCCATAATAATAGTATGTGATTCAGATGATAAGAAGTGAGGAAGCCAGGCTGCAAAGCGATCGAGGAACTGCTGGGGGAACTTGGGGGCGACAGAACAGCAACTTGAAGAGGCAATGGGCAGAAGAGTCTGATGGTGTGGACCTCAAAAAAGAGGAATGTGTGAGAGGATACAGGGGGAATGACCTGAAATGTGCACTGTAGAGAAGGTAGGATGCCTACTCCTCCACCATGCTGGTCATCAGGTCTGGGGGTATAGGAAAAGTGTAGCCCACCATAGGATAGAGCGGCAGGGGAAGCGCTGTCAGAGGGTTGAAGTTAAGTTCCTGTGAGGGCCAGCAGTTCAGAGATTGTGAGAGGAAGAAGTTATGAATAGTGGGGAGTCTGCTACACACCAAATGCAAGTTCTCTTACAGTGATGTCACCACAGTCCTGCCTCTTACAAAGATGTCACCACAGCCCCACCCCTGACAGCCTGTCCATCAGCCACATCATGGGTTGTTCTATAGTTCTGTCCAGATCATGTCCACACTCACCGCTTTGATGAGCATGTCCAGATCTTGGGGCTCAAACGAGTCGGGGTTCTTGTGATTGAGGTGATTGAACTTCTGAAGAAGTAGTCGACGATCGATGCCGGCACCTGAGGAATAGACACAAGTGTCAGCTCCTGTGCTATCACATACAGCGGCTGCGGGGTCACCCCCAGATAGAGGATCCCCTGTGATAAAACGGGGTGCAGTCAGCAGGACACACAGAGCACCTCCTCTGTCGACTAACGGAAACTACAACCACATAAGAGATCATAAGAGCCTCACTCTCCGGGGCGCTGAGCTTCGCCTTAATCAGCATCCGCAGCCGCGCCACCTCCTGCCTCTTCAGCTCGTCCAGCTTGGTCCGGATGTGATGGCTGACCAGGTCCAGCTCCTTACTGATCCTCCCGCTCTGTGGAGACAATAAGGACATCCATTTGTACATGAGATCTGTCTTGCTGTAAAATATGTGACCCCCCCCTTCCCTCCATGGGGTTTGGGGTCTAATGAGGCTCTTCTTACCTTGATGTCCTCAATATCAGCAGACTGGATCTTCTCTCGGAAATGCTCGTCAGTCTCCAGGACTTCGACCACCTCCCTGAGGTACCGGTCATAGTAGAGTCCTGTGTCCTGTCACAAGAAACATGTCACCGCCACGTGTGTCACTCACCTGTATGTCCCCCGCCTTGTACAACGTCCATTACTCACAGAGGACTGAGACTTCTGCCCCTCGTCTGCCGCCTCCACGTTCACCTTGGTTTTATCGGTGTCGATGGGCACGGCGCCTGTTGTTATCAGGGTGCAGATCAGCAGGAGACTGGCAGGGCGGCGCCACCTGCTCCACCACTGTATCTGTAAAGAGACCATCAAGTGCCTGATGAGCAATGGCCGCAGCCGGGGGCGTCACACAGCAGCCACATGCAGCGGGTGTCAGGCAAGGAACCAAAGTCGTAGGGCTGAATTCAGAGGGTGTCTAGGCCGGAAGTAGCAGGCGTCAGGCCAAGTGCACCTAATATAGCGGTATTTCTGGATAATAAATGACCCCCACAATGTTTTCTAATGCTGTGTTTTCCTTCCCTATATCAGCCTGAATGAATCGTACTGACGGTATCACGTCAGTACAGTTCAGGAGATGCCAGGTCGGGCAGGGACACACAGCATTATACAATATTATGCGCTCATGCCACAGGCGCAGTGTCCGAGGAGAACGCCCCCAAACCAACGATGTTTCCTGCAGTGGACACGCCCATCTGACACTAACCTATAATCCTGGACACCCCCTTAGGGTACATGATAGAAAAGGACACGCCCTAACTTTTTGGGGGGGACTGCAGAATGGAGTACGGATGTGGACGGCGCCCGGTGCACTGCCCGCAACTTGTGTGATCCCCATTGAAATGAATGAGTCCATTATGCGATATTGGGGAAAGGATGCGGACCCGGAGAAACAATCGTGTGAAAGTCCCCTTAAGGGTAAAGCCCCTCTTCCCCTGGGCAGTAAAGAGTTAATGACAGACTCTCTGGTGGTCCGGGGCAGTGATGGATCACACGCTCCACTCTTTACATGAGGCGGTGCAATGATCTGCGGGGCCCGGGGCGTCACTTCGTGAGGATTCACAAGAATCATGCGTCAATAAACGCTAATAAGATGCGTCGCTGTCATCATCCTCGGGCAGCGGAACCGGTTCTACCAGCTGCGGGAGAGGGGCACAGCCGGGGAGGATGCTGACAACACAAGACGCGTCTGACAAATGTGTCCCTAATAACAGGGACCCGACAGCACAAAGGACTGTATACAGGAGACAATCAGGAGGAGAGATGAAGTGTAAAGCATGGAGGGTGGTGGTACTGTGCAGTGTATACATATATACTGAGAGAAGTGGTACTGTGCGGTGTATACATATATACTGAGAGAAGTGGTACTGTGCGGTGTATACATATATACTGAGAGAAGTGGTACTGTGCGGTGTATACATATATACTGGGAGAAGTGATACTGTGCAGTGTATACATATATACTGAGAGAAGTGGTACTGTGCGGTGTATACATATATACTGAGAGAAGTGGTACTGTGCGGTGTATACATATATACTGAGAGAAGTGGTACTGTGCAGTGTATACATATATACTGAGAGAAGTGGTACTGTGCGGTGTATACATATATACTGAGAGAAGTGGTACTGTGCAGTGTATACATATATACTGAGAGAAGTGGTACTGTGCAGTGTATACATATATACTGAGAGAAGTGGTACTGTGCGGTGTATACATATATACTGAGAGAAGTGGTACGTGCAGTGTATACATATATAACTGAGAGAAGTGGTACTGTGCAGTGTATACATATATACTGAGAGAAGTGGTACTGTGCGGTGTATACATATATACTGAGAGAAGTGGTACTGTGCGTGTATACATATATACTGAGAGAAGTGGTACTGTGCAGTGTATACATATATACTGAGAGAAGTGGTACTGTGCAGTGTATACATATATACTGAGAGAAGTGGTACTGTGCGGTGTATACATATATACTGAGAGAAGTGGTACTGTGCGGTGTATACATATATAGTGAGAGAAGTGGTACTGTGCAGTGTATACATATATACTGTGAGAAGTGGTACTGTGCGGTGTACACATATATACTGAGAGAAGTGGTACTGTGCAGTGTATACATATATACTGAGAGAAGTGGTACTGTGCGGTGTATACATATATACTGGGAGAAGTGATACTGTGCAGTGTATACATATATACTGGGAGAAGTGGTACTGGTGCAGTGTATACATATATACTGGAGAGAGTGGTACTGTGCAGTGTATACATATATACTGAGAGAAGTGGTACTGTGGCGGTGTATACATATATAGTGAGAGAAGTGGTACTGTGCAGTGTATACATATATACTGAGAGAAGTGGTACTGTGGGCAGTGTATACATATATACTGAGAGAAGTGGTTACTGTGCAGTGTATACATATATACTGAGAGAAGTGGTACTGTGGCAGTGTATACATATATACTGAGAGAAGTGGTACTGTGGCGGTGTATACATATATACTGAGAGAAGTGGGTACTGTGCGGTGTATACATATATACTGAGAGAAGTGATACTGTGCGGTGTATACATATATACTGAGAGAAGTGGTACTGTGCAGTGTATACATATATACTGAGAGAAGTGGTACTGTGCGGTGTATACATATATACTGAGAGAAGTGGTACTGTGCAGTGTATACATATATACTGAGAGAAGTGGTACTGTGCAGTGTATACATATATACTGAGAGAAGTGTACTGTGCAGTGTATACATTATATACTGAGAGAAGTGGTACTGTGCAGTGTATACATATATACTGAGAGAAGTGGTACTGTGCGGTGTATACATATATACTGAGAGAAGTGGTACTGTGCGGTGTATACATATATACTGAGAGAAGTGGTACTGTGCAGTGTATACATATATACTGAGAGAAGTGGTACTGTGCAGTGTATACATATATACTGAAGAGAAAGTGGTACTGTGCGGTGTATACATATATACTGGGAGAAGTGATACTGTGCAGTGTATACATATATACTGAGAGAAGTGATACTGTGCAGTGTATACATATATACTGTGAGAAGTGGTACTGTGCGGTGTATACATATATACTGAGAGAAGTGGTACTGTGCAGTGTATACATATATACTGAGAGAAGTGGTTACTGTGCAGTGTATACATATATACTGAGAGAAGTGGTACTGTGCAGTGTATACATATATACTGAGAGAAGTGGTACTGTGCAGTGTATACATATATACTGAGAGAAGTGGTACTGTGCGGTGTATACATATATACTGGGAGAAGTGATACTGTGCAGTGTATACATATATACTGAGAGAAGTGATACTGTGCAGTGTATACATATATACTGAGAGAAGTGATTACTGTGCAGTGTATACATATATACTGAGAGAAGTGATACTGTGCAGTGTATACATATATACTGAGAGAAGTGGTACTGTGCGGTGTATACATATATACTGTGAGAAGTGATACTGTGCGGTGTATACATATATACTGTGAGAAGTGGTACTGTGCGGTGTATACATATATACTGAGAGAAGTGGTACTGTGCGGTGTATACATATATACTGGGAGAAGTGATACTGTGCGGTGTACACATATATACTGAGAGAGTGGTACTGTGGCAGTGTATACATATATACTGAGAGAAGTGGTACTGTGGCAGTGTATACATATATACTGAGAGAAGTGGTACTGTGCAGTGTATACATATATACTGAGAGAAGTGGTACTGTGCGGTGTATACATATATACTGAGAGAAGTGGTACTGTGCAGTGTATACATATATACTGAGAGAAGTGGTACTGTGCGGTGTATACATATATACTGTGAGAAGTGGTACTGTGCGGTGTATACATATATACTGAGAGAAGTGGTACTGTGCAGTGTATACATATATACTGAGAGAAGTGGTACTGTGCAGTGTATACATATATACTGAGAGAAGTGATACTGTGCAGTGTATACATATATACTGTGAGAAGTGGTACTGTGCAGTGTATACATATATACTGAGAGAAGTGGTACTGTGCAGTGTATACATATATACTGAGAGAAGTGGTACTGTGCAGTGTATACATATATACTGAGAGAAGTGATACTGTGCAGTGTATACATATATACTGAGAGAAGTGGTACTGTGCAGTGTATACATATATACTGAGAGAAGTGGTACTGTGCGGTGTATACATATATACTGAGAGAAGTTGTACTGTGCGGTGTATACATATATACTGAGAGAAGTTGTACTGTGCGGTGTATACATATATACTGAGAGAAGTTGTACTGTGCAGTGTATACATATATACTGAGAGAAGTGATACTGTGCAGTGTATACATATATACTGAGAGAAGTGATACTGTGCAGTGTATACATATATACTGTGAGAAGTGGTACTGTGCAGTGTATACATATATACTGTGCGGTATAGAGGTTTCAGGTTCCGCACGCCTCCTATTCACACCGCACAGCCGGTAACGCATTTTCTACCCCGGGCGCACAGTACCGGCCGCTGGCCTCACCTGCTTCATCCTCCGGTCTCCGCTCTGATTCCTGTTCCAGTGACAGGCTCCGCCTTTCCCGTGGATTAAGCATGTGTTACCGAGGAAACAAGCTCCGCCATCTGCCGCTCGATTGGTTATGACTTCCTGACGTCATTGCTCGCGGTGACATTTGATTGGCTGCGTGTCGTAGGCTGTACTAAGATCGAGCGAAACGTCTGAAACGTGGCGCAATGATAACGAAATACTGCGGTAACCTAGCAACCAGCAGCCTCCTCCCTGTCACTAAGCAACAGCTGAGCCACAGCCTTCTTTATCTCACGTATCATCACATCATCCATTGATTGCTCCCATCATCTCTGTGTGCACTCCTATCATCCCTACTACTATGTATCTGCTCCCATCATCCGTGTGTGCACTCCCATCATCCCTACTACTATGTGTCTGCTCCCATCATCTCTTTATATGCTCTCATCATTCCTACTACCTGTGTCTACTCCCAACATCCATGTGTATACTCTCATCATATCTACAACCCCTGTGTCTACTCCTATCATCCCGAATACCTCTGTGTATACGCCCATCAAACCTACAACCCTGGGTATACTCCCATCATCCCTGTTCCTCCTGTATATACTTCCATCATCTGTACTACCCTTTGTATACTCCCATTATTGCTACTGCCTTGTATGTACATCATCCCTACGACTGTGTGCATACTCCCATCATCACTGAGTATACTCCTATCATCTTTACTACTCGGTGTATACTCCCATCATCCCTGTGTCTACTCCCATCATCTCTACTACTGTGTAAATGCTTCCATCATCTATATTAGCCCTGTATTTGCTTCAATCATTCCTGCTACCCTGTGTGAACTCCCATTATCCCTGCTTCCCTAAGTATACTCCCATCATCCTTACTACCCCTGTGTATATACTCCCATTATCCCTGCTTCCCTAAGTATACTCCCATCATCCTTACTACCCCTGTGTATATACTCCCATCTTCCCTAATTCCCTTATGTATACCCCCATTTTCTCTACCACCCTGTGTATTTCCCATCTACTGTACTAACCTGTGTATACAACAAGGCCAACCAACATATAAAGTCAAACACCAAATACTTAGATTCACATCATAATACAAAACATATTGTGACATATGAGGGTCCAGTGAGCGAACGCCTATGGCAACAACAATAACAAATACCTGTAAAAAAAAAATTGTCAGACGGCATATTCGTAACCACTTTTATAAATAATAAAAACAATGCAGAGAATATGGTGACATCACTGGACAGGAGACATGAGGGTGATAATTTATGGCAACTAAAGACAACATAATAAAGTGTAAGTGCTATAAAAAATTATAAATGTCACAGTCCGTCACCCATGCTGTGTCTCCTCCAGGATGGCATCAGCCCCAACCCGCATTTCGGTGATCCTACCACCCCTATGTATACTCCCATCCTCCCTACTACCCCTGTGTATACTCCCATCCTCCCTACTACCCCTGTGTATACTCCGATCTTCTCTATTATCCTGTGTATACTCCCATCTTCCCTACCACCCCCATGTATACTCCCATATTCTCTAATACTCTGTGTATACTACCATCTTCCCTACCACCCCCATGTATACTCCCATATTCTCTAATACTCTGTGTATACTACCATCTTCCCTACCACCCCCGTGTATATTCCTATCTTCCCTATTACCCTGTGTATACTCCTATCTTCCCTTAGTACCTCTGTGTATACTCCCATCTTCCCTACGACTCCTCTGTATACTCCAATCCTGCCTACCACCCCTGTGTATACTCCCATTTCCCCTACTACTTCTCTGTATACTCCAATCCTCCCTACAACCCCTGTGTATACTCCCATCTTCTCTATTACCCTGTGTATCCTCCCATTTTCCCTACTACCCATATGTATAACCCCCACATCTTCTCTACTACCGCTGCGTATACTCCCATCCTCCCTACTACCCTTCTGTATACTCCCATTTTCCCAACCACCCCCGTGTATACTCTTATCTTCCCTACCACCCCTGTGTATACCCCCATTTTCCCTAATACTCCTATCTTCACCTGCTGCGGGTCCTTGGCCCCTGCCTCTCCTATGTGTGCACTGACTGATTCACCTTCCCTGCAGCCATTGCCCGGCTGTCACAGGTTTTACCAGGACTGTCCACTGTCCTTGTGTGTCTGACAAGTTTGGTACCGGTTGGCTGTCAGGACTGTCTTCCCATGCCTACCATACCACCTGAGCTCTGCCTATCCTTACCTACTATCTAAATACTATACTGTCTGACCTCCCCCTTGGCATTTCTACTGCTGCAGTCGGACGCCACCTTCCCTCATCTCTACCTAGATGACTATACTTGCTGCTTTGGTACTACAGATTTTTTTTTCAGCTGATCCTTACATCTGAGCTTTCTAAAAGAGAGCACACTCTGCGTAGTGACCTGGGGATTTACTTGTGATGGTTCTAGACCGAACAGCTCACAGTCCATTAGACTCCAGTGCCCGGTTTAGCCCGACACCAAGTACATGGCAACCAAGTAAATCCACATTCTGTCTCCTTTACTCAGGCCATAGATCCTGCTGATTATATAGTGACATACATATACTGTGGAGGAGAGCAGAGGGGTGGTATATAGATATATATATACTGTGGGGACAGGAGAGCAGAGGGGTGGTATATATATATATATATATATGTTATGTGGGGGCAGGAGAGCAGAGGGGTGGTATATAGATATATATATACGGTGGGGACAGGAGAGCAGAGGGGTGGTATATATATATATATGTTATGTGGGGGCAGGAGAGCAGAGGGGTGGTATATAGATATATATATACGGTGGGCAGGATATTAGAGGGACGATATAAATGTACCAGCTCTTCTCCCAGTCTCCAGAAGGTGGCGCAAGTGACTGTGGACTGAGCACATGCGCGTTGCAGGTAGACGGAGGCGCGCACGTCATTAGCCGCTGGAATGCGGGAGCGCGCAAGACGTTGAGTGGAGGAAAGAGCGGAACTATTAGCGGAGGACATCGGCCGAATATAGGGGAAGCGAGGAGAGTGACCGGTATGTGGGGGGAGGGGGAGAGTGACCGGTATGTGAGGAAGGGGAGGACCGGAAGGGGGACAGTGGCCGGTATGTGAAGAGGAGAGTGATCGGTATGTGAGGGGGGGGGGAGAGAGTGACCAGTATGTGAGGAGGGATGGGGGGGGGGAAGAGTGACCGGTATGTGAGGAGGAGGGGGGAACAGTGACCGGTATGTGAGGAGGAGGGGGGGGGGAAACAGTGACCGCGTATGTGAGGAGGGGGGGGAAACAGTGACCGGTATGGTGAGGAGGGGGGGAAACAGTGACCGGTATGTGAGGAGGGGGGAACAGTGACCGGTATGTGAGGAGGGGGGGAAACAGTGACCGGTATGTGAGGAGGGGGGGGAAACAGTGACCGGTATGTGAGGGAGGGGGGGGAAACAGTGACCGGTATGTGAGGAGGGGGGGGGTGAACAGTGACCGGTATGTGAGGAGGGGGGGGGTGAACAGTGACCGGTATGTGAGGAGGGGGGGGTGAACAGTGACCGGTATGTGAGGACGGGGGGGGGAAACATGTGACCGGTATGTGAGGAGGGGGGGGGAACAGTGACCGGTATGTGAGGGGGGACAGGCCGTTGGGGGGGGGGGGGGGGACAGTGACCGGTATGTGAGGAGGGGGGGGAAACAGTGACCGGTATGTGAGGAGGGGGGGGAAACAGTGACCGGTATGTGAGGAGGGGGGGGAAACAGTGACCGGTATGTGAGGAGGGGGGGGAAACAGTGACTGGTGTGTGAAGGAGGGGGGGGGGGGATGGGACAGTGACCGGTATGTGAGGAGGAGGAGGTGGACACAGTGACCAGTTTTTAACCGGGGGGGAGGGAGAAGAGAGACCGGTGGGGGGGAGACAGTGACCGATATGTGAGGAGGAGGGGGGCAGCTGGGAGGGGTGACAGTGACCGGTATGTGGGGGAAAAGTGACTGATATTTGAGAAGGTGAGACAGTGACCAGTATAGAAGGGGGCACAGTGACTGGTATGTGAGGAGGAGGAAGGAGAAGGGGGGGGTAGTGGTATTGTATTTTAGTTTTCTTAGGATCTGGGGGTGGGTCCGGGCTCTGGTGAAGTCATAGTGGTGATCATTATTTGTATCTTCATGCAGGATGATGGAGCGCCCCCTCTGCCCCATCGCTGATTTACTGCTGAGCAGGTGAGTGTTCACATGATGCATCCACAGGTGAACAGCATAAAGGGGCCCCTACTGTCCGTCTTACACCAGGTCCCTGTGCCGGAGGCTGCATTGATTTGCCCCATATTATCAGCTGTGTCTGGCAGTGTAAAGGCTGACAACTAGTGCTGACAACCATCTATATGTGACTGATATCAGCCCTCCTCTTATAACGCTCCAGTACTGATATAACCTCCAGACATACACAATGTGACTGATCAGCCCCTTAACCTCTGACTGATATCAGCCCCCTTATACCGCTCCAGTGCTGATATAACCTCCAGAGACATTACATCATATGTGACTGATATCAGCCGCTCCTCTTATAACACTCCAGTACTGATATAACCTCCAGAGACATTACATCTATATGTGACTGATATCAGCCGCTCCTCTTATAACGCTCCAGTACAGATATAACCTCCAGAGACATTACATCATATGTGACTGATATCAGCCGCTCCTCTTATAACGCTCCAGCACTGATATAACCTCCAGAGACATTACATCTATATGTGACTGATATCAGCCGCTCCTCTTATAATGCTCCAGTGCTGATATAACCTCTAGAGACATTACATTATATGTGACTGATATCAGCCGCTCCTCTTATAACGCTCCAGACATTACATCATATGTGACTGATATCAGCCGCCATGTTGCAGTAGTCACTGATGAGGTTTTGCTGGTGTTCCCCTTTAAGTTCCGGTTAGTGGTCGGCTTGTGGCAGTGGAGGAGGCCTCGGTATGGGGTTATTTGGATGCTGTGGGGTCTGGTGAGGTTCGGTGTTGCTGATCACAGAGGCAGCAGATAATGCACAGTTAACCCCCTGTGTCCCGGGCCGTGCTGTCAGGTTGCTCCCTGTCCGCCTGGGATGAAGGATTCTGCTCCTAAAATAGGAATCCTGCAGATAGTTTGGTTTTCTGCCAAGTTCCTGATACTGGAAGGAGGAATGTTTCTGGGAAGTGTGGAGTGGATGATGGTGTTTCTGAGCGGAGTGTGGGAGGAGTAGTGTAGGTGGAGCCCCCGCTATTCTCCTCTTGTTTTGTCTGGGTCCTGATGGTGCTGAGCTCTGCCCGGGCTCGGAGCCATACATTCACACAGTAACAATGAGCCCCTGCCAGGCTGCTGCCCCCCTGCTCCAGCACCCGCAGGGTTAATCAGGATCTCCTGACTTGTCTGTAATTGTTCCGCTCAGTTCCGTTTTATCCAAGGACAGGACGCAGGAAGTGCAGACTGAGAGAGAACGTCGGGTGATGTGGGGGGGGGCGAGCCAGCGGGGGCGTCTCCCAGTCACTTCTGTCACCCTCAGTCTTATAGAAGATGAGAAGCTTTATTCATTATGCAGCTTCTGACAGTCTACATGTTCCATGTTAAATCCACCGCCGTTCCTGCATCCGGTGTCTTGTTTATTCTGCTGCAGTCCTGATGGCACCTCAGGAACATGTGACTGCTGCAGCCAATCACTGACCTCCTGAAACTCCTCCTCATGACCCTATAGGATCCAGGCCCAGCACTATACAGACTGCTCCTCAGGACCCTATAGGACCCAGGCCCCGCACTGTGCAGACTGCTCCTCAGGACCCTATAGGACCCAGGCCCCGCACTGTGCAGACTGCTCCTCAGGACCCTATAGGACCCAGGCCCAGCACTATACAGACTGCTCCTCAGGACCCTATAGGACCCAGGCCCAGCACTGTGCAGACTGCTCCTCAGGACCCTATAGGACCCAGGCCCAGCACTGTGCAGACTGCTCCTCAGGACCCTATAGGACCCAGGCCCAGCACTGTGCAGACTGCTCCTCAGGACCCTATAGGACCCAGGCCCAGCACTGTGCAGACTGCTCCTCAGGACCCTATAGGACCCAGGCCCCGCACTGTGCAGACTGCTCCTCAGGACCCTATAGGATCCAGTCCCAGCACTGTGCAGACTGCTCCTCAGGACCCTATAGGATCCAGTCCCAGCACTGTGCAGACTGCTCCTCAGGACCCTGTAGGACCCAGGCCCAGCACTGTGCAGACTGCTCCTCAGGACCCTGTAGGACCCAGGCCCAGCACTATGCAGACTGCTCCTCAGGACCCTATAGGACCCAGGCCCCGCACTGTGCAGACTGCTCCTCCGGACCCTATAGGACCCAGGCCCAGCACTGTGCAGACTGCTCCTCAAGACCCTATAGGATCCAGTCCCAGCACTGTGCAGACTGCTCCTCAGGACCCTATAGGACCCTGGCCCCGCACTATGCAGACTGCTCCTTACAACCCTATAGGACCCAGGCCCCGCACTATACAGACTGCTCCTCAGGACCCTATAGGACCCAGGCCCCGCACTGTGCAGACTGCTCCTCAGGACCCTATAGGACCCAGGCCCCGCACTGTGCAGACTGCTCCTCAGGACCCTATAGGACCCAGGCTCCGCACTATGCAGACTGCTCCTCAGGACCCTATAGGACTCTGGTCCCAGCACTGTGCAGGACTGCTCCTCAGGACCCTATAGGACCCAGGCCCCGCACTGTGCAGACTGCTCCTCAGGACCCTATAGGACCCAGGCCCCGCACTGTGCAGACTGCTCCTCAGGACCCTATAGGACCCAGGCCCCGCACTGTGCAGACTGCTCCTCAGGACCCTATAGGACTCTGGTCCCAGCACTATGCAGACTGCTCCTCAGGACCCTATAGGACCCAGGCCCCGCACTGTGCAGACTGCTCCTCAGGACCTTATAGGACCCAGGCCCAGCACTATGCAGACTGCTCCTCAGGACCCTATAGGACCCAGGCCCCGCACTGTGCAGACTGCTCCTCAGGACCCTATAGGACCCAGGCCCAGCACTATGCAGACTGCTCCTCAGGACCTTATAGGACCCAGGCCCCGCACTGTGCAGACTGCTCCTCAGGACCCTATAGGACTCTGGTCCCAGCACAGTGCTGACACCTCAGAAGTCTCTGCTGCGCCTCCTCTTTTTGGGGTCACTGCTTGCCCCCCGTTCTGTTGCAGATGTCTCATACAGCGTTCTCCATAGAGGAGAGCTCACATCGTATGCTCCTGTGGAGCGCAGTATCCCCGCCATGCTATGTCTCCTGGTAGAAGCTGGCATGTAGCCCAGGTCTAGATATAAATATGGATGGAAAGTGCTCAGCCCTACTGTGACATCTGTAGTGGGTGGTCGCTGTGCCCGCTGTGCGGACCGCAAATAGCAGTAAGCATAACACGGGCACCGGCCATGTGAACTGTGCATCGCGGTGCAGACTGGAATGGGTCCACGATCCGTACGCTTCCGATCCATGTCCTGTCTTATGCTGTATTTTGCGGATTGCAGACTCCTTCAAGTCAGTGGGTCTGCCTCCATGAAGTGGAGTTCACACGTCTGGTGCCCGTGTTTTGTGGATCGCTATTTGCGGTCTGCATCGTGGGCACAGCGACCACACGTCCGGGGAATGAGCCCTTAGAGCGGTATGTGCACTGGATGTGTAATAGACCCGGGATGTCCGGTCCAGGAGGCGGTGGAGATGTTGCTGCTGACAGTCATGTAGCGTCGTCCTCTGACAACACATAGGGTGTCCGTAATGTTGTGCAGCACGTCACAGTTCACAGGTCACTGCCGTCCTCACCGCTCCCGCCTGATACCGCAGTCCGACGGCTGTTAATTCCAGGGACTGGGCTAGTGCACGTATTACCGGTATTGTTGGCATTTTTGTGGTGAAGGCTGGTGTGCAGGAGAAGCCGGATATGGCGTCCAGACTGCATTCCTGACCCACACGGTGTGCAGCAGACCGAGCAAAACAACAAGCCCCACAGCATACAACACGTGTGTGTGCAGCCCATGTATGCAGCATAGAGCACGTGTGTGTGCAGCCCATGTACTCGGCATAGAGCACGTGTGTGTGCAGCCGGTGTACTCGGCATAGAACACGTGTGTGTGCAGCCGGTGTACTCGGCATAGAACACGTGTGTGTGCAGTCGGTGTACTCGGCATAGAACACGTGTGTGTGCAGCCGGTGTACTCGGCATAGAACACGTGTGTGTGTGCAGCTGGTGTACTCGGCATAGAACACGTGTGTGTGTGCAGCCGGTGTACTCGGCATAGAACACGTGTGTGTGTGCAGCCGGTGTACTCGGCATAGAACACGTGTGTGTGTGCAGCCGGTGTACTCAGCATAGAACACGTGTGTGTGCAGTCGGTGTACTCGGCATAGAACACGTGTGTGTGCAGCCGGTGTACTCGGCATAGAACACGTGTGTGTGCAGTCGGTGTACTCGGCATAGAACACGTGTGTGTGCAGTCGGTGTACTCGGCATAGAACACGTGTGTGTGCAGTCGGTGTACTCGGCATAGAACACGTGTGTGTGCAGTCGGTGTACGCAGTTGTCGTGTGCAGTGTATGTGATTTCAGTCTGACAGTGTATTATGTAATATCCATGTTCCTGGGCCTCCCCCGTGTTCTCAGTTTCCATGACTCGCTGTATGATGTAGAAGTGACTGCAGATCCGTGTCCTGGGATCATACATGATTAATCAGCGCGCTGGGGTTTTCCATCGTTCCTACGTAATCTGCTCATCAGTCCCTGGTAGTGAGCGGGGGAGGGGTGTCAGGGCCTGACTGTGCCCATTACCAGGACCGGGTTTTAGGGAAGTTCCTGACACACAAAGCATCGCACCTCATCCTGGACTGAAGTTCTGTGAGGAAGTCCTTCAGACTGACTACTGGTTTGCGCTCTTACTGGCGGCCCTGACTACTGGTTTGCGCTCTTACTGGTGGCCCTGACTACTGGTTTATGCTCTTATTGGTGGCCCTGACTACTGGTTTATGCTCTTACTGGTGGCCCTGACTACTGGTTGTGCTCTTACTGGTGGCCCTGACTACTGGTTTGTGCTCTTACTGGCGGCCCTGACTACTGGTTTGTGCTCTTACTGGCGGCCCTGACTACTGGTTTGCGCTCTTACTGGCGGCCCTGACTACTGGTTTGCGCTCTTACTGGCGGCCCTGACTACTGGTTTGCGCTCTTACTGGCGGCCCTGACTACTGGTTTGCGCTCTTACTGGCGGCCCTGACTACTGGTTTGCGCTCTTACTGGCGGCCCTGACTACTGGTTTGCGCTCTTACTGGCGGCCCTGACTACTGGTTTGCGCTCTTACTGGCGGCCCTGACTACTGGTTTGCGCTCTTACTGGCGGCCCTGACTACTGGTTTGCGGCTCTTACTGGCGGCCCTGACTACTGGTTTGCGCTCTTACTGGCGGCCCTGACTACTGGTTTGCGCTCTTACTGGCGGCCCTGACTACTGGTTTGCGCTCTTACTGGCGGCCCTGACTACTGGTTTGGCGCTCTTACTGGCGGCCCTGACTACTGGTTTGCGCTCTTACTGGCGGCCCTGACTACTGGTTTGCCGCTCTTACTGGCGGCCCTTGACTACTGGTTTGCGCTCTTGACTGGCGGCCCTGACTACTGGTTTGCGCTCTTACTGGCGGCCCTGACTACTGGTTTGCGCTCTTACTGGCGGCCCTGACTACTGGTTTGCGCTCTTACTGCGGCCCTGACTACTGGTTTGCGCTCTTACTGGCGGCCCTGACTACTGTTTGCGCTTTACTGGCGCCCTGACTACTGGTTTGCGCTCTTACTGGCGCCTGACTACTGGTTTGCGCTTCTTACTGGCGCCCTGACTACTGGTTTGCGCTCTTACTGGCGGCTGACCCCTGACTACTGGTTTGCGCTCTTACTGGCGGCCCTGACTACTGGTTTGCGCTCTTACTGCGGCCCTGACTACTGGTTTGCCGCTCTTACTGGCGGCCCTGACTACTGTTTGCGCTCTTACTGGCGGCCCTGACTACTGGTTTGCGCTCTTACTGGCTCTTACTGGCGCCCTGACTACTGGTTTGCGCTCTTACTGGCGGCCCTGACTAACTGGTTTGCGCCTTACTGGCGGCCCTGACTACAGGTTTGCGCTCTTACTGGCGGCCCTGACTACAGGTTTGCGCTCTTACTGGCGGCCCTGACTACAGGTTTGCGCTCTTACTGGCGGCCCTGACTACAGGTTTGCGCTCTTACTGGCGGCCCTGACTACAGGTTTGCGCTCATTACTGGCGGCCCTCACTACAGGTTTGCGCTCTTACTGGCGGCCCCCCCTGACTACTGGTTTGCGCTCTACTGGCGGCCCTGACTACTGGTTTGGCGCTCTTACTGGCGGCCCTGACTACAGGTTTGCGCTCTTACTGGCGGCCCTGACTACTGGTTTGCGCTCTTACTGGCGGCCCTGACTACTGGTTTGCGCTCTTACTGGCGGCCCTGACTACAGGTTTGCGCTCTTACTGGCGGCCCTGACTACAGGTTTGCGCTCTTACTGGCGGCCCTGACTACAGTTTGGTGTCTGTATTGACTTCCCTCTGTTTCCGCAGATCACACATGTGAGGATCCAGCCGAGGTCGTCCGCACGGATCTGGCCCCTGGGCACAGTATGGCCCAGATCTCCAACAGCAATGGCTTCAGACAAAAGGTGTCCTCGTCTGCGCGCACGTTGGGAACAAGAGACGTGGGGAAGGAGGAGGCCTTACAGATGGAGGCCGAGGCGTTGGACAAGCTGCGGAGAGAGAAGAGGCTGCTGGGAGCACAGGGCAGCACCTTCACGAGAGTGCAGCAGAGAGCTGCCGGCCCGGCCATGCCTGATCAGGACCTCATGGTGTTCCCGGAGATGGACGCCAAGACGTCGGCACAAAAGTCTCTGCATAACATTGATTTAGAGAAACTCCCGCTCGCTGAATTAGAAAAGCTGCTTCTTGACGACAGTTTTGAGGTGGTCCCCAAGCCCCCTGCCGCACCGCAGACTCTGGTGTTGAATACGCCTGTGTCGGCACCATGTTACACCAACCCCTCGTTTCAGTGCCGTCAGTGGGCGCCCCAGCCGCCAGTGCCTTGCTCCTTACAGCCAACCTTCTCTGCGTCGTATTTAAAGCACTCCGATCCTTTCCAGAATGGCTTCCACCCCTCAGGGCGATGCAGGGAGCCGGTTTTTCTAAGTCTTCCAACACCCACCCCCTATGTTTCCTTCGCCATGCAGGCTCGCGCCCCCTTCCCTATGAGGGGAACCTTGCCGGCATACTCCAGCGTTGTCTCCCCTGACATGGCGAAGTTATTTGATAAAATAGCGAGGACGTCGGAGTTCTTGAGGAACGGGAAGCCCAACCGTGAAACCCAGTTACCCCAAACCCCCGGCTCCCCTGGGAAGGGTGTCCTAGACGAGGCGGACGACATCAGCAAGTTCGACTGGCTGGACCTGGACCCCCTCAGTAAACCCAAGGTGGATTCTGTAGAGCTGTCCGGTGGCCAGGTCAGCGAGGCCGTGTCCTTCGGCTCGTCTGCCGGAGATCCCTGGGATGCTGTTTTGCAGGAGGAGAAGCCTATAAAACCGTCGTACTGCGAGAGGAAAGTGAGTGGCAAATCGCCCTCAGGGGCCACGGTCACCCGAAGCCACTCGTTAAACCTGCGGTCGGCACCCGGGCAGCTGTCCAGGAGTCAGAGCACCGAGGTGAGTGTAACGGGGAGCGGGCGTCATGTACGGATCTGCAGAGCGGTACAGAGACCTCCACCCAGAGTACACCTGTGCATACTCCGAGTATGCACCACATCGCTGCGGTACGGAGCTGCGTACTGATCGACGGCCGCTCCATTGTGCCGTCCCAGGTGATTACAGAACCAGCGCCCCTCCTCCAGTTCATTACTGGATGCATCACGTCCCTGAAGGACATCTTGTATTAGGTCGTGGTTTTTTTCAGCAATTCTTATTCCTTTATATAAAGATGCCAAAATCAAAGAATATGCAGTGCGCAGCGCAGCCGAGTCCAGTCTGTGTCCCGGCCAACGCTGGGATCACAGGGTGACTGCACCCGATCGATAAAAAGTGCCCCCGGGTCTCCCATCCCCCGCACAGTGGAAACAGAAGCAGCAGAGAGACGTAAATGGCTGCCCGCGGGGACCTGTAACAGTAAAAGCGCTGCTCAACCAGGCCGGTCCCAGCCGTCCTCTCTAGGGGTATGTTCAGATGCTGCAGATTAGTTGTAGTTATTTCCGTGACTGCTCCATTCACCTCAATGGGGTTTTAAGATTCCCGGAATCTGCTGCAGAACCCATCCCCCGTCTCAGACCAGAATTTCAGAAGTATCTGCAATAAATCTGCCACATGTGAACAGAAACTAAGGCTCGTGAGAGAGTGGAAGCGGCATCCTGATCTGCTCCTTCTTATTTAAGGGCTCATTCATACGAATGTATTTTCTTTGCACGTCCGTTCCGTTTTTTTTTTTGTTTTTTTTTTGCAGACCTTATACATAGGTGCCTTTAAAGAAGTATATGGTACTGACAGATCCCCCTCTGGTTCCTCCAGCCGAGATCTGTTTACCTGGCTTCAGTGGTGACTTCATGTCAGCAACGCTTGACTGCTGCAGCCTATCACTGGCCTCAGCTGTGCACCAAAGAGACCAGCGATTGGCTGCAGTGGGAACGACGTCAAAGTGGGTGCATGGAACCATTATCCCATCTCTCGGGACATACTGAGTGGAGTCCATAACTCTGTTTTATATCGTAAACTCTCCCTCTTCTAGAATGATAGCGGGACCAGCACGAGGACGACCCCGAGAAGCTCTGTCCTGCAGGATATGGAGGTGCAGGATGAGGAAGTCTCGGCCTTCTGTAAAGAAGTGGAAAGGTGAGACCATCCAACAGCACTGAGCCTGGAGCCTGGGGGTTCAGTGCATGTGTGTGCAGGGTCTGATGGTGGCTTCAGTACATGTGCTCTGTGTGCGGGGCCTCATCTCGAGGTTGGGTACATGTGTGTGCTGGGCCTCATCTCGAGGTTGGGTACATGTGTGTGCTGGGCCTCATCTCGGGGTTGGGTACATGTGTGTGCTGGGCCTCATCTCGGGGTTGGGTACATGTGTGTGCTGGGCCTCATCTCGAGGTTGGTTACGTACGTGTGCTGGGCCTCATCTCGAGGTTGGGTACGTACGTGTGCTGGGCCTCATCTCGAGGTTGGGTACGTACGTGTGCTGGGCCTCATCTCGAGGTTGGGTACGTACGTACGTACGTGTGCTGGGCCTCATCTCGAGGTTGGGTACGTACGTACGTGTGCTGGGCCTCATCTCGAGGTTGGGTACGTACGTACGTGTGCTGGGCCTCATCTCGAGGTTGGGTACGTACGTACATGTGCTGGGCCTCATCTCGAGGTTGGGTACGTACGTGTGCTGGGCCTCATCTCGAGGTTGGGTACGTACGTGTGCTGGGCCTCATCTCGAGGTTGGGTACGTACGTATGTGTGCTGGGCCTCATCTCGAGGTTGGGTACGTACGTGTGCTGGGCGTACGTGTGCTGGGCCTCATCTCGAGGTTGGGTACGTACGTATGTGTGCTGGGCCTCATCTCGAGGTTGGGTACGTACGTGTGCTGGGCCTCATCTCGAGGTTGGGTACGTACGTGTGCTGGGCCTCATCTCGAGGTTGGGTACGTACGTACGTACGTGTGCTGGCCCTCATCTCGAGGTTGGGTACGTACGTACGTATGCTGGGCCTCATCTCGAGGTTGGGTACGTACGTACGTGTGCTGGGCCTGATTATGTTGGGGTTCAGTGTGTGTATCACTTTACTGAACCCCATTCTTTTACATAACGGAATTGCAGCCATGTCAGGTTTCATGTAGCACATGCACACAGTTATGGGCTCGGCCTCCTATTAATTTGTGCGGCCTCTAGTTTGGACCTCTGGTATTTACGTAACTGTCTCATATTCTGTAGCTGCCAGGGTTTTCTTCAGCATGTTATTGACGGGCAGAGTCGACTCCTTCTCCTGGGCCCTGGCATCGTCTGCCCTGTAGATGATTAACTGGTGTCTGGTGAGCGGGTGACTGTGGCTCTGTGCGTCATTGTGATGGAGCCCGGTGCCAGCTGCATCCAGACAGCAGTGACCTTCATGGAGTCGTCTGAACCCCGGGGGGTGGGATGGGGGGGGCTGCAGCGCGCTTTACAGGGGGCTTTTTTCTGCATGTCACCAGGAAGTATAGCGGAAGCGGTGGTGCAGACACAGGAGCGTGCTGCCCGTGTAAATAGTGCCCAGGATAGCGGTCATTTACCATGTTAGCTGCCACTTCTGCCTGGATGGGGCTCATTCACACAATCGCACATCAGGCTGCTAATTTTGCAAACCGTTGGCTGAGGGGAGTGGGACTCCTCAGGTATAACTGGTTTTAAATAAACATAGCATTGATTCAGCAGCAGGAAAGAGTCAACTCCACTTCATTGAAATGGCATTAACAATCCTGTAACATACTGCCAGGTGCCACCAACGTGGTGCCACCAAGAAAATGGCATACTAACCATGTCTTTTATAGAGCAGTAAAGCCTTCACCTAATTAAATTACATAATCACATTGATCGTAATGTGTTGGTAGTACCTGGCGGTATATGTATCAATCGTAACGTGTTGGTGCTACCTGGCGGTATACGTATCGATCGTAATGCGTTGGAGGTACCTAGCGGTATACGTATTGATCATAATGAGTTGGTGCTACCTGGCGGTATACGTATCGATCGTAATATGTTGGTAGTACCTGGTGGTATATGTATCGATTATAATGCATTGGTGGTACCTGACGCTACACGTATTAATCGTAATGTGATGATGGTACCTGGCAGTATACACATTGATCGTAACGTGTTGGTGCTACCTGGCAGTATTTTACAGGATTTTTAAAGTAATTTCAATAAAGTGGCGTTGACTTTATCCCGGTGCTGAACCGATGCTGTCTTTCGGATTCACTGCGTCTCTTGGAGTGGGATTTGTCGCAGCGGCGCCATCCATCGCCCAGATGCAGCCAGCTGGTCTCTTCGCTCTGTTCACATCACCGGCACTTAGCGCTGCGGCTGGACATTTACGCTCACGCTGCTTTCTCGCAGGTTGAGGACGCTCTATCCCAGTGACAGTTCGCTCAGTAATCCCGGCTTCGTGCTGAGCCCAGTGATGACGCAGCGGACGCCGAGCAGCGAGATCTCCAGCACTAAGGTGTCCATAGAGATCGAGGGCTTCCAGCAGCCAGTGACATTCACTTGTGATGGTGAGTACTCTGGAGGGCAGCTGGGTACTTACCTGCCCTGGTAGTAATGACCTGCTGAGTTCTGGTCTTGGCCTAAGTCTGGGTGATCTGCTTTTTTCCACCCCCCCCAGAAACAGCGCCACTCCTCCTCATGGTTGTGTCTGGTATTGCAGCCCATCCCCATTTAGTGAGTACAGATGCAGCCATGTGTCAGCAGGTCCTTACTTCTAATGTCAATCAGCCTTCCAAGGCTTCATATACTTGGAGAGGGAGGCATCTGCCCGACATTGTGCATTATACTTGTGCAATCACTGGAGGAGATGAGAAGGAAGGTTCCTGTAGGAGCGGAGCCTGCAGCGAGGGCGCCTGGGTTATCACATGGTCTCTAGGGGCTAATTATGTGGTTGCTCGTTAGCTATGTGATGTACTGTGCTCTCCCCGCAGTGAGCTCTCCGGTAGAGCTGATCATTATGCAGGCGCTCTGCTGGGTCCATGATGACTTGAGCCAGGTGGACATTGAGAGCTATATCCTGAAGGTGTGCGGCCAGGAAGAAGTGCTCCAAAAGTAAGTAAGCCCCCCGCTCTGGAGTCCCTTACCAGAAGTAAAGTGTGGCTTCTGCTTGCTATAAGGTCGATGTATTACTTAAAGGGCTTGTTCTTTGTATGTTTCTAACTAGCCAAATGTAAGGGGTTTTTAATTGACTTCCTTCACCTCCATTGGCCTCCGTTCTCCTAGTTCTCTGAGGGTCACATGACCTGTGATGTCAGCTTCTTCCTCTGCTCTGATGACGTTCCGTGCACAAGCCTGAGGAAGCAGGTCTGCCTCTGTGCACAAAATGTCGCTGTGAAGGCTATGCTGGTCGAAATGATGAGCCATCACAGGCTCAGGGCTGGAGGCCCTGCCTCAGGTACTGAGCAGCTGCGGGGTTAGCTCTTCTCCAGGCAGTGAGGAGATAAATGCTGTGCACAGGAGGATCCTCCCTCCCCAACCTGCAGACACAGAGCAGACAGAGGAGTTCTCTCCTCTGTACTCCTATGCTGGCTGTGAGGATGTGTCTGCACAAGAACAGGTAGGGGGAGATCCTGTGTGTATCAGCAATGTTACTGTACTGTACAGCTGGGACTCGGACTTTGCTGAGCGGAGAAGGGGAAATGCAGTCTTTGTTGACCCTTTCAGAAATTGTTAGTTACTCGCCCCCACAGCTCTGCAACTGCATGTCAACAGAGGGGCCAGAACTGGGGAAATTGGGAAATACCAATTTTTATTTTTTTTTTTTGCCTAAAACTTGCTTATATATGTATTGCTGACCATAGGATTTACAGTGCTTTTTAGGTTTAGATGCCTTTAGTACTGCAATAGACATGGATATTGAGAAGATCCGTCTTCTCTTCTGATATGTCTGGTCTAGTAAATACTTGTGTTCCCCACTAATTACCAATTAACAAGCATTTTCTCTTACACCTCTGTATTGTGCTGTTCCTCTGTTATTCCTACTGGGAACATGTAATTAAACTGACAGCTGGGTGTTTTCAGTAGGGGGTGCACAGTCTGACGCTGTTCAGTCATGTCAGGAGAGGCGGCAGCTCCTACCTGTTCAGACGCTGAAGGCGCCCAGTGGTATTGTATAGCCTGCAGCCTCACCCGTGTGCCCCTGCAGACCTGTGACTATGGGGTGTCCGTCCCCGACCCTGTTCTCTCCTAGAAGCACTGAATACAGGGCTGTTAATGTACACGTGACTGTATGTGGAGCATGTATGGTAAGGCTCATGTGTTCTGTGTCCGCAGTAAGCATTGTCTGGGCAGCCACGAATATATCCAGATGTGCCGTAAATGGGACACGGAGATCCGACTGCAGCTGCTGTGCCACCGCACCGTGTGCCGGGCACTGGCGCGGACTGTAAGTATGGCTCTGGGTTTTCTTGGTTTTGCTGTCATGGAGAAATCGTCTCTCAGTCAAGTATTATCGCCTGTGCTTGGAGCTTCGCCACGGCTGGGTGCTGATCAAATATTTCTTGTTTCCGTCCTCCGCTGGCTCCTGCTCATGTTCTGTCAGCATTTTCAGCCGCTGCCCGAGCCAGGAGAAGATTTCCGGGCTCCATTCACACACTGCTACCTCCCTCAGCGGTGGGGCGTCCTCACAGACCTACAGCGGGGGAGGGGGAGTCCTGCCGGGGGCACAACAGGCTCTCAACTCCTCCGTCCTGGGAAATGAGCTTGCATTATTTCTGACAATGAGCTGCGCACTCGCTTCCTGTAACGGTGTGGACTCTGCACTGGTTTCCAGACGCTTCGCTCCGGCTCATTGCTCGGCTTCAGACGTCTGCAGATCATTCATTTGCTGTAAAGTAAGGTGGAGGATGGGACTGCGCACCCCGTGCCTCCATACACAGTGCCGCACGCCGGGGGCCATGTTCACATGTTACACGCTGGAGACGTAAGGAGTTCGTGCGTGACGGACTCTGCTCGTTACCAGGCGTATTCTGTCTGGTGATCCTTGTGTGGAACGTTGAAGCTAGCGACTTAATCGCTTTGTTCATATGGCAAGAACTTGAAATGATGTTGGATTAAAAAAAATTATAAAAAGTTTTTATTCACAATTTAAAAAAAATTTTTTTAGAATTACTGCAGCAAAGGTGTGAATAAACCCTGAATTTCACAGTCCCCGCCCTGCAGCCAGTCAGTGTTATCAGCAGGAGGGGGTGCAGTAGTCGTTGATCCTGCTGCTGCAGCCTTTCACATGGTGGACCGGACAGGACCCACGATTGCTTTCTTTATAATATCTCACTGTGTGTGTTCACCTGCAGTTCACGCAATTGTGCTCCATTATATGTACGTAACAGCGTGTTCTTCTTGTAGGCTGAAGATGACAAGACGCCAGTTGACCTTAATAGACACTTGGCCCTGCTGGACAGGCCGTTCAAAGAGCCAGTCACACGGTAATGGCCGCCTCCAGTCGTTCCTCTTGAAATCTTCCTCTTCAGGATATGTCGTGGCAGCAGATTCTTCACCCTCTCTGTGGATTGATCAGTCATGATCTGCGGGTGGCTGTATTCTTCAGCGGAGTAGACAGAAAATATGAAACCATAATTGGGACATCAAGTTTCCCCCCTGTCCTCCATTATACACTACTCTCAAAAAGTCTGGGATATTAGGCTTATGGGTGGAAATTTCAGGATGAACCTAAAAATGTCCTCTAACCTTTACAGGTGACCTTAAAGTAGAACTCACACAAATTTTTATTCTCTGATCTGTTAGAAAGGTGCATGATATAATCTGTAATGAATGCAATCTTCTCATCAGAGACTGTACCTGTGAGTTATCCCCTCTCCTCTTATTGTAGCTGGGTCATGTGACCAACTCCCTGACCTCCAACTGACCCAGGACAGGAAGCCAGTTACTGCTCTATTCATTCCTATGAGACTGAAAGTGAGGCTCCCATAGGAATACATAAAGAAATAGACTTCCTGTCCACACATAAGATGCTGTGTTATCTGGTGAGTCTGATTGCTGGTCACATGACACAGATGAGAAACATCAGGGAGATATAGCTCACAAATACAGACACTGGTAAGAAGATTACATTCACTACAGATTACATCATGTAAATTTCTAGCAGGACATGGAATACATTTTTTGAGGGAGTTCTTCTTTAATGTCACCTTCTCTGACCTTCTGCATGCACATGTCCAACTGTTCAATGTTTCAGCACTTTTTGCACAACTTGCCGTTCTCTAACAAGGAGCGTAATGGCAAAATTCACAGCAGGTGTTTGATCCATGAATCGCCCAATACATTTCCTTGTTCAATTAGACTTGTTGTTTAAACAGTCCTCCTCATCATGCTGCTCACATTGTGAAATCATGAGACCAAGACGACACCTTACAATTGATAACAGTATCTCGGCATTGCGAGGCTTCAAGCAGGTTGTTCTCAGACAGAAGTGGTCACTGAGCTTAGAGTGTCAGTCATCAGCAGGTTGTATTAGAGATACAGAGACTGGAAGAGTCACAGAAAGGCAGAGATGTGGACGTCCTTTGGAAACGGATGATGAATGCCACACAACTCCAGGCACATTTAAGGGAGGTGAGAGGCACCAAGTGTCACGTCAGATCATTTGAAACCGCTTACATCAGCATGGTCTGCGTGCTAGACGTCCTGCAAGGTACCTGACCGCACCACCAGGCACAGGCGTCATCGTCTTGTATAGGCCAGGGAGCGTCGACGAGGGACCAGTGGAACTCAGTGCTGTTCACTGATGAAAAGTTGATTCATGCTGAGCAGAAATGATGGCCGCCAATGATGTTGGAGACATCAAGGAGAGCGCTATGCTTCAGACACTGTAGTCACCAGACGAGCCTTTGGTGGTGGTGTTACAGTGTGGGCCGGTGTCTCCAGTCCTGAATCCCATTGAAAATCTATGAGACCAGCTGAGTCGCTGTGTAGAGGTTTGTAACTCTGTACCCCAGAACCTCAATGACCTTAAGGCCGCCCGTCAAGAAGAGTGGGATGCCATGCCTCAGGACAATAGGTCGACTTGTGAACATCAGTAGACAATGGGGTCAAGCTGTAATTGATGAGACACTGACATTATGTGGCGGTATACCCAGCACTGGGGTCGGTGAGACACTGACATTATGTGGCGGTATACCCAGCACTGGGGTCAGTGAGACACTGACATTATGTGGCGGTATACCCAGCACTGGGGTCGGTGAGACACTGACATGTGGCGGTATACCCAGCACTGGGGTCAGTGAGACACTGACATTATGTGGCGGTATACCCAGCACTGGGGTCGGTGAGACACTGACATTATGTGGCGGTATACCCAGCACTGGGGTCAGTGAGACACTGACATTATGTGGCGGTATACCCAGCACTGGGGTCGGTGAGACACTGACATTATGTGGCGGTATACCCAGCACTGGGGTCGGTGAGACACTGACATTATGTGGCGGTATACCCAGCACTGGGGTCAGTGAGACACTGACATTATGTGGCGGTATACCCAGCACTGGGGTCGGTGAGACACTGACATTATGTGGCGGTATACCCAGCACTGGGGTCGGTGAGACACTGACATTATGTGGCGGTATACCCAGCACTGGGGTCAGTGAGACACTGACATTATGTGGCGGTATACCCAGCACTGGGGTCGGTGAGACACTGACATTATGTGGCGGTATACCCAGCACTGGGGTCAGTGAGACACTGACATTATGTGGCGGTATACCCAGCACTGGGGTCGGTGAGACACTGACATTATGTGGCGGTATACCCAGCACTGGGGTCAGTGAGACACTGACATTATGTGGCGGTATACCCAGCACTGGGGTCGGTGAGACACTGACATTATGTGGCGGTATACCCAGCACTGGGGTCAGTGAGACACTGACATTATGTGGCGGTATACCCAGCACTGGGGTCGGTGAGACACTGACATTATGTGGCGGTATACCCAGCACTGGTGTTGGCTTTTATTTCAATAAATTGTTTGAGATGAAGAAATCCCCATCACTGCATCTACGTAAATGCCCAACTTTCATGATATAATATCACCGGAGCCGGAACTGTTTATGTTTTCCATAAATTTCACCTGAAAGCCAAATATGCCTAACTTTTTGTGAGTAGTGTATATGTATTCTACAGTCTGTATACAGCCACATGCCATCTCTATACACTGAGGACTCGTACACTGGTGTGTGTATGTATATATATATATATTCTACAGCCTGTATACACTGAGGTTCTCCTGGCTGGTATATATCTATTATCTCTTGGTTGTTGTTTTCCTGTTTTTTTTCTTTATTACGTGGTGTTGAGTTATATTCAATGCCTCTTAAAGAAGTTTTAATGAATTATTAAAATTTATGTTTCCGCAGGCAAGACATTGAAGAATTACTGGACGCCTACCATGAGCAAGTCAGTATGTGCCTTAAAAACGAGGTACGTGTAGAGGCGTGACCCCTGGCACTCGTATACTCCATATACACCTGCCTTTATCCCTGTTGTCCCCTGTGACCTCTTCCGGTGACTTCTCATTGCCTTTTGCTCTTCATAATGCAAGTCTTAAGCCTCATTCACACGTCGATGTTTCACGGACGTGCGCTGTAGGTGTTCTCCACGGACAGCGCACGTCCCCATTCATTTTAATGTGTGTGTTCAGACATCAGTGTTTTAGCACAGTTCGTAGGTCCGTGTTTTTAGCACGGATGCTTGTCCGATCCGTGTTCCCGGATCCCTCATGCCCATTATAGTCTATGGGTCTGTGAAAACCACGGATGCCATCCGTGTTTCATGGATCATTAAGAAGAGATGCTTTGAAAATTATTTTTCAGCTGTTCAGCGGATGCAACACGGACAGCAAAAACGGACACACGGACCCAACACTGATCCTTCACAGATGCCTCACTGACCACCTGCTCACGGAATTTGAGCGCAGACACGGACGTGTGAATGAGGCTTTAGTCATGCCATAGCTGTAAACTCTCTCCTGAGCAGCCATGATGGCTTCTGCCCAGGACCTGAACTTGCAGACGGAAGGAGCGGCCAGCACAAAGCCGTCTGTGAATCTGCTGATCAGTGGGGACCATGTGATAGTTATGCATTGCTTCCACCATAAGCAGATATTTCAGCCTAATGTAACAGTTGGACCAATGATCGGTGGACAGAGGAGACCTATGTAGAGCTGTAAATAAAGTCTGCACCGTGCTGTCCTGTGGGGTGTGGGACATACAGATCATCCACATGACCCTGCAGTGCATAACAGATGTGGCCTCGGTTGTATCAGATGTGCCGGGTGATGATGCGATCAGGACATTCTGCTGCAAGTCGATATTCACATGAACGTGTTTTTTTTTTTTTTTTTTTTTTTTTTCCAGAGCAATCCGTACAGAGCAGCTGACCAAGTCATCAAAGTGGTGAGGAATATCTGCCGGACCGCGCACAGTGTGGAGACGCAGACCATCACAGAGTGCATCAAGAAGCTGCGCAGAGCCGTGAACCTGCCGCGCAGCCGCAGTGTGGAGGTAAGGGAAACGTAATCTTCACATCGGATTTCTCTTACTGTGGGGTTCAGGAAATGTCTGTGTGCTCTGACCTGTGCTGTGTCTTTAGGGTCCCTCCAGTCCGGCTGCTGGAAGTAACCTCACGTCTTCAGATGGTAAGATGGGTGCTCGTGTGTGTGACACTTGTATATTCTCCTGTATAGGATGAGCATTGATGATTGTCTTCCTGCAGGCTCTCCAGACTGTGACAGTCCTCTACAGGAGAGTTTAAGCCACTTAACTACTGCCGTGCACACCCTGCTGCAGCTTCATCTCACCTCCTGCTCCCCCGCTACCAACCCAAGCATCAGCAGACCCCTGAAGGAAGCTCGCACCTCGGCTGACCATCTCCAGTTCACCATATTTGCAGCTCATGGTATCCCTACAGCTTGGGTTTCTAGGTGAGGTGACTGATCTGGGGCATTTCAGCATTTTTTGTTGATGTATTTTTTATTTTTTTTAACCTTTTTATTGAAATTTTCAATTATAATCAGAACATTTGATTATTTTTACAACCCTTTTTAGAATCGTAGTTCCTAGTGCCGAGTAACTTAGGAAATGGTTTGAGGTCATGCCATTGATTTTTAGTTCTCCATTTAAATTCTAAGCGGGGTAATTCTGCCATTTGTGCAACTTCACAAGTGCTTTACATGTGACGTCTGAAAGTGTCAGGATGTGGCAGACGTCTTAGTGCTGCCTGTAGTTAGGTCACCGTGTAATGGATGATGTCAGCAGTGTGGACCATATGTGGCCTCCATACAGCCTTTCCTGGCCTCAGTGCTACCAGGTCAGTAATGGCTCCTTAGCCGGAGCTGTGAGTGCCCAGATCGTCTCCATCTTCCATGTGTGTGGTCCTGGGCGCTGCGGTGTGACCACTGTACAATGTGGCCTGGTGTCAGCTACATTAATCCTGGAGCGCAGACGGAGACATGATAGCAGCACTGTTACTATTATTCTCACTAATCTATTGGGCTTTTTTTTTGTATTTTTCAGTTTTGAGAAGTATTTTATCATCTGCTCCTTGCTGTATAACGGGAAAGACTTGTTCAAACCCGTGCAGTCAAAGAAAGTGGGGACCTACAAGAGCTTCTTTTATCTGGTCAAATGGGACGAACTGTAAGTATAAACAGTCAGAAATCTGAGTATTGTGTTACCCAAGCTGTGCCACATACATGGCTGAGCATGAGTCTCCAGATCCCTCAGGAGACACTGGGCAGACACGTCTGTGGACCAGATTGTAATACATGTGCCCCGTACATGGCTACTTTCAGATTGCGTATTGTAGCGTCCATCACAGGTATAAATCCAGATATAAGAATTATCTGATATACACCTCTAGTTAATCCCACCTTGTAGTCGTACAGTGGCATCCATTGTCCTTGGGCTCCCATGCTAAATATGTGTATATAGTGCTGGCTGTCTGTGTATAGTATAGCTCAGCAAAAACTTCTACTGATGTATAACAGCCTGACAGAGGCTGAACAGACGCTTTGTAAAGCCTATGGTCGTCAGACACTGCAGCTTCTGTTGTACTGCATGTAACAGCAGTCACATCATGATGTCCTTCATTGTTCTCAGTGCATTTATGTTGTTTTTGCAGAATTATCTTCCCCGTACAGATGGCGCAGCTGCCCCTGGAGTCCATTCTGCAGGTGAAGATGTACGGGGTATTAAATCCGAACAGCGGGGGCTCTCCAGATTCAAACAAGCTGAGGAAAGGGCCCGAGATGCTGGGCCAGGTGTCTGTACCCCTCTTTAACTTTAAAAGGTAAGTTCCTGTCGTAGGGTAGCCAAGTTCTGGAGGAGGGTTCATTGCCTGCACAGAGGCTGAGGGCTTACAGTAAATGTTGGCGGTTATCTCTGTATTCATCGGGCATCAGGTGCTGTGTACATGTTGCTGGTGATGGCTGTCCTCTGCCGACCTGCATTACACCTGATTTAATAAATTGGGTGCGTTTTAAGACTCCTCATTTATTATGAGTTCTCAGAAGTTAATGGGACGGTAATTATTGAGCTGTCGTTAGCATCGACATGAGAGTAATTTGCACTTCTCCTTTAGGACGCTGACCAGTGGAACCAAGCTATTAAATCTGTGGACGTCTTTCCTCACAAACACCATGCCAGCTGCTAGCCTGGGCAGAAAAGCCACACAGATGCAGAAGCTGGTCCTGCAGGTAGGGTGCAGTGAATGGCGTGTGCCACATGTGGGGTACACATGCTCATAGATGCTCCTCCTATCCATTCCTGAGTGTGGTACTGCAGCTCATCCTCATTCACACGAATACCAGACTCATGAATAGAAAGAGAGCGAATTCTGAAGGGAAGAGAAATCTTATAATGATCGTACCACTTCCACCTACCCACAGCGGACATGGGAGAACATCCTTGTCAGAAGTGATTGCCCTTATAAACCATGGTCCACTGTGCGGCCACCGCTGGTACCGACCGTGTCCATGCTGCATTAAGCCTCTGCCTCTCGTTTCAGGTGGATTTTCCTTCTCCCGCCTTTAATATCGTGTACAAATCACCAGATCCAACTGGGAACGTTGTCCCCCTGAGCATCGAGACACTGGACAAAGACTCCAAGAGCCGGCTGCTGTCACTTATCACCAGAGAGTCTCCCTCCGGGTAGGTGGCCCTGGTATTTATAGTATGGGGAATTTCTACTAAGTGATGGCAGATTTCTAGGATGTATTGGGGGGGGGGGGGGGCGAATTTGACTATTGCATCCACACAGTTCTTCCTGCACAGTGCTGCCCCCACCACATGCCATACAGGGGCGTGATACAGCTCTGCAGATGCCATATCCTGACCACACATCGCAGCCTCTGGGAAGGGAAGAGCCCTTTACCTAAAGTGGCTGTTCCCAACTCTCTGTCCAGTCACAGATATCTCATGCACACGGGTGGTCGCTAATTATTCCAGACATTTATTGTCTCTTCATCCCTCGTATCCCTCCAGGATGTCGAAGGAAGATAAAGCGTTCATTTGGGAGAAACGTTACTACTGCCACCTCTACAAGGACTGCCTTCCAAAGGTCCTGGCCAGTGCCCCGAAGTGGGATGTGGCCTATCTGCCGGACATCTATGCTCTGATCCGCTCGTGGCCGTCCGTGAGCCCAGTGTGCGCGCTGGAGCTTCTGAACTCTAGGTGAGTGCTGTATCCTGCATCTGAATCTCATGCTGCAGAGGATCAGGCTGGAAGCGGGCTGCTGGGCATGGGAGGGCTGGGAAGAACTTGGTGGCCCCGGAAAAAAATTCTAAATGTGGCCCTATGTTGTACGCAGGTCCAGTCTGATAGAAGGCAGGGCATCAGAAGTAGATGTGGCCAGCAATGCCTTAGTGCAACACAAAATACCACAGCACAGCACAAAATCCTACTGCCCCCGCTGTAGTATTCCGCTATATCACTGTCCTGAGGATGGCAATACGGTTGAATTCAGGGGGCACCTACGGCTGTCAGCCAGGGGCATAAGTACCTGATGTAAATGATGAGATCATTACATTGGCTGCCATGAAGAGGTTTTGGGCAGCCCCATGGCAGTGGCCCTCTTGGAAATTTCCCTTTAGGGTTTATGGCCAGTCCACCCCTGCTGCTGGGACCAGTGACATGGGCAAAATGTGTGGTCGCCCTAAGACACTAATGATAAGGAGATCTGATTTCATCCATCTCTGAAATTGTATTCTGTTATTTTCAGTGATAACGGGCAGGCTGTGACAACTTCTCAGACATGATGCAGAGGCAGGTTGTCAGCAGCAGTAGGGTTACTGATTAGCACAATGAAGGAAGCCATGATGCCGGTGTGAACAATGCTGTTATATTGGGAATCCCCAGGTTCGCTGATCAGGAGGTCCGCGCAGCAGCAGTAGGCTGGATCCAGGACGGGATGAGTGATGATGAGCTGGTCGATCTTCTCCCACAGTTTGTACAGGTCAGTACTGACCGTCCATGTGTCTCTGACATCTGTGGTAACGGAAGTGAAGCCTGCAGGCCACAGAAGTGCCACAAAGTGTCAGAGAAGTCAGTGGGGGATATCTCCTGTAAGGAACAGCCAAATCACTAGACACGATGTGATGTCGGGCGCTGGTCCTATATGGAAGATCATGAGTGATGGTAGAAGTGACCTCAGTCAGAGGAGTCGACAGATTGGGATGATCCATCCCAGAGATACTTCTGATTTGTCGCCAGATCTCCTGTGGTCCACACCCTGTACCCCACCGTCTCTGTGACGCTTATTCTGTGTGCCCTCGTTACATCTGATCCTTCATGGCTGTCTCTCTTTCAGGCCGTTAAATCTGAGATCTACCTGGACAATGCGCTGGTGCGGTTCCTGCTGTCTCGCGCTCTGGGGAACGTCCGAGTTGCTCATTATTTGTACTGGTGAGCCCGCTTTCTGTGCTTTGTCTTAGGTTCCCTTAGGAGAGCTTTGTATTTTTAGATGTAAAAGTCGCAGTCTGATGTGAGACCTGGGCTGCAGTCCACAGGAGGAAATATTGCTGAATGAAATCCTGAGGACTGCTGCAAAAAAGTCTGCGCCAGGGAGCCTGAGAAGCCGCAGAGGCAGCTCTTGGGCACCGTGGTCCGGACAGTCTCTGTATCCCGCATTAAGTGGAGGTTTCTGTGCTTTGTCTTAGGGCACTAAAGTCTTCACGTGACCTCCGTGTCCGCACCACGCTTCATCTAAGTGTAATTGTTCTTCCAGGTTGCTGAAGGATTCTCTCAATGATCCACATTTTGGGCCCCGCTACGAGCTGATTCTTGGGGCCCTCCTCTCTATATGTGGTAAAAGTTTACGACAAGAACTGGAGAAGCAGACCAGGTTCACACAGCTGCTGGGGGTCGTGGCAGAAAAAGTCCGACAAGCAAGCGGTTCTGGGCGACAGGTGAGACATGTGACTTCTGGGACACGGACAACATGTTCTGTGCTAGACGTTACCATGTAATGTCCCACAATGTATGTGCCACTAATGTGTGATATGAAGTAGTCAAACCTGTGAGTGTCAGCTCCTGTGTCCTTCACCTATAGACAAACACATAACCACATACAGCTACCTCCCCTATATAACAGACGTGTATATACCCGTATACAGCTACCTCCCCTGTATAACAGATGTGTATAATCATACCCGTATACAGCTACCTGTATAACAGACGTGCATTGTCATACCCGTATACAGCTACCTCCCCTATATAGCAGATGTGTATAGCCATACCCGTATACTAACTCCCCTGTATAGCAGACGTGTATAGTCATAGCCATATACAGCTAACTCCCCTGTATGGCAGACAGGTATAGTCATACCTGTATACAGTTACCTTGATGTGTATAGTCATACCTGTATACAGCTACCTCCTCTGTATAGCAGTCCCTTATAGTCATACATGTATACAGCTAACTCCCCTGTATGGCAGACAGGTATAGTTATACCTGTATACAGCTACCTCCCCTATATAACAGAGGTGTATATACCTGTATACAGCTACCTTCCCTATATAACAGAGGTGTATATACCTGTATACAGCTACCTCCCCTATATAACAGAGGTGTATATACCCGTATACAGCTACCTCCCCTATATAACAGAGGTGTGTATACCTGTATACAGCTACCTCCCCTATATAACAGAGGTGTATATACCCGTATACAGCTACCTCCCCCTGTATAGCAGACGTGTATATACCCGTATACAGCTACCTCCCCTGTATAGCAGACGTGTATATACCCGTATACAGCTACCTCCCCTGTATAGCAGACGTGTATATACCCGTATACAGTTGTATGTGTGCACCAAAGAGGTACAATGTAGTGTGGGCTCAGCAGACATGTTGAATCTGCTTATCTTGAATTTAATGGAGGCCGGTATGGCACCTAGTGAATGTCGTATACAGTGTTAGGTTCCAGTCCTAAAGGGATCGCCTTGACATCGGAAGACGGGCACAAATAATTTAGTACAAAATGTATTTGCCAAGAATCTGACATTTATAACGTATCATTAGCATTTGACATTTTCTGCAGTGACTATGGCACTATTGTAATGACTTCATCATTTGTGTTAGCACAGAGCTGTTGATTTGTTATTTTTGATGTTTTGTTGGTTCAGGCGGTTCTGCAGGAAGGTATGGAGCGCGTGCAGCTGCTGTTCCGTAATCACAAGATTCGTCTGCCTCTTAACCCCAGCCTGGAGGCCAAAGAACTGAATGTGAAGGTGAGCAGCGGGTAAAGTGAGTGTCATCAGCTGATATACCGCTATATAGTGTATATAATGACTCTGTATACTGCAGGCTGATATACCGCTACATAGTGTATACAGTAAGGCTCTATAATCACTGCTCCATCCAGACTAATCTCTAATATACACAAGCTCATTATCAGAGAAGGATATCTAGATGTATGGAGATGTCGCCGTGGAACAGAAAAAGATTATACCTTTTATTCTATACCAAACAATTCCTATTCTAGAATCAAATAAGCAGATTAGTCCTATATAAAACTCCAAATCCATCCGTTGTAAATATTTCATGGTCAGACCATGCACCGATGTCTATAGATATTAAAGAACAACACTTAGATCTATCAACACCTTTATGTCATCTAAAATATTATATTATTAATCATCCAGATTACATTAACAGACATAAATCCTCCCTAAAAGAATACTTTAACGTCAACGACAAATACGATTCTAACCCCTTTTCAATATGGAACTCACACAAAGCAGTGATGTGCCGGTGTGTACAAACAGCAGCACATACAAATAAATTAAAAAAGCAAGAAATTTCACATATCACACTGGAATTAAAAAATCCTGAAAATATAAATAAAAAAAAAACAAAACAAATTGATTCTGAAAGTATAAAAAAAACTTAGACTAGAACTACAACAAACTCTTGCTAATCAATATGAAAAAATATTACAAAAATATAAAATGAATTTCTATGCCATAGAATATGGTCTATAATAATAAACCAGGAAAATTCCTTGCTAAATATGTTAAAACCAAAGAAAAACGATGAAAAAATAATAAACCCACAACATATAGTTGAAAAATTCAAATACTATTTCTTAAAATAGGGCGAATCTCCAGGCCCAGATGGCCTCACCAATAGATATTATAAAATATTTGTAGAAGAACTAACACAGAATCTAGAAACAATAAAATCCTTCCCACAAGAAAAGCTGACGGCTACAATAATCACCCTACCTAAAACAGCTAAAGATCCTACTACACCATCTAATTTCCCCCCAATTTCACTATTAAACACTGACCTCAAAATGTATGCAAAAATAATAGCAAATAGATTAATTTTCCCTCTATAAACAACCAAGAAGAAGTTGGTTTCATTACAGGTGGACAAACATCTGACGCTACACGTGGGATAATTGATCTTATAGAACATTATAGATCACCAAATATCCCTTCTTTCTTCCTATGATTAGATGCTGAAAAAACATTTGATAGGGTATACTGGGGCTATTCTGCTACACTTCTGCTATTATGGCACTATATTCAAATCCCACAGGAAGGCCCCTTTCAGACGAACGAGAGTCACGCTCTGGACTAACAGTGACTGTCTTAATCCTGCAGGCTGATGTACCGCTATATGTTGTATATAGTGATTGTATCCTGCAGGCTGATGTACCGCTATATGGTGTCTATAATGACTGTCTGTATCCTGCAGGCTGATGTACCGCTATATGGTGTCTATAATGACTGTCTGTATCCTGCAGGCTGATGTACCGCTATATGTTGTATATAGTGATTGTATCCTGCAGGCTGATGTACCGCTATATGGTGTATATAATGACTGTATCCTGCAGGCTGATGTACCACTATATGGTGTATATAATGTCTCTGTATCCTTCAGGCTGATGTACCGCTATGTGGTGTATATAATGACTGTCTGTATCCTTCAGGCTGATGTACCGCTATATGGTGTCTATAATGACTGTCTGTATCCTTCAGGCTGATGTACCGCTATGTGGTGTATATAATGACTGTCTGTATCCTTCAGGCTGATGTACCGCTATGTGGTGTATATAATGACTGTCTGTATCCTTCAGGCTGATGTACCGCTATATGGTGTATATAATGACTGTCTGTATCCTTCAGGCCTGCTCCTTCTTCAATTCTAATGCTGTTCCCCTCAAAGTAGCGATGGTTAATGCCGACCCCATGGGAGAAGAGATCCACTCCATGTTTAAGGTAACCACAGGCCCCCTGAGGTGTCTCCTCCCAATCTTCTGCCTGGCTGACTCCTCTGGTCTCTAGGTGGGAGAAGACCTGCGTCAGGACATGCTGGCCCTGCAGATGATAAAGATGATGGACAAGCTGTGGCTGCAGGACGGCCTGGACATGAGGATGGTCATCTTCAAGTGTCTCTCCACAGGCACAGACAGAGGTAGGTTATGCAGCAGTCACATGACAGATTGGCACGGGTACAGTCCGCAACAGGTTGAGGGTTTCCTAATCTCCCCCCCCCCGCAGTGGACATTATCTGTGCAGATAAACGTGCGGCACTATAGGGCTCGACATGCTCCATTCAGTGTCACCAGTGTATCTTCCTGTGGGTGCTCCCCATCCACCGTCTGTCTCATTCTCCAGGTTTGGTGGAGCTGGTGTTGTCCTCAGAAACCCTGAGAAAGATCCAGGTGGAGTATGGACTGACCGGATCCTTCAAGGACAAGCCTCTGGCTGAGTGGCTGCGGAAATACAACCCGTCAGAGGAGGAGTATGAGAAGGTAAGTGTCTGCGTTGGCTCCTCTAGATGTGGACGCGGAGGACGACCTTCCTCATATCGACATGACTTCTTTCCAGGCCTCGGAGAACTTCATTTACTCGTGTGCCGGCTGCTGTGTGGCCACCTACGTCCTGGGCATCTGCGACCGCCACAACGATAACATCATGCTCCGGAGCAGCGGTCACATGTTTCACATCGACTTCGGGAAATTCTTGGGACACGCTCAGATGTTCGGTAGTTTTAAGAGGTAATCACTTGGGCGGGAGTCGTCAGTGGGGTGGCAGGAATGTGCCAGTAGATTCGCAATGTGATCTGTACCACCATCACACACTGTGTCTTCCTGCAGAGACCGCGCGCCCTTTGTGTTGACGTCAGACATGGCGTACGTCATTAATGGAGGGGAGAAGCCCACCAGCCGCTTCCAGCTCTTCGTGGACCTGTGCTGCCAGGCATACAACCTGCTCAGAAAACACACAAACCTCTTCCTGAACCTGCTGTCACTGGTGAGAACGGCGCTGTACGGTAATATGGGGGCGCTGCTGGCGGGGGAAAACATCATGGAGCTCTCACAGTGCTGTGCTCTCTGTTATCAGCTCCTGAGCACAGCACAAGGGTGTGCCGAGATCCTCCATCACTGTATGGCTCTGATAGGAGTTATAGTTATCCTGTCATGTGCAGTTGTCGCTGTTATGGGACATACATAATCGACACTAACCTACACGTGACATAGTCAGGCCGGTCATAGAGCAAGGGAGCAACACTCAGAAAGAGCACTCGTCACGTCTGAGCTGCTCCAGGACCCACCATTTACCCTAACCTTTAACCTGTAGGATCCCAGTGCCTTATATGTACTGAGCTGCGAGACATGACAGGTCCCAGCGCCTTACATGTACTGAGCTGCGAGACATGACAGGTCCCAGCGCCGTACATGTACTGAGCTGCGAGACATGACAGGTCCCAGCGCCGTACATGTACTGAGCTGCGAGACATGACAGGTCCCAGCGCCGTACATGTACTGAGCTGCGAGACATGACAGGTCCCAGCGCCTTCCATGTACTGAGCTGCGAGACATGACAGGTCCCAGCGCCGTACATGTACTGAGCTGCGAGACATGACAGGTCCCAGCGCCGTACATGTACTGAGCTGCGAGACATGACAGGTCCCAGCGCCGTACATGTACTGAGCTACGAGACATGACAGGTCCCAGCGCCTTACATTTACTGAGCTGCGAGACATGACAGGTCCCAGCGTCGTACATGTACTGAGCTGCGAGACATGACAGGTCCCAGCGCCTTCCATGTACTGAGCTGCGAGACATGACAGGTCCCAGCGCCTTCCATGTACTGAGCTGCGAGACATGACCGGTCCCAGCGCCTTACATGTACTGAGCTGCGAGACATGACAGGTCCCAGCGCCTTACATGTACTGAGCTGCGAGACATGACAGGTCCCAGCGCCTTACATGTACTGAGCTGCGAGACATGACAGGTCCCAGCGCCTTACATTTACTGAGCTGCGAGACATGACAGGTCCCAGCGCCTTACATGTACTGAGCTGCGAGACATGACAGGTCCCAGCGCCTTACATGTACTGAGCTGCGAGACATGACCGGTCCCAGCGCCTTCCATGTACTGAGCTGCGAGACATGACAGGTCCCAGCGCCGTACATGTACTGAGCTGCGAGACATGACAGGTCCCAGCGCCGTACATGTACTGAGCTGCGAGACATGACAGGTCCCAGCGCCTTACATGTACTGAGCTGCGAGACATGACAGGTCCCAGCGCCTTACATGTACTGAGCTGCGAGACATGACAGGTCCCAGCGCCTTACATGTACTGAGCTGCGAGACATGACAGGTCCCAGCGCCTTACATTTACTGAGCTGCGAGACATGACAGGTCCCAGCGCCTTACATGTACTGAGCTGCGAGACATGACAGGTCCCAGCGCCTTACATGTACTGAGCTGCGAGACATGACCGGTCCCAGCGCCTTACATGTACTGAGCTGCGAGACATGACAGGTCCCAGCGCCGTACATGTACTGAGCTGCGAGACATGACAGGTCCCAGCGCCGTACATGTACTGAGCTGCGAGACATGACAGGTCCCAGCGCCGTACATGTACTGAGCTGCGAGACATGACAGGTCCCAGCGCCGTACATGTACGGCGCTCTGATTGGGCGGCTGCAGGAGATGCACCCGCTCTGTCAGCAGCCGGGTCCGGCCATTACTGACAGCTGAGCCTCTGCTCTGTGCGCTGGCCTGGGCGAGGCTAAGCTCCATTCAAGTGAACAGAGTTTAGCCCCGCCCGGGCCAGTGATAGTAGTCGTGACATCACTGGGCCTGTGGTAAACACAGAGAAGGCCGCAGCGCTGCTGCCTTCTCAAACAGCTGATCAGCGGGGGTCCCGGGTGTCAGACCGCCGCCGATCAGATGCTGACGATCTATCCAGAGGATAGATCATCAGTTTTACAGAACTGCAGAACCCCTTGTATGCGGCAGTCAGCACTGACCACAGCATGCGGCATTGAAGCCTATGAGAACCAGCCCTTTAGGTTGGGTGTCGCAGGCAGGCTGTCAGTGTAAAAGCTGACTGGCGGGGGGCGGAGCTTGGCCGCGCGACAATATGGCCGCATAGCCGATCAGCTGTGGGGATAGCGCCGCAATAACGGCACACAACAACTCTAACAAAGACACCTACGGGACAAAAAATTAACACAGACAAGTACTTACCTTCTCCGGTCTCCCGCGATGACAAAAGGGAAGCGAAACGAGCCGACACCACGGCGCATTACAGAGTTCATTACAGGAACGAACTCTCCACAAGATGGCGCCGGCTCCTCACATAACAGCCAAGTAACGGCTGTTTTTTCTGAAGAAACCAGCGGGGGCAGTAACAACACTAATATGCCGACTTTAACCCCAAACAAAACAATTATTAACCCTCAAAACACTATTATTACCCCTGAAAATAAACGGGAAAAAGAAAAAAACAAAAGAATGTTAACTTTTTCACCTCAAACCACAATAAATACAAACGAACCAGCAAAAAAAAGAAATATGTCCTCACAAGACTCCTCTAAAAACAGCTCAAACCAAAACGCCTCATCTAACGAACAACCAGTTACAGAAAAAATGTTAAAAGATATGCTATCATCTCTTCAATCCAATATCTGTGACAATATGGGTCAGATTATGCAAAATATCCACAAAGACATAGAAAGTCTATGTTCCCGTACTTCTCACATAGAAAACAAAATGGAGGAATTTATCACAGCCCATAATGACCTAGCAGATGCATACGACAACGCCAATTCTGAAATAAAATGGCTGAAAGAAAAAGTAACGGACCTAGAAGACCGATCACGCAGAAACAACGTAAAACTGAGAGGAATACCTGAAGAAATTGACCCGTCAAACCTAGAAAAATATATTCAACAACTCCTCAAAATAATTCTACCATCACATGACAATACGCTATTTATTATAGATCGAGCGCATAGAATCCCTAAATCCAAATCTGCGCCCCCAAATGCCCCAAGAGACGTACTCACCAGAATACATTTCTACCACATAAAAGAACAACTTCTACAAGAAAACAGAAAAAGGAAAACTCTGCCTGAACCATATCATAACATCCAAATTTTTCCAGATCTCTCTGCGACGACTCTACAAGCCAGAAGAGAACTATCTGGCATCACTAATGTACTCCGAGAAAACGAAATCAGATACAAATGGGGATTCCCTACCAAAATTATTATAAAAAAAGAAGACACCACATATATAATAAAAAACCAAGAAGAAGGAGAAGAATTCATACAACAATGGAACCTAACGCAAACATCCAAACAAACATCTACCAAAAGTACCACGCAAAAGAAAATTACACAAGAATGGAAGACCGTCGGAAAAAGAGGAAACCACTCCTAATAATATGGAACTAACATTACCAACAAAACCATCATTTTGGCGCTAGTCCACCTAACCTGATTTTCTCGCCTCACATATTATATGCCTCTTAAAGGCAAAAAAGACTCTAACTGTTTATGTTTATATTTATGTTATGTAATATTTTTCTTTATATTTTTTAAGATAAGACTCCCACATGGCTGGACGTGTCGATACTCAGCATCCTATATCGTACTATCTCACCAGATAAGTAAAAACACACCACTATACACACCAATTAATTACATAATATACAACAAGATAACACCTTTTTTATTTAATAAAAATGACTATAAAAATTATTTCTATTAATGCCAAAGGTTTAAATAGCCCAACTAAACGCTTCTTACTTTGGAACGAAGCTACGTCATCTAAATGTGATATTCTCTTTACACAAGAAACACATTTCCATAAAGATAAAACCCCTAAATGTCAACATCCCAACTTCCCACACATATTTTTAGCATCAATTAACAAAAAAAAAAGAGGAGTTATGATCGCAATAAAAAACACAATAAACTTTAAATTGATAGAACTTAAATATGACAAACAAGGAAGATATATCATATTAATATGTGAATTAAACAATACTAAATACACCTTAGTAAATGTATACTCCCCAAACATTAAACAAAATGAATTCATAGCCCAATTATTCGCAAAAATTAAAAAAATTGCACAAGGTCCCATTATAATAGGCGGTGATTTTAACGATATTATGTTCCCAGATCTAGACTCCACATCTATTTCACGACGAAATTCTAACATCCATAACCTTATTGTTAAAGAAGGCTATCTAGACATATGGAGATGCCACCATGGAACTGAAAAAGACTACACCTTCTACTCTATACCAAACAACTCTTATTCTAGAATTGACATGTTCCTTATAAGTAGACCAGATTTACATAAAACCGAAAATCCTACTATTGGAAATATCTCATGGTCAGACCATGCACCGATATCATTAGACCTTAAAGAACAATATCCAGGCCCATCTACACCTCTATGGCGTCTACAAGATTATATTATCAACCATCCAGAATACACAGACAAACACAAAACATCCTTAAAAGAATACTTTTCATTTAATAACAATTCTGATTGCAACCCTTTCTCAATATGGAACGCTCATAAAGCAGTGATGCGCGGAATATTTATACAAACAGCAGCACATATAAATAAACTAAAAAAACAAAAAATTACTCATATTACTCAAGAACTAACAAATATCGAAAATAGAAATAAAAATAAACCAAACCAAACTGACTCTGATAACATTAGAAAGCTAAGAATAGAACTACAACAAACTTTAACAAACCAGTATGGAAAAATATTACTAAAATATAAAATGAATTTCTACGCCAATAATAATAGACCAGGGAAATTTCTAGCAAGACAAGCCAAAACCAGAGAAGCTAAACAAAGAATAGCCTACCTACAAACAGAAAACAATCAAAAAATAATAAATCCACAACAGATAGTTGAAAAATTTAAAGAATATTACTCCTCCCTATACAATCTAAAAAATAATCCAAATATATCTCAACCAACTACTCATGATATTACAGAGTTTCTTAAATCTATTAATTTACCAAAAATAAATCCCATTCAACTACAATCTATTAATACACCATTTAATAAAACCGAAATTCTACATGCCATAAAACACTTAAAACTAGGTAAATCTCCAGGACCCGACGGCCTAACTAATAGATATTATAAAATATTTGCAGATGAACTAATACCAAATCTGGAAACAATATACAATCTAGCTGCCAAAATAAAATCCTTTCCTAAAGAAATGCTGACAGCTACAATTACAACTTTACCCAAAGCAGGAAAAGACCCTACTACACCATCCAATTTCCGCCCAATCTCTTTATTAAATACTGACGTCAAAATATATGCAAAAATAATAGCGAACAGACTAGTTAATATCCTTCCCTCAATAATAAACCAAGACCAAGTAGGTTTTATTAAAGGAAGACAAACTTTTGACGCTACACGCAGAATAATTAACCTCCTACAACACTGTAAATCAGCAAATATTCCATCCTTTTTTCTCTCATTAGATGCTGAAAAAGCATTCGACAGAGTACATTGGGGCTACCTAGAATCTGTATTATATAAATTTGGACTAAGTGACTTTATAAACTCAGCAATTATGGCACTATATTCCAATCCTTCTGGAAAAATCTACTCTTCTGGTTTCATATCAGATTCCTTCAATATTAGTAACGGTACAAGACAGGGCTGTCCCCTCTCCCCTTTAATATTTGCACTACTAATGGAACCCCTAGCAGAAACAATCCGCAAGAATTCAAAAATAACAGGAATTAAAGTAGGAAAAATAGATCATAAAATAACACTATATGCCGACGATATAATACTAACATTAACAAACCCAAAAACATCACTGAACACTTTACAAACTATATTATCCAATTTTAATATGATTTCATATTATAAAATAAATGAAAACAAATCACAAATCCTAAATATAAACATCTCTCGTAGACTACAATCAGAAACAACTACACAATTTCCTTATCAATGGAATAATAAAAAAATAAAATACCTAGGGATATATATCACCTCCAGCAGCCAAAATCTGTATAAAGAAAACTACAAACCCTTACTAACTTCAATACCTCAAAAATTACATTCATATGCAAAGATACAATTATCATGGGCAGGTAAAATAGCTGTAGTAAAGATGTTTATTCTTCCATCCATACTATATACATTCCGTACAATTGCCATTCCAATCAAAAATCCCTTTTTCTCACAACTACAGAATATAATCTCCAAATTTATATGGACAGACAAAAAACCCAGAATTAACTCGGATATTATGACACAACACTGGAAATTAGGAGGCATGGGACTACCAAATATTAAAAAATACTACAAAGCAACGTTACTAGACCAAACAAAACACTGGTGGCCAAATTCAGAAACAAACAAAAGACATTGGGCTCAAATAGAAGAACACAACCTGCAATCTGACCCCATCACTATACTCAGATCAGTAGATTATCAAAAGGATAAACACCTCAAACCCTTATTAAGTATAAAAGCCACACAAACCACATGGGAAAACTACGTAAAAAAATATCCCCCGTCCAAAAAAATTAATCTACATCAACTACCGATCACATATATTAAAACAATTTGCCCAGATATCAATCTTTCCAACTGGGAAAAAAATGGAATAAAAAAAATTCAGGATCTAATTGACCCAAATAACCAACACAATTTACACTCATTCACTCATCTAGCTTCTCAATACCATCTACCGAGAACAGACTTTTACAAATATCTAAGAATCAGACACTCCTTCTCACATTCTCCAATTAATGACCCAATATTTCCAAAATCTGCATTTATATTCTTCTCTACCCAAAATATAATAATAAAAGGTATCTCTAATTTTTATGCCGATATGAATAACAACGAAAATGCATTGAAAAATAAATATTTAATACAATGGGAAAAAGATCTGGGAACAACCTACTCCTCCGAAGACTGGAAAACTGCGTTCAACTGGACTAACGAAATCTCTAAAGGAATGCATCACTGTGAACTCTCAAGGAAAATACTTCTAAGATGGCACTTAACCCCGGTAAAACTGAACCATATGGACCCCAACTATTCAGACTTATGTTGGAAAAACTGTGGATCTCAAGGAACCTATTTACACCTCTGGTGGACCTGTCCAAAAATCCAAACATTCTGGAAAAATGTATTTGAAAAACTTAATGGAATGTTCCATACGACCATCCAACCGTCCCCAGACTTCGCTCTATGTTTTCTACCCAATCAACATATACCAAAACATATTAAAACAGTGGGATCCCACATAATACTGGCCGCAAGAAGCCTCATAGCGCGAAAATGGAAAAGCCAAGAAATTCCAACCATCACAGAAGTCTGGACCGCAGTCTCTCATGCACATAGCATGGAAATTAAATTTGCATCATATTCACTATCTCTAGAAAAAAACAAAAAATACTGGTCTCTATGGAACCCAGACTACCTAAGCAACACGTCAAATTAGAACTTTCCCTAACCTATTGATGTTCCCTAAACGACTGATGATATCATATATCTAATATACCTAAAGCATAAAACTCCACATTAATATTAATTACTATTATCTAATATATGTATGTACAAGTTACCTGTGCAGATATGTTGAATATATATCTATATATGTGTACTTTAATATAACCAAAGTTGACGTTTACACGTAAACACTTATGCACCTATATTTAAATGTTAATGAAACATCTTATTTATTTAATCTAAATATATAGGTTTATATGTAATTAATAATTATATATTTCTTTAAAGGTTACTATCGACACATCCAGCCATATACCTTTTCATTAATTATTAATAACAATATTTGGCTGGATGAGGATACATGTAAATTTTATTTTTTTTTTTTTTTTTTTTATTTTTTTTTTATTTTATAGAAATATATATGTAAAGATATAGACATGTGCACACATGTGCGTATGTCTATCCCCATACCAACATGCGTTCATCGTTGTCCACTCCAAATATGAAAATAAAGACAACACACAAACTGTTATAAAAACTGTTTATTAATATATTGAAATACTTAATATTTCAAATGTAAATCTATAATATTTTTAAAAATCAATAAAAATTTATTGAACAAAAAAAAAGTAAAAGCTGACTGGCAGTGCATTGCAATACAGGATGTATTGTAATACGTTATGGAGGGGATCAGACCCCCCAAAAGTTGAAGTCCCACAGTGGGACAAAAATAAGAAGTTAAAAAAAAAAGTGCTGTTCATAAAAAAATAAATAAAAGTATCAAGGAAAAAAATAGACATAAAAAAGTGTTAAAAAAAAAGAAAAAGAAAAGCGGACATATTAGGTATCGCCGAATCGGTAACCAGCGGCTCTATAAAAATATCACCTGATCCACCAACGTTAGGTGAGGACCGTAAAGAAATAAAAATTGTGCCAAAACAGCCATTGTTTGGTCACCTTCCTTAACAAAAAGTTTAATACCAAGCGATCAAAAATTCGTATGTACCATAAAATGGTACCAAACTGTCACCTCATCCTGCAAAACACGAGCCCCTATATATAAGACAGTCATCCAAAAATGTAAAAAAATATGGAAACCCAAAAAGATTTTTGTGTCTAATTGTCCAAAAATGGGCCTGGGATTTAAGGTGAAAAATGGCTCAGTGCAGAAAGGGTTAAAGGGCTGCTTCCGCCGAAAGCACCTGGAAGAGTATTATATCAATGGGCATCTGACCACGGGACCCTCATCAGTCCAGAGGCGGGGGCCCCTCCCCAGTGCACAACCACAGCAAGTCTGACTGGAGCAGCCGGGACGCCCGCCGATCTATCATTTCTCCTGTCACAGTCCTGGTGACTCCATTACTGTCAGGCAGTAACTGGTTAAACCTGGTATTAATCCTCCCCCGCTGCTGCTTCCCATTAACCCCGTGTCTCCCACTCTGATCAGATGCTGTCGTCTGGGCTGCCAGAACTAACTAGTGTTCAGGATCTGAAATACGTCCACGATGCACTGCAACCACAAGCCACGGACGCCGAGGCCACCATCTTCTTCACCAGGTGATGAGCGCTTCCGTCTGGTCGGGACGGGTGCTGTCCGGGGCTCTTGGCCTCACCATGCCGCTTCCTCTTCCAGGTTGATAGAGTCCAGTCTGGGGAGCGTGGCCACGAAGTTTAACTTCTTCATCCACAATCTGGCACAACGATTTTCCGGGCTCCCGGCAAACGATGACGCGATCCTGACCTTCGCCCCTAAAACCTACTCCCTGAAGCAAGATGGCCGCATCCGAGAGGCCTCCATCTTCACGTACCACAAGCGATACAATCCGGATAAATACTACGTGAGTCCCTCATTAACCCTTTCCCCGCGCGCGGCCTCCACCCTGAGCCCTCTGTGATGCTGACGTGCGCCTTTCTGGCAGATCTACGTGGTGCGGGTGACACGGGAGACGCAGGAGGAGTCGCTCTTTATATTCCGCACCTTTGATGAGTTCCAGGAGCTGCACAATAAGCTGAGCATCTTGTTTCCTCTCTGGAAGTTACCAGGGTGAGTACTGGAGCGGATGATGGGTGTGATGGTCGCATCTCTTCCGTCTCTTATATGTCCCTTTCTTCTAGTTTTCCAAGTAAAGTCGTCCTGGGAAGAACTCACATAAAAGATGTGGCGGCCAAAAGGAAAGTGGAGTTAAATAGCTACCTGCAGGATCTGCTGAGCAGCTCGGCGGAGGTCTCGGAGGTAGGTGGCCCTGACCTCTCCTAGTGTCTGACCTCCATGGGATCAGCACCCTCACCCTCCTGTGTTTTCACAGTGTGACCTGGTGTACACCTTCTTCCACCCGCTGCCCCGAGATGAGAAGATCGATGGATGTGATGTCACTGTGCGCGGTATGAAGGATCCTCCACCGCCGCCATCCCTCCTGCGTAGCCTGCGCTGTTTATTAACCCTGTCCTCTCTCCGCTCCAGGTGAACCTCCCCTCAGCCCGACAGCCGGCAAGATTGAAGGGGAAGTAAAATTATCTATTTCTTACCGGAACGGGACACTTTTCATTATGGTGATGCACATAAAGGATCTGGTGAGTTATGGTCACGTATGGTGCTGCTGGGGTGAGCGGTCAGGCTAGATCACAGCAGGTTACTGTAGATCACTGTACGGCTCACTGTGGATCACGGCAGGTTACTGTAGATCACTGTACGGCTCACTGTGGATCACGGCAGGTTACTGTAGATCACTGTACGGCTCACTGTGGATCACAGCAGGTTACTGTAGATTACTGTACAGCTCACTGTAGATCACAGCAGGTTACTGTAGATTACTGTACAGCTCACTGTAGATCACAGCAGGTTACCGTAGGTCACTGTGGATCGCAGCAGATTACCGTAGGTCACTGTGGATCGCAGCAGATTACCGTAGGTCACTGTGGATCGCAGCAGATTACCGTAGGTCACTGTGGATCGCAGCAGATTACCGTAGGTCACTGTGGATCGCAGCAGATTACCGTAGGTCACTGTGGATCGCAGCAGATTACCGTAGGTCACTGTGGATCGCAGCAGATTACCGTAGGTCACTGTGGATCGCAGCAGATTACCGTAGGTCACTGTGGATCGCAGCAGATTACCGTAGGTCACTGTGGATCGCAGCAGATTACCGTAGGTCACTGTGGATCGCAGCAGATTACCGTAGGTCACTGTGGATCGCAGCAGATTACCGTAGGTCACTGTGGATCGCAGCAGATTACCGTAGGTCACTGTGGATCGCAGCAGATTACCGTAGGTCACTGTGGATCGCAGCAGATTACCGTAGGTCACTGTGGATCGCAGCAGATTACCGTAGGTCACTGTGGATCACAGCAGATTACCGTAGGTCACTATGCAGCTCACTCTGGGTCACAGCTGATCACTATAGATCATGTGCCTCTTGTTACAGGTGACGGATGAAAGCACAAACCCAAATCCTTACGTGAAAACCTATCTGCTCCCAGACCCCCACAAAACATCCAAACGTAAGACCAAAATTGCCCGGAAAACCTGCAACCCAACATTTAACGAGATGGTAAGTTATGTGCTGTAGCTGCCAGGAGGAGCAGTCCGTTATAACCTCGCTTCTGATCCTCAGCTGTGTCATGTGGCCTCTGATCCAACGGACACAGGACAGACTGACATTGAGGCTCTCATAAGAATACATACATGTTATTTGGAGAGCTGGTCACATGACACAGCTGAGGATCAGAAGGGAGGTTATAACTCAGATATACTCCCAGCTGTGTGTGAACTCTGTTGATGACTAGATGTCTCATGGGCAGGATTGTTATAGCCTGGCACTCTGCCCCCTGCTGGTCACTCACGCTCTTCTTTCCCCCGCAGCTGGTGTACAGTGGGTACAGTAAGGAGACCCTGCGGCAGAGAAACCTCCAGCTAAGTGTCCTCAGTGCTGAGTCTTTACGGGAAAACTTCTTCCTTGGCGGCCTGACACTGGCCCTTAAAGATTTCAACTTGAACCAGGAGACAGTGAGGTGGTACAAGCTGACGGAGGTGCCGTACCCCTGAGACCACCTCAGGTGCCCACCATGACCACTATTAATGAGCGGCGGGCAGTGCTGCCATAATCCACTAACCACGAGACTTCAACATTCCACAACCACTCGCCAACCGCGTGCCACATATGAGCACCACCCTGTGAGCGGGACGTCTCCGCACCCCCAAACCTCCCCCACTGTAGCAATAACCGCTCCTGCCTTACCCTGCTTGTACCCAAGGGTGGCCGGCCGCCCCTGCTCAGCCTCACTGTAAATACATTTTATTAGAATATAGAGCACACGTTGAGGCGTCGCGCAACCCGAAATCTGCAACCAAAGTTTTCCTTCTCTAAACATTTCTATTTTATTACAGTATCAAGTACTGCACTCATCCATAGGGGGCGCCGTGCCCCACCACATTCCTGAACCGGCCGCTCTGTGGAGTCTTCAGCATCTTGGCTTTTTTAATGTAAATTTTCAATTGATTTCTTGTAAATCTTAGATCTCCTGCCTATTGATGAACTTCCAGCAGCTGCCACCAGGGGGAGCCGACTGCCAATCTGCACACAGTCCACCGAGCTGAGTGCTGCCACGGCGTGCAGTGAGCTCCCCCTGGTGGCCACTGCACAGACAAATCCAACCACTATGAATGAATAGCCGCAGACTGTTGGACCCGACAACCACCCAGTGACTGAAGGCGGAGGGTCACTTTACGTCTGTTTTACTCGGTGCTGCCCTCTAATCCGTTTCCTCAGATCTTACGCTGCGGTTCTGAGCCCTGGAGTAGCGGATTAACAGAGTTTTACTGTATATATCCATTTCCGTGATTCTGGGGCGAAGCGATGGCCCCATTTGGCACTACCAGAATTGGCGCAGAGTTTTGTGCGTCCTGTATCTTTTAGCGCATAACGCTGTGTATAGATTGTACATTGTATTTATTGTGCCTGTTCAGATGATGAATCCGTCGCTTTTACCTCTGCCAGGGACGAGCGCCACTCTCCATGAATTTCATATATCTGTCAAACCTAACATTTCTCACTGACCTATAAATAAAATTTTGCTAGTTTTGCATTAATATTGAAATCGTGTGGTCGTCTGTACATCTGTAGGAGGAGGAATTCTACTTCAGAGCTGCACTCACAATTCTGCAGGTTGTGTCTGGAAACAGGAAAGTTGCACACAGCCAGTCAATACAGAGTATGTGCCCAAGATGAGACTTTCCAAACAGCAATTCACTATCGAAAGCTCTGTGAAGACTCAGGGAGATTTCAGCTCTGAAGATGCACCATGGAGAGTGCGGCTCTGGAGTATAATACAGGATGTAACTCAGGATCTGTAGAGGATAAGTAATGTATGTACACAGTGACTGCACCAGCAGAATAGTGAGTGCAGCTCTGGAGTATAATACAGGATGTAACTCAGGATCAGTACAGGATAAGTAATGTATGTACACAGTGACTGCTCCAGCAGAATAGTGATTGCAGCTCTGGAGTATAATACAGGATGGAACTCAGGATCAGTACAGGATAAGTAATGTATGTACACAGTGACTGCACCAGCAGAATAGTGAGTGCAGCTCTGGAGTATAATACAGGATGTAACTCAGGATCTGTAGAGGATAAGTAATGTATGTACACAGTGACTGCACCAGCAGAATAGTGAGTGCAGCTCTGGAGTATAATACAGGATGTAACTCAGGATCAGTACAGGATAAGTAATGTATGTACACAGTGACTGCACCAGCAGAATAGTGAGTGCAGCTCTGGAGTATAATACAGGATGTAACCCAGAATTGCTTCCTCTGGCAGGCAGCCCCTCCCTCTCTCGATTTGACAGGGCTAGTTTCCTGCATAGTCATCTCACTAGGCCCTGTTAATAATGGAGAAGAGAGAGGGCCGGTGTGCATGGAGTGGTTTGGGCCTATCCTAGGTGCACTTAAAGGGAATGAAATAACAGATCCCTTATCAGAATGCTAAAGAGAAGTGGGGGTGCTCCCCTAGTGTAACTTCAGTGAAATATGGGTCCCTAGTACACGAAGCACCCGAGCAGAACACTGGATAGTGGCAGAAGCACTCCGTCATGGAGAGAGACGCGGCCGCTGCACCTTCAGGAGCTAGAACAGAATCAGAAGAGGGAAGTACAAAAAAATGGGAAACTCCGGGTGCTGCGCTGGGGTCTTATACAATGGTGCGGATATGTCCCCATTGTCTTATAGAGGTGGGACCTGCGCCTATATCCAGAACTGAGCACCGCAAAGTGGAGGCTGGAGGACTCCTGTCTGACCAGCACCAAGCGTTCTCCCCATAGAAATCAATGGTAGCGCACTGAGCATGACCGGCCACCGCTCCCATTCACTTCTATGGGAGCGACTGAGTCAGTGCTTGACTATTTTTCGCGGCACCATAGAAATGAATGGAGGGTGGTTGCAAATGTGCAGTGCGTTCTCCACAACTTTCAGGATCCTAGATCACCCAAGACTTCAGATTAAGGCCCCATTCACACGACCGTACATTACTGCGGACCCACAAATATACGGGGCTGCCCAGCGTGTGTTCCGCAGCGCTCTGAACACACGCTGTGTGGCCCCATTGAATATGCCTATACTTGTCCGTGCACACGGTGAATGGGGCCACATCTATTCCTGCAATTTTGCGAATAGATACGGCCCCATTCACATGGTTGTGTGAATGGGGCCTTATTCTGTAGGAGACCTGTCTCTGTACAGCATTAAAATGTCCAGCATTAATCCGAAGTTTTGAGCGAAGCATCTTAAGATCTAGGATCCGGAGCTGGCTTTGCTCATCACATATTGGGTAACATAGGGTTAATGAGAGGTGCATGATGGGGTTATTTGCTAAGCATAGGAGACACATAGCGGTCTCAACTGATAAAGCCATATGCCTCACATTAACCCCTTCGCGACCAGCGCCGTACATGTACGGCGCTGGGGCGATGCGGGCACATGGCGCCCGCTCGCGGGTGCGGCGGGCGTCATGGCCGGCAAGTCTCTGCTGTTTCTAACAGCAGAGACTTGCCGCTACCTACTCCATCGGCGGCGTCTTCCGGGTTGACTAGATGCCGTGATCACACGTGATCACGGCATCTAGTTGCGTCTAAACCCGGAAGCGTTCGCTTCCGGGTGGTGTACAGACACCCCGTGTGGCCAATCGGGGTGTCTGTACACCATATGAAAACTGTAATCCTCGCTGGTGAGGATTACAGTTTTCAAACTGCAATTCTTATTCTGGCCACTAGATGGCAGGCCAGGATAAGAAATGAGCAATTCATGGCTTTGAGTCTATAAAACCCAGAATTGCTCATAAAGAAAAAAAAAAAGCCACAATATATAAGCCCATATTTGAGCTAATAGTACAAAAAAAATTTAAAAAAAATGTTAAAAAATATATAAAAAATAAAAAAGATGTAAAAGTTCAAATCACCCCCCTTTCCGTATAAGTAAAAAATAAATACCTAAATAACAATAAATATAGACATCATGGGTATCACCGTGACCGAAAACGCCCGTACTTTTAAAATATAAAAAAAAAATTCCAATACGGCGAATTGTGTGGTGGAAAAAAGCGTCCAAATGGCGATTTGCCGTTTTTTGTCGCTTTTTTTTCTAAAAAAAATTAAATAAAAAGTGATCAAAAAGTCATACACACCCCAGAATGGTATCAATAAAAACTTCAGATCGTCCCGCAAAAAATGAGCCCCCATACAGCTCTGTACACATAAATACCAAAAAGTTATAGGGGTCAAGATTTGACAAGGAAAAAAAAAAAAAAAAGGGCAACTTTCTAATTAGTTTATCACTATGAAAACGCAGGAAAAACTATACATATTAGGTATTGCCGGATTCGTACTGACCAGTAGAATGAAAGTAACGGATTAGTTTTAATGCACATCGAACGCTGTAAATAAGAAACCCGTAGAACTGTAGCGGAATAGCGTTTTCTTTGCAATTTCACCCGGTTTGGAATTTTTTTCCCGCTTCCCACTGCACCGTATGCAATATTAAATGGTGGCGTTGGAAAGTACAACTTGTCCCGCAAAAAACAAGCCCTCATACAGCTATGTGAACAGAAAAATAAAAGAGTTATGGCTGTTTGAAGGCAGGGAGCGCAAAACGAAAATGCAGAACCGAAAAAAGCTCTGGTCGCGAAGGGGTTAAGGCACTGTTCACACCACGTCATCCGTTTTGTGGCCTGCACGTGCTCATTCCTGTCAGTGGATGGTGCTGTCTGCATCTTTTGTGGCCCCACTGGGGCACATAAAGCAGATCCCGCCGCAGACGCACACCATCGTTTATGACAACTAATGAGGCTGTGCAGTTGTCAGGCTGCAGCAGGCCACACCCTTCACCCTATGGCTTCACTCTGCCCCTCAGAGGACGCCTCCTCTGGGGGGCGCACGAGCTGCAGTCAGGTAGTCGGGGCACAATCGCACGTGACCTCCATTAGCCCCTCCCTTGTCCTGGTTCTTGGCGCACTGACTTGTGGGTAAGGTGCAGCTAGACCGAGGCTTGAGGCGCTCAAGAGAGTCACGTGTTCCCAGCAGGGGGTGGTACTTTTTGTGCCCCGCCCTGTTAGTGACGTACTTCCGCTCCAGTCCCTGATCTGCACGCCCCTGTCTTCCGCTCTCTCTTTTCCTCTCAGCCGCCATCATGGGTCGCATGCACGCTCCAGGGTGAGAGACCGGGCCGGGCGGTGGGAGAAGGGGGAACCGGGGAGCCCGGCTGGAAGACGCTCCAGGCAGCCACGGGGGGGTGGGCGGCAGTCAGCGGGGGGAAAGGGCCGCGGTGTACCTGCTTGAGCTCCGCTCCTCGTGTTCGCTACTGCCGCTCATGAGGAGACTGCGGGTTGTGGTAGTCTCCTGCTGGTCAGTGTCTGATGAGCGGGAGTCACCGGGTCAGTGATGTGAGGAGGGAGCACGGGGAATGATGAGGGTGATGGTCATACTGTACATTAGTGATGTTCCCCTGCATGATGGGCGTAATAGTTACTCTGTACACTAGTGGCCCTCTGCATGATGGGGGTGATGGTCATACTGTACTCTAGTGGTGGCTCCCTGTGTGATGGTCATACTGTACACTAGTGATGTTCCTCTGCATGATGGGGGTGATGGTCACTCTATATAGTAGTGCTGTCCCTCCACATGATGGGAGTGATGGACACTCTGTATAGTAGTGAGGTCTCCCTGGATGATGGGAGTTGCTCTGTTTTGGGCGCATTTGACAGTGGGGGCGAGGAGCAGAAAAGTGTCGTCCCCCAGACTGTTCCACCAAGTAGTGACTGTACAACTGTCCAGTGTCCTGTCTGCTGGAGCGAAGGGGCTAAGCCCTGAAGACCCCCGGAGCATTAACCCTCCACCTGACTGTACCCCCTGAAGACCCCCGGAGCATCCCCCCTCCACCTGACTGTACCCCCTGAAGACCCCCAGAGCATCCCCCCTCCACCTGACTGTACCCCCTGAAGACCCCCGGAGCATCCCCCCTCCACCTGACTGTACCCCCTGAAGACCCCCAGAGCATCCCCTCCACCTGACTGTACCCCCTGAAGACCCCCAGAGCATCCCCCCTCCACCTGACTGTACCCTCTGAAGACCCCCAGAGCATCCCCCCTCCACCTGACTGTACCCCCTGAAGACCCCCAGAGCATCCCCTCCACCTGACTGTACACCCTGAAGACCCCCGTATCATTACCTCTCACCAGGGCTGTGGAGTCGGTAAGCCAAAGCTCCGACTCCTCAGTTTCCCCCGACTCCCTCATACACGGCGCAGGTTTAAGTGATAACTTTAAACAAACTTTGCATAAATCAATAGGACAGATATGACATATGTTTTACTGATATCTTTACTCTTCCAGTCTCAGGCTTTTCTCTGGGTACAGATCACTAAGGGCCTGATGTATGAACACTGTCCAGGTCTAGGACTTTCTTTGTTGCCCATAGCAACCAATCAGAGCTCCTCTTTTATTTCTCCAGAGCACTATATGAAATGTAAGGGGAGCTCTGATTGGTTTCTATGGGCAACAAAGAAACTTCTACACATAGACAGTTTTTATACATAAGGCCCGAGGTGTTTTACATCAGAGGAAAAGCAAAGTAAAACATAAAGCAGAGAGAACATGCACCGGACAAGTGACTTATTCACAGTTTACTGAAAGTTTAGATTTACTAAGTACTTGTCTGAGGGTTTTTTTCAGCACACTGATTCCCTGGCTGACAGGCAGTTTGCACTCACTCAGTCTCCTCAGGCTGTGGGTGGGTCTCCAGCAGTTATTACTCTGACAGAGCAGGAGATTGTGATCTCTAACACAATTACAGGTAAAGCTTCTCAGTCCTCACACACTTGGACCTTTTGCTTACTGCAGGTAATCACTCAGAGCTCAGTCCCATCATTCTTCACTGCTCTCAGCCAATCGGATAACAGTCTTTCTGGTCTGCAGGTTACCATAGAAACCTGTGTGCAGTGAGAGACCTGCTGAACTGTCTATAGTTCATGACTGACCACTGGATTTAGAAAATGTCGTCTTTTAACCCTTTATGATGAAAGCTAATCTTTGTAACTAGTGAGAAAACCCCTTTAATCCTGTTTTCTCTGCAGATCTGAGATGAGTGCAGCCATTCCTTCCCAGCGCCTTTTTCCTCTGATCTGTAGCAGAGAAGCTTCACTTCTGAGCATCTACATAAAGGGCAGCACACATTAATCTCAACTGAAAGCCTAGATCCTGAGATCAGGAGAAGAACAGACATTTATAGGACATTTCATAATATTCCCAAATTCTTATGAAAATATATTCAGCACTTATTGCACTGAACTAAGTGCAACAATTTATTATATATTTTCGGAGTCGGTCCATTTTATACGGACTCCACAGCCCTGCCTCTCCCTCACCTGACTGTACACCCTGCAGACCCCCATATTATTACATCTCCCTCACTTCCGGGGCCAGAGAAGTGATTGGTCCCTGCACGAAGCCGTGTCCCCCGCTCCGGAGTCCATGGGCCGGTGCCGTCCACCCTCCATCCCGTGTCTGGCATTGTGCTTGGTGATGGAAGGCTGGCACCCAGACACAGTTATAGTGTATATAATGTAGGTATACTTACCTAATGTATGCCGAGGGTCGGCCGTTGTGCTGCAGGGAGGGATATACGGCGTTGGCGCTGTTCACACAGGGTTTGAGTACTTTGGCGCAGTTTTTTTTTTTTGGCGGACCTATATTTTATATTCTCTGGTCATACGATCCAGAGACGGCAGAAAACAGTCAGCAGCTCGTGGTGTGCACAGGGGCTGAGCGTAGAACTGCAGTATAGTGAGCACCGGTGCAGTGTGATTGGTCCATACACCAGTCTGCGACCTCTGACCTCCCGATTTTCTCTCCTTACAGAAAGGGCTTGTCCCAGTCCGCACTTCCCTACAGACGCAGCGTCCCCACTGTAAGTACCCCCTCTCCTGCTCTGATGATGCTGATAATGAGTGGATAGGAGTATCTCTTCTTAGGAGGAACATTGGGATGCTGGGAGTTGTAGTCCTCTTTTCTTGACTCGTTCAACGCTTCTTTTCAGTGGCTGAAACTGACGTCTGATGATGTGAAGGAGCAGATCTACAAGCTCGCCAAGAAGGGTCTCACCCCCTCCCAGATCGGTGAGTTCATGACCTGTGGGGGGGGGGGTCACTGTTGAGGGGACTGGAGGAGGTGCTTATTATGTGCTTTGACTCCGCCCTCTTCTAGGTGTCATCCTGAGGGATTCTCATGGTGTTGCTCAGGTTCGCTTTGTTACTGGCAACAAAATTCTCCGAATTCTGAAGTCCAAGGGGTTGGCCCCGGACCTGCCCGAGGACCTGTACCACCTGATCAAGAAGGCCGTCGCCGTGCGCAAGCATTTGGAGAGGAACAGGAAGGTGAGCGGGTGTTTCCAGCGTGTTCTTACCGCTCGCTGGTGATTGGGTCTCCCTGGTGTGATCTCACTGGCGGGTGCTTGTGGCTCCCATGTTTGTAATGTGCCCTTGCTTTTCTACGGGACCCGGCCTTCTTGGTCCTGCTTAGTATACGGGCTCCTGTCATCCCTCCTACGTGCTGGGTGCCGCTGTGGTGTCCATGTGTCCCCAGACTGATTGTCAGCTGTGTGGATCAGATCTGGTGACCATTATCCCTGCTGGTTCCGGTGCAGTGATGAAATCTCTCTTCCAGATTGATGGCGATTATCAGGAAGGATCGGAACGTTCCCGATAATTGCCTGATGTTTGGAGGACGGACCAGTGTATGATGAGCGGGGATCAGTTCTGCCGTCGCTCTTCCTCCAGGGAATCATTGCTCCTGGCAGCCGCTCACTGTGTCCAACACCAAATACTGAATCCAATCACCTGATTTTCTGCTGATTCATTGGGCGATTAGCGAGTGTTTGTACCAGTATTGATCCCCGCTCACCGCTCCCGACCTTCACTCACCCTTGTCTTTCCTGCCAGGATAAAGACGCTAAGTTCCGCCTGATTCTCATCGAAAGCAGAATCCACAGATTGGCTCGTTACTACAAGACTCGGAGAGTGCTCCCACCCAACTGGAAGTAGTAAGTGTCCCCGTGGCTGAGGGGGGCGGGGGTCCTATCCCGGTGGAATACTTAACGTGTGTTTTTCTCTCTTGCAGCGAGTCGTCCACAGCCTCCGCCCTCGTCGCATAAATTGTTCATTCTGCGAGAACAATAAAGTTTCACTTTAACGTCTGGTAGTCCGCCACCTCTCTTACTCTGAACGTATCGATCGGGATGTCACGTCTGCAGTGTGGGGGTCATTCACTTTAGTTCAGTCAGTAGATTTCTATCTGCAGTGAGACCCCACGATAGTCTACAGCGGGGGTGGGGTGGTCTCCACCCGAAGCATGAAGATCTGGGCCGACTGTAATGTCAGGACGGATGAGGCTTATCTGTAGTGAGACCCCAGGACAGTACAAGGGGAGGTGTGGTGGTCTCCACCGGAAGGCAGGTCTGGTCCTTACCCTGTATCGGGCAGTGATGTCGGAACAGATCTGTGTGTAGTGAGACCCCAGGACTGTACAATGGCGGATGTGGTGGTCTCCACCAGAAGCATGGAGGTCCAGTCCTTACCATGTGTCAGGTGAGAGACCCCAGGATGGTCTACAGTAGGGGTGGGGTGGTCTCCACCAGAAGCATGGAGGTCCAGTCCTTACCATGTGTCAGGTGAGAGACCCCAGGATGGTCTACAGTAGGGGTGGGCTGGTCTCCACCAGAAGCATGGAGGTCCAGTCCTTACCATGTGTCAGGTGAGAGACCCCAGGATGGTCTACAGTAGGGGTGGGGTGGTCTCCACCAGAAGCATGGAGGTCCAGTCCTTACCATGTGTCAGGTGAGAGACCCCAGGATGGTCTACAGTAGGGGTGGGGTGGTCTCCACCAGGAACATAGAGGTCCAGTCCTTAAACTGAATCAGGCTGTAATGTTGGGACAGTACAGTGGTAGGGTGGTGATCTCCACCAGAAGGTAGGTCCGGTCCTTACCCTGCATCAGGCTCTAATATCAGAACAGACAAGCTCTGTGTGTAGTGGCCCCCAGGACAGTCTACAGTGGGGTGGGGTGGGGTGGTCTCCACCAGGACATGGAGGTCTGGTCCTTGAATGTTCTGTGTGCGCTCAGATCAGTAACCATCGCTGTCAGGGCTCATGTGGGCTGTGTTCACACCAGACATTTAGGTCAAAATCCCAGAACTGGATGAGATCTTTCCATTGCTCCTCATCTCTGCGTCGTCTTCACTGATGGAAATAACTGAGGTGTGAACTCGGCCTTACTGCCTCCGTCCGGAAGAAACATTCAGTGTGGACGTGGCCCGAGAGACCACAGACTCCTCCAGCGTCACCCACTGATCAGAGCCTGCACCGCGTTACAGGGTTCTCCAGAGTATCGGACCAGTGAGGTACGGCAGCTCTGCACCACTGACTGCGATAGACCTGAGCTGCACTACCAGACACCACCTGAGGCCAGGAGAGGCGCTGTTCAGGAGGAAAGTGGTTATGTTTCCTAGTACTGAGCAATCCCAGCAAGCTTGGATACACACCTGCACATGGTTTCACATGAGATTAGATACAAAGCTCTGCAGACAGTATCACACATGACAAGTTTAGATACACAGCTCAGCCAATAGTATTCACGATAGGGTTAGATACACGGCACAGCTGACAGTATCTCACATGACAGGATTAGATACAGGGACTGGCCAGACAATATCCCACAGGATAGGATTAGATACACAGCAGACAGTATCACACAGGATTAGATACAGGAACTCAGCACAGACAGTAACACACATGACCGGTTTATATAATCAGCTCAGTTGATGGTATCTACAATAGGCACATAGACAGCAGACAGTATCACATAGGATTAGATACAGCCGATAGTATCACACATGACAAGATTGGATACACAGCCCAGCGAGCAGTATCACACAGGATTAGATACAGCCAATAGTATCACACATAATAGGATTAGATACACAGTTCAGCAGACAGTATCACAGGAAAGGATTAGATGCACAGCATCACATAGGATTAGATACAGCCGATAGTATCACACATGACAAGATTGGATACACAGCCCAGCGAGCAGTATCACAGGATTAGATACAGCCGATAGTATCAAACATAATAGGATTAGATACGCAGTTCAGCAGGCAGTATCACACAGGATAGGATTAGATACACAGCTCAGCAGGCAGTATCACACAGGATAGGATTAGATACACAGTTCAGCAGGCAGTATCACACAGGATAGGATTAGATGCACAGCAGACAGTATCACATAGGATTAGATACAGCCGATAGTATCATACATGACAAGATTGGATACACAGCCCAGCAAGCAGTATCACATAGGATTAGATACAGCCGATAGTATCACACAGGATAGGATTAGATACACAACTCAGCAGACAGTATCACACAGGATAACATTAGATAAACTTCTCAGCAAGCTGTATCACAAGATTAGATACAGTGGCTTAGCAGACAGTATCACACATGACAGGTTTAGGGCTCATGCAAACACAAGTTTTCTGGCTGTGCCCGGATTGCGGTCAGCCATATACGGTCCCTGGCCGTTTTTGCACCACATCACGGATACAGACCCATTCACTTGAATGGGTCCGCAATCTGGAAGGTGTGGGGTGTCTCTCTTTGCCTCCGCACCACAAAAAAATTGAACATGTTCTATTTTTTTTTGCAGTGTGGAAGGATCACAGACCCAAGTTGAATGGGTCTGGATCCGTCTGAGGAATCTGTACGGATGTTGTCCGTGCATTGGGGATCGCAAATTGCTGTCCCTAATGCATGGAATGGACGACCAACGGCCGTGTGTGTGAGCAGACAGTATCACACAGGATAGGATTAGATACACAGCTCAGCAGACAGTATCACACAGGATAGGATTAGATACACAGCTCAGCAGACAGTATCACATAGGATTAGATACACAGCTTAGCAGACAGTATCACACAGGATAGGATTAGATACACAGCTCAGCAGACAGTATCACACAGGATAGGATTAGATACACAGCTCAACAGACAGTATCACACAGGATAGGATTAGATACACAGCTCAGCAGACAGTATCACACAGGATAGGATTAGATACACAGCTTAGCAGACAGTATCACATAGGATTAGATACACAGCTCAGCAGACAGTATCACACAGGATAGGATTAGATACACAGCTCAGCAGACAGTATCACACAGGATATGATTAGATACACAACTTAGCAGACAGTATCACACAGGATAGGATTAGATACATGGGTCAGCACAAAGTATTACACAGGATAGGATTAGATACACAGCTCAGCAGACAGTATCACACATTATGGGATTAGATACACAGCTCAGGAGACAGTATCACACAGGATAGGATTAGATACACAGCTCAGCAGACAGTATCACACAGGATAGAATTAGATACACAGCTCAGCAGACAGTATCACATAGGATTAGATACAGAGCTTAGCAGACAGTATCACACAGGATAGGATTAGATACACAGTTTAGCAGACAGTATCACATAGGATTAGATACACAGCTCAGCAGACAGTATCACATAGGATTAGATACACAGCTTAGTAGACAGTATCACACAGAATAGAATTAGATACACAGCTTAGCAGACAGTATCACATAGGATAGGATTAGATACACAGCTTAACTGATAGTATCACACGACAGGATTAGATACATGGTTCTGAAGACAGTATCACACGCTAGGATTAGATACATGGCTCTGCAGGCAGTATCGCAGATAACGGCAGCCTGATGCAGGAGGTTGGCTTCTGCTGCAGTTCTTCTGGTGACCACCAGGTGTCAGTCATCGGCTTCTGTTTTACAAGTATCAGGTCAGCCGTGTGGATTCCCTGTGTCGGAGCCAGACTTTTCTTGTGAACATCCACTCTTCTAAGGGCGCGTGCTCACCAATATGTGCAGCCCATGACCGTATTGCGGTCCACAAGATTCAGGCACCGCATGGATGTGGACCTATGCACTTGAATGGGTCAGCAAACTGCAACATATGGAGCGCCACCGTGGGATTTTGGTGCATGTCTCCACATCGCAAAAAAAAAACAGAATGATCTGGGGATTTTTTGTGATGCGGACTGAATCTCACAGATTGTGGACCGGTTCATATGAACGGGTCTGCAAACTGCGGGCACATGCCCACTGCCTATGCATTGTGGACCGCTATTTGCGGTCTGCAAACCGGCACGGCGCGTGTGCATGAGCCCTAATTCTGAGAAGCTTGTCTGTATTTTCATGCAAATTAAGTTTCAAGTGCACTGTGGGCGGGGCTGTGTGGTTCGTTGCACCTGGTCTCCTCCGTGTCATCACCACTGGGTCTGAAATCTGAAGAATCGTCAGAATAAAAGGCGCTTTTCTCGGGTTTAGAGGGGCGCTCGATTACGGGGCCCGGACCCTACATAGCGGAATGCTGACTGCTGCTGCCTGGCACTCAGGGCAATAACACCAACAAGTGAGAAGGTGGATGACTGAGGAGTCAATATGAGGACAGGGATGTCAGTATGTGGGGGGGCGGCGTGGTTTAAGGGTGAGGTCAGTAAGCGTCTCTCCTCTTTTACACGCGTGTGACGTAGTGCACGGGACGCCCTGGTGGCGGTTGCTGTCGTCTCCCCGGACGCCGATCCTTCCTGTGTATGAAGTAAACACATTATTACAGGACGTCCTCAACACCTCTTCCTCTTGGCTTACACTGCGCCAATGGCGGGGGGCCAGCAGTCTGCCGCACGCCAACATGGAATGCCAAGGTCAGTCACGTGACCCAGCGTACCTGGCCAGGTGAATGTTAACTCTCTCCTCCCCTCCCTACTGCAATCCAAGACCTGATTATCCTGGGAGGGTTTTATTACAGAATACTATTTACTACTCTTATACCCAGTCACACCTCATCCTATACTCCACTCACATCCAGAGCTGCACTCGCATCTCTACTGTTCCATCATATATTACACTCCACTCACATCCAGAGCTGCAGTCACATCTCTACTGTTCCATCATATATTACACTCCACTCACATCCAGAGCTGCAGTCACATCTCTACTGTTCTATCATATATTACACTCCACTCACATCCAGAGCTGCAGTCACATCTCTACTGCTACATCATATTACACTCCACTCACATCCAGAGCTGCACTCGCATCTCTACTGTTCTATCATATATTATACTCCACTCACATCCAGAGCTGCAGTCACATCTCTACTGTTACATCATATTACACTCCACTCACATCCAGAGCTGCACTCGCATCTCTACTGTTCCATCATATATTACACTCCACTCACATCCAGAGCTGCAGTCACATCTCTACTGTTCCATCATATATTACACTCCACTCACATCCAGAGCTGCAGTCACATCTCTACTGCTACATCATATTACACTCCACTCACATCCAGAGCTGCAGTCACATCTCTACTGTCCTATCATATATTATACTCCACTCACATCCAGAGCTGCAGTCACATCTCTACTGCTACATCATATTACACTCCACTCACATCCAGAGCTGCACTCGCATCTCTACTGTTCTATCATATATTACACTCCACTCACATCCAGAGCTGCAGTCACATCTCTACTGTTACATCATATATTATACTCCACTCACATCCAGAGCTGCAGTCACATCTCTACTGTTACATCATATATTATACTCCACTCACATCCAGAGCTGCAGTCACATCTATACTGTTACATCATATATTATACTCCACACATATCCAGAGATGCAGTCACATCTCTACTGTTCCATCATGTATTATACTCCACTCACATCCAGAGCTGCAGTCACATCTATACTGTTACATCATATATTATACTCCACACATATCCAGAGCTGCAGTCGCATCTCTATTGTTCCATCATATATTATACTCCACTCACATCCAGAGCTGCAGTCACATCTCTACTGTTAGATCATATACTCCAGTCACACACAGAGCTGCAGTTGCACCTCTACTGTTCCATCACACGATACTCCACTCACAGCAAGAGCTGCAGTCAGTAGCTGCCATCTGCAGTTAGTGTGAACTCTACGTCTTGCTCTCTGCAGACATTGAACCAGCAGCAGAGAGGAAAAATCCAACAGCTCTGGGTGTGACCGGAGGGACTGTTACTCTATACCAGTAGAAGTGGAAAGGCTAGGTGTTACATTCCTGTGAGATGATAGGGGTTGTTGTTATTTAGTTGTAAGTAATCTATAGTCTGCAGGTTTGCCCCACCCCTGCTGTGCCATTCCAATGCTGGACTCCAGCTTTGCCCTTACCCCTCCCTTAGCTCCTCCCCCATTCTGCCCTCCCTTTCTAGAATCCTCCCCTTTGTATCCCACCCCTGCTCTGACCCTCCTCTGCTGATACCATCCCACCCCTGAGCTGCTCATCTCTTTCCTTTCTATGTTTGACTCCTCCTCTTTTTGCCCCTCCCCTTTCTGCCCCTGTGCTTCCCTCTCTGCTCCTCCCATTTGCTGTTTTTTTTGGCTCAGAGGACACAGGGTGTAGACATGTGATCTGTCAGGTGCCGGTCTCCACTGTGGGGTAGTCAGTCGGTCACATGTACACTGTCCCCCGACAGCCGCTTCTCTCTATCAGCTTCTTACTCCAGAAGCTTCTACGCAGAGTGATTGGCAGCAGAGATGTTGTGCGCCCTCAGCACATGGAGGGTTAATTCCACTGTGACCTGAGATCATCATTGGATCAGACAGTAATCCCCAGACGGTCAGGATACAGGTCACCGTACAATATGGCTCCTTATTTCTGAGGCACTGTGCAGACACTGATGGCGACCCCAATTACGGAATCTAATCATAAAACAAAGACCTTGTGATGAGCGCACGGATCGGCTGCGTCCATCTCACTGAACACTTCTGTACACAGGACCCACAATCCCTCCTCTGCGCCCATCTCACTGAACACTTCTGTACACAGGACCCACAGTCCCTCCTCTGCCCCCATCTCACTGAACACTTCTGTACACAGGCCCACAGTCCCTCCTCTGCCCCCATCTCACTGAACACTTCTGTACACAGGACCCACAATCCCTTCTCTGTGTCCATCTCACCGGATACTTCTGTACACAGGACCCACAATCCCTTCTCTGTGTCCATCTCACCGGACACTTCTGTACACAGGACCCACAATCCCTCCTCTGCGCCCATCTCACTGAACACTTCTGTACACAGGACCCACAATCCCTCCTCTGCGCCCATCTCACTGAACACTTCTGTACACAGGACCCACAATCCCTCCTCTGCGCCCATCTTACTGAACACTTCTGTACACAGGAACCACAATCCCTCCTCTGTGCCCATCTCACTGGACACTTCTGTACACAGGACCCATAATCCCTTCTCTGCGTCCATCTCACCGGACACTTCTGTACACAGGACCCATAATCCCTCCTCTGCGCCCATCTCACTGGACACTTCTGTACACAGGAACCACAATCCCTCCTCTGCGCCCATCTCACTGGACACTTCTGTACACAGGACCCATAATCCCTTCTCTGCGTCCATCTCACCGGACACTTCTGTACACAGGACCCATAATCCCTTCTCTGCGTCCATCTCACTGGACACTTCTGTACACAGGAGGACTCACAATCCCTCCTCTGCCTCCATCTCACCGGACACTTCTGTACACAGGACTCACAATCCCTTCTCTGTGTACATACATTACTTATCCTGTACTGATCCTGAGTTACATCCTGTATTATACTCCAGAGCTGCACTTACTATTCTGCTGGTGCAGTCACTGTGTACATACATTACTTATCCTGTACTGATCCTGAGTTACATCCTGTATTATACTCCAGAGCTGCACTTACTATTCTGCTGGTGCAGTCACTGTGTACATACATTACTTATCCTGTACTGATCCTGAGTTACATCCTGTATTATACTCCAGAGCTGCACTCACTATTCTGCTGGTGCAGTCACTGTGTACATACATTACTTATCCTGTACTGATCCTGAGTTACATCCTGTATTATACTCCAGAGCTGCACTCACTATTCTGCTGGTGCAGTCACTGTGTACATACATTACTTATCCTGTACTGATCCTGAGTTACATCCTGTATTATACTCCAGAGCTGCACTCACTATTCTGCTGGTGCAGTCACTGTGTACATACATTACTTATCCTGTACTGATCCTGAGTTACATCCTGTATTATACTCCAGAGCTGCACACACTATTCTGCTGGTGCAGTCACTGTGTACATACATTACTTATCCTGTACTGATCCTGAGTTACATCCTGTATTATACTCCAGAGCTGCACTCACTATTCTGCTGGTGCAGTCACTGTGTACATACATTACTTATCCTGTACTGATCCTGAGTTACATCCTGTATTATACTCCAGAGCTGCACGCACTATTCTGCTGGTGAAGTCACTGTGTACATACATTACTTATCCTGTACTGATCCTGAGTTACATCCTGTATTATACTCCAGAGCTGCACTCACTATTCTGTAGGGATGTGAAGAGTCCCAGCATTCCCTGCTTGTTCAGTGTCTGCTCTGCATTGTGGGATGTGTGGTTTGTCCTCCTCGCTCTGTACAGTCTCCCAGAATGCAGTGTGGCAGGGCAGGTTACCTCAGTGGAATATTATATAGAGAGGATAGAAATCTCTGCTCAGAAGTCCCACAGTCTTGTGATTCTCTATCTCTGCTTGCTGTCAGTGACTGGGATCTTTTTCTTTTTTTACGCTGAGCAGTTGATGAGCCATTCTAATATATTCCTCCCATCTGAGGGTTTGTTACAGTGTATCCAGATGAATGTCCTGGACTGCAGACTTATACATTGTAACAAACTATCAGCACAGGGGTGAGATTTGCAGAAGGCCTTCAGACTGAGCTGCAAGAGGAAAGTCTCCATTCAGTGACAGCAAACAGAGGTATTTGTGGAGTAACTTTTTCTGTTTTGTTTGTGATAACATTTGAAGAAACGTTGTGGAAACTTCATTTACATGGGACTGCACCGGAAGTTAAGACGTTATAGGTAACGTTTAGTCCAGGTCAGGACTGGCAGAGCGGCTGGGACTTGTAGTACTCCAGAGGACTACTTCTTCCTCGAAGAGGCTGAGAAGAGAGGAGATTAGACTGCAGCCAGGTCTACGGGCTGTGGTGTTCAGTTAGAGGTGGGGCTGAAGAGGTTAACGGTGGCGCCGCTGATCCCCTCCCCTGTGGGCGGAGTCCTTCCCCCTCCTGAATAATCAGTGACGCTGCTCTTGTTGCTGCAGGTACAAAGTCTGAATGAGAACTAAGTCCCAGGACTGAGACACAACATGGCGGGAGATCACATATGGGACCCCCCCGTACATTATAAGACTATTACAAGACGTTCAGTGAGTGACTGCTAAAGTAACAATACTGCCTCTGAGGTTCTGCAGCAGCTGAGGTTAGAGTGCCCCCCAATGGTAGTGCCCAGAGTGCCCCCATCAGTAATGCCCACTTACAGTGCCCCCCAATAGTAATGCCCACTTACAGTACCCCCAAAGGTAGTGCCCACTGAGTGCCGCCAACATTAATGCCCACTTAGTGTCCCCAAACCGCACTGCCCACTTAAAGTGCTCACCCATGGTAATGCCCACTCAGTGCCAGAAACTGTAATGCCACCTCAGAGAGCCCCCCCCAATGGTAATTCCCAGTTACAGTGCCGTCCAATGGTAATATTTACTTTAGCACCCCAACAGTAATGCCCACTTATGCTGCCCCCCCCCTCCCAAAGGTAATGTTTACTTACAGTGCCCCCCCCCCAATGGTAATACCTAATTACATTACCCCGCAGTGTTATGGGGGCACTGTGGATCTCACTGTTCCGGAGCAACTGAGGCACACGTTTACATAGGAGCAACAAAGCATTTTCCTTAGCATCCACTGTACCTAATCCTATCCTATGTGATACAGTCTGCTGAGCTGTGTACCTAATCCTATCCTGTGTGATACTGTCTGCTGAGCTGTGTATCTAATCCTATCCTGTGTGATACTGTCTGTTGAGCTGTGTATCTAATCCTATCCTGTGTGATACTGTCTGCTGAGCTGTGTATCCAATCCTGTCCTGTGTGATACTGTCTGTTGAGCTTAGTATCTAATCCTATCCTGTGCGATACTGTCTGCTGAGCTGTGTATCTAATCCTATCCTATGTGATACTGTCTGCTGAGCTGTGTATCCAATCCTGTCCTGTGTGATACTGTCTGTTGAGCTTAGTATCTAATCCTATCCTATGTGATACTGTCTGCTGAGCTGTGTATCTAATCCTGTCCTGTGTGATACTGTCTGCTGAGCTGTGTATCTAATCCTATCCTGTGCGATACTGTCTGCTGAGCTGTGTATCTAATCCTATCCTATGTGATACTGTCTGCTGAGCTGTGTATCTAATCCTGTCCTGTGTGATACTGTCTGTTGAGCTTAGTATCTAATCCTATCCTATGTGATACTGTCTGCTGAGCTGTGTATCTAATCCTATCCTGTGTGATACTGTCTGCTGAGCTGTGTATCGAATCCTATCCTGTGCGATACTGTCTGCTGAGCTGTGTATCTAATCCTATCCTATGTGATACTGTCTGCTGAGCTGTGTATCTAATCCTGTCCTGTGTGATACTGTCTGTTGAGCTTAGTATCTAATCCTATCCTATGTGATACTGTCTGCTGAGCTGTGTATCTAATCCTGTCCTGTGTGATACTGTCTGCTGAGCTGTGTATCTAATCCTATCCTGTGTGATACTGTCTGCTGAGCTGTGTATCTAATCCTGTCCTGTGTGATACTGTCTGCTGAGCTGTGTATCTAATCCTGTCCTGTGTGATACTGTCTGCTGAGCTGTGTATCTAATGCTATCCTATGTGATACTGTCTGTTGAGCTTAGTATCTAATCTTGTCCTGTGTGATACTGTCTGCTGAGCTGTGTATCTAATCCTATCCTATGTGATACTGTCTGCTGAGCTGTGTATCTAATCCTGTCCTGTGTGATACTGTCTGCTGAGCTGTGTATCTAATCCTGTCCTGTGTGATACTGTCTGCTGAGCTGTGTATCTAATGCTATCCTATGTGATACTGTCTGTTGAGCTTAGTATCTAATCTTGTCCTGTGTGATACTGTCTGCTGAGCTGTGTATCTAATCCTGTCCTGTGTGATACTGCTGAGCTAAGTATCTAATCCTGTCCTATGTGATACTGTCTGCTGAGCTATATATTTAATCCTATGATGTATGATACTAACTGCTGAGCTGTATATCTAATCCTGTCTGTTGAGATATGTATCTAATCCTGTCTGTTGAGATATGTATCTAATCCTGTCTGCTGAGCTGTGCATCTAATCCTGTCCTGTGTGATACAGTCTGCTGAGCTGTGTTTCTAATCCTTTCCTGTGTGATATCATCTACAGAGCTGTGTATCTAATCCTATTCTGTGTGATACGGTCTACTGTGCTGTGTATCTAATCTTATCCTGTATGATATAGGCCGTTGAGTTGTGTATCTAATCCTGTCCTGTGTGATACAGTCTGCTGAGCTATGTATCTAATCCTATTCTGTGTGATACAGTCTGCTGAGCTGTGTATCTAATCCTGTCCTACGTGATACTGTCTGCTGAGTTGTGTATCTAATCCTATGTGATACTGTCTGCTGAGCTGTGTATCTAATCCTATCCTGTATGATATATGCTGTTGAGCTGTGTATCTAATCCTGTCTGTTGAGATGTGTATCTAATCCTGTCCTGTGTGATACTGTGTGCCGAGTTGTGTATTGTCCTGTGCGATACAGTCTGCGGAGCCCTGTATCCAGACGGTCAGGTGGGACACTAGCATCACTCAGGGCAGGCTGCAGATGACGGAGGTTGTAGTATTTTCAGGTGACAGGTGGCGGCGGCCGCAGTCAGGGACAGTCACGTGGTGCGGCTCTTGCACTTTGTTACATTGTTACCTCGGGAAGCGGGGGCGCGCCGGTTGGCGGGAGCGCGCCCCTCCTCCGGGACCCGGGCGGGGGGTGAAGATGGCGGCTGAGGGCGGCGGGAGGGAGAGTTTGCCCGAAGACTGGTCGTATGGGGTGTGCGCGGACGGACGGGTGTTCTTCATTGAGTAAGGAGGGAGGACGGGGCGGGCGCGGGGCTAGGCGGGCTCCGGGACTAACTGTCTGTCCTCTCCCCGCAGTGACCGGAGCCGGAGCACCACCTGGCTGCACCCCCGCACCGGAGAGCCCGTCAACTCCGGCCACATGATCCGCTCAGGTACTCACCGCTCCCCCGGGGATCAGGAGCCCCCACCTACCTACCTGAGAAGTATTAGTAGTATCAGGACCGCCCCTTACTACTTACTTGAGTATTAGGACCTCCCCTATTACTACCTATCCTTGGAGGAGTATTAGGACCACCCCTGTTTCTACCTACCTGAGGAGTATTAGGACCTCCCCTATTACTACCTATCCTTGGAGGAGTATTAGGACCACCCCTATTACTTACTACCTGAAGAAGATTAGTAGTATTAGGACTGCCCCTGTTTCTACCTACCTGAGGAGTAGTAGGACATCCCCTATTACTAGCAAACTGAGGAATATTATGACATCCCTATTACTTCCTACCTGAGGAGTATTAGTAGTATTACGACTGCCTCTGTTACTACCCAAACAAGGAGTATTAGGAGCACCCTTATTACTACCTACCTGAGTAGTATTATGACTGCCCCTTCTACTAACTACCTGAGAAGTATTAGTAGTATTAGGACTGCCCTTGTTACTACATACATGAGGAATATTAGGAGTATCAGGACCTCCCCGTTACTACCTACCTGAGGTGTATTAGGAGTATCAGGACAGGTACCCCCCAACCCCCGACCTAAGGAGTATTAGTAGTATTAGGACCTCCCTTATTACTACCTACCTGAGGAGTATTAGGACAGCCCCCGCTACTTCATCGTCTGCTCCAGTCTCCTGTGGCGTATTAGTGGCATCATTCCTCATCTGTTCCAGTCTCTTCTGGAGTATTAGTGGTATAAATTTCTCATCTGTCCCCATTTCCTGTGGGGTATTTGTGATATCATTCCTCGTTTTTTCCAGTCTACTGTGGGGTACTAGTGGTATCATTACTCCATAAAAGACTGAAGCAGAATTATACTACTAATACTCCACAGGAGTCTGCGGCAGATGAGGAATGATACCACTGAGACACGGGGGGTGTCTCAGTGGTATCATTCCTGATCTGCCGCAGACTCCTTTGGAGTATTAGTAGTATAATTCTGCTTCAGTCTTTTATGGAGTATCATTTCTCCTCTGCTCCAGTCTCTTTGGTATTGGTGGTGTCATTTCTCATCTGCCCTCTTCTCCTGTGGGTATTAGTGGTATTAGTCAGGTATGTCGCTTTCTGTGTGTTTGGCCATCATAGCGGGTGGTGTTTGCTGGCGGGGGGCTCCTCCTGCGCTCTGCTAATATTGTTATCTGGCGTCCGCACCGCTGTTAAGTCGCAGACGCTATTGCTGCACCTGTGCCGGGTTGTCACCTCCTGACGCCATGTTATGGTTCGGCGCCTCTTTGGTGCTTCACCTGTAATGGAGCGCGTTGAAACGTCCCCTCATTTACAGCTGCGTCTAATGCATAGTCCGTAATTCCCAGGGATCCGGGAAACCAGTTGTGTGTCAGACCAGTCTGTACTGGAGTTGTATCTTTTATCACAAATGCCGCAACTGCTAAGCCCCTTCCTCTTTATGTTGTATGTATGTGTCACAGCTGAGATACTGGCATGTTATCAGGTGAGATAAGAAACCGAAACCCAATACCCAAACTTAGTGCACCCTTCACATACCCCATATATCCTGTACTGATCCTGAGTTACATCCTGTATTATACTCCAGAGCTGCACTCACTATTCTGCTGGTGCAGTCACTGTGTACATACATTACTTATCCTGTACTGATCCTGAGTTACATCCTGTATTATACTCCAGAGCTGCACTCACTATTCTGCTGGTGCAGTCACTGTGTACATACATTACTTATCCTGTACTGATCCTGAGTTACATCCTGTATTATACTCCAGAGCTGCACTCACTATTCTGCTGGTGCATTCACTGTGTACATACATTACTTATCCTGTACTGATCCTGAGTTACATCCTGTATTATACTCCAGAGCTGCACTCACTATTCTGCTGGTGCAGTCACTGTGTACATACATTACTTATCCTGTACTGATCCTGAGTTACATCCTGTATTATACTCCAGAGCTGCACTCACTATTCTGCTGGTGCAGTCACTGTGTACATACATTACTTATCTTGTACTGATCCTGAGTTACATCCTGTATTATACTCCAGAGCTGCACTCACTATTCTGCTGGTGGCAGTCACTGTGTACATACATTACTTATCTTGTACTGATCCTGAGTTACATCCTGTATTATACTCCAGAGCTGCACTCACTATTCTGCTGGTGCAGTCACTGTGTACATACATTACTTATCTTGTACTGATCCTGAGTTACATCCTGTATTATACTCCAGAGCTGCACTCACTATTCTGCTGGTGCAGTCACTGTGTACATACATTACTTATCTTGTACTGATCCTGAGTTACATCCTGTATTATACTCCAGAGCTGCACTCACTATTCTTCTTCTCTTCTCAGATTTGCCTCGCGGTTGGGAGGAAGGATTTACGGATGAAGGCGCCAGTTTCTTCATTAAGTAAGTGCGTGGTTTTCATGTGATGCTTGTGCTGCCATCACGCTGCTCTGAGGTCTGATGGGATTATAATGCTGTGCGTGGAGCTCGGTGGTCTTTGTGGTTTCATGGCGTCAGATGAGTGTGTGCAGAACCGATGACCCAGGTATAATGGTGGGCTCCTCCCCCGTGGCCCGCGCCGTGGCTCTCCTGTATTCGCACTGCTCTCTTCACTATCTGTAGTTTTCTGGCGGTGGTGACGTCTCCCTATGATGTATGTAATACCCATGTCCTCCGTGTGTCACTGGCATGGCGCCGGGGGCGGGGCTGCGATCCAGTGATGGAGGCTGCTCTGACTTATCGCTGCATTGTCCACTGTTCAAGCTGCAGCTTGCAGTGTAAAGCATGGAGGTTTTCATGCTGGTTGTCGTGGTTAAGTTCTGACTCCTGCATATGTGGTGGATGTGGTCAGTACTGGACATTCCTCTGCGCACCGTGTCACGTGAGGGGCAGTAGACACAGGACGTAGCCATGGCGACCAGACTGACTGCCATGTTGGCTCGCTCATAACTGATGCTGGTGCGGTTCTCATATGAGTGGGTTTTGGTGATTTGTGAGCCCCGCCCCTTTTTGCCATCTGGGGCAGTGGTCGGACAGGACATGCTTGGCTGGTGGTACATGTATTCGCTGGGTTTGCTGGGACTTGTCCGTCACATGGTGTGAACAGCCCTCTATTTTGGCGCTGGTTGTTGATGTCAGGTGTTCGCGTGTCTCGCCCTCCGTGTGTTGGGTTTAGGGGTTTGGACGCTATGGAGACGGGCGCGGACTCTCTGAGCTGACACGCCCCTTGTGCACACAGGCAAAGGGTTAATGATTTATGACCTCAAAGGAATGTTGTTGCAGTAGTGTGGACTGAGGCGATAGGAGGGGGCGGGCCCCAGCGGCATAGGAGGGGACTGGCCCCGGGGGGGGCTAGGAGGGGACTGGGGGGGGGGGCTGGCCCCGGGGGGGGGCTAGGAGGGGACTGGCCCCGGGGGGGGGGGGGATAGGAGGGGACTGGCCCGGGGGGGGGGGGGGGATAGGAGGGGACTGGCCCCGGGGGGGGGGGGGATAGGAGGGGACTGGGGGGGCGGGGGGGGGGGGGATAGGAGGGGACTGGCCCCGGGGGGGGCGGTTAGGAGGGGGGGGCCCCGGAGGGGACTAGGGGGGGGGGATAGGAGGGGAACTGGCGCCGGGTGGGGGGCTAGTCGAGAGGGACTGGCCCCGGTATGGGGGGGGGGGAAAGGAGGGGGGGGGGGTAGGAGGGGACTGGCCCGGGGTGGGGAAGGGAATAGGTTAGGGGCCCCGGCGGGGTGGCCATAATACTGACCATAATGGAGGGGACTGGCCCGGGGGGGGGACGGGGGTGGGTAGGAGGGGACCGCCCGGGGTTGGGGAATGGGGGACCGGGCTGGGGGGGGGGGGGGGATAGGAGGGGACCGGGGACTGGCCCCGGGAAGATTCGGAGGGACTGAGGGGTACCATGGCACAGCCGATGGGAGCGACTGTGGGTGGGACTTATGTATGGAGGTGACACCCTGTGGGGGGGGGATGGAAGGATGGAAGAGCACTGTGGGGGACACCCTGTGGGGGGGGGGGGCATGAGGAGGAGCTGTGGGGGGACACCCTGTGGGGGGGGGGATGGGAAGAGACTGTGGAGGTCACCCTTTGGGGGGATGGGATGGGAGGGAACTGTCGGGGGGGGGTCACCCTTTGGGGGATGGGAGGGGAATGTGGGACTTCTCTGCTGCCTGGAGGAGGGGCCGTTGTATCATGGCGTGCTCTGCGGGTGGCGTGTCGCTGGCACTGGTGATTATCGTCAGGGCGGGAGGGGCACAGGCATTGTCTGTAGGGCGCCGCTCATCAGGGGCGTTTTCCTGCTGATATTTGACATTAGGTGCGGATCAGCTGTTGATCCCTCATTGTGGTAATTGTCCTGCAAGGAGTTAGTACATTGCGACCGGCACCACCCTCCTGCGTCTTCTCTCCAAATCAGGGCCCTTAATGTGTCCCTGCTGTGTCACTGCTTTCGTCTGTTACACTGTGTCAGTGCAGGAGAGAATTATCAGCCCAGTGTCAGCACATGAGATGCAGAGGATTGTCTGCACTGATACACTGTGACAAAGCCTCAGCTGTGAGAAGTGTTAGGTCAGGGTGAGGGTCTCACACTATGAATACTGCCATTCATTGACAGAAAGCAGAGATCTTGACGCACGGTGGTCTGTAATACAGTGCACTAACTTTCCAGCTGGCAACGATGAGGCTTTACTTACATGGGACTGCTGATGGCCGACTCGTTATATTACCGGACATTATAACGCTGCCCACAGTGTAAAGTCTGTGGCGGCTTCTGCTGGAGATAAGCGGCTGTTAGAAGGGCCTGGCGGCTGCTTATCCTGACCCTCATTACAATACACCTGCATAACCCAGGAGAGGAGCAGGGAGGCGTTGTGCCACCAGTGACCCTGCGGCATTACACCCGAGGGCCCGGCACTTGTCTCACACACGGCAAACGTGGCTTTCACTGTGAAGGTTGGTCACAGGATCCAGACAAGTGACCTCAAGTTGCTAAGAAACGAGTCAGAAAGCGTCCTACAGTCTCCTCTCCCTGAAATGTCATGTATTATTTCAACAGCGCCGGAAGCCACGGATCATATAATAGTCCGGAATGAGCTGTATATGAGGATCCGGCTGATAACAGTCACACTAGAAGGTCTGAGCCCTGCGAGATACATGATATTAATTAGTCTCTCCCAGGCTGAATAACAGGGAGCAACTAGTACTGATATTCTCCTGTCCTACCAGTCATCCTCTCCCCTGACAATGTCTCTGATAACAGGAGCAAGTAGATTGCTCCTGGTGGCTTCCTGTCTAACAGTCATCCTCTCCCTGAAATGTCTGATAACAGGGAGCAATCAGACTGTATTTCTCCCTGTCCTAAGTCATCCTCTCACCCTGAAAATGTCTGTTATAACAGGGAGCAAAAGATTGTATTCTCCTGTACTACAGTGCATCCTCTCCCCTGAAGTGTTCTGATAACAGGGGCAATAGATTGTATTCTCTGTCCTACATATCCTCTCCCTGAAATGTCTTGTAACAGGAGCATAGATTGTATTCTCCTGTCCTACAGTCATCCTCTCCCCTGGAAATGCTGATAAAGGGGCAAGAGATTGTATTCTCCTTTGTCCCTCACATTCAGGTCATCCTCTGCCGCCTGAAATGACTGAATGACAGGAGCAATGGATTGTAGTTCCCTCCGTGTCCTACAGTCTCCTCCTTCCCCTGAAATGACTTGATAAACAGGGAGCAATAGATTGTATTTCTGCCTGTCCTACCATCCACCATCCGACTCAACCCCACAGTCTTCCCCATCGAAACTGACTGATAACAGGAGATGTCAATGAGGATTGTATTCTCCTGTCCTATCCCAGTCCACTCCTCTGATCACTGAATTATGGTTTGTCTGATAACAGGGCAGCAATAGATTGTATTCTCCTGTCCTACAAGTCATCCTCTCCCCTAACTGAAAATGCGCTTGCATCAACATTAAGCATGTAATTCTCCTGTCCTCAGTCATCCTCTACCTCTCCCTCTGAAACAGGAGCCAAGCAATAGATTGTATTCTCCTGTCCTACGTCATCCTCTCCCCTGAAATGTCTGATAACAGGGAGCAATAGATTGTATTCTCCTGTCCTACAGTCATCCTCTCCCCTGAAATGGCTGATAACAGGAGCAATAGATTGTATTCTCCTTTGTCTCTAACGCAGTCATCTTTCCCTGAAATGTCTGATAACAGAGATCAATAGACTGTATTCTCCTGTCCTACAGTCATCCTCTCCCCTGAAATGGCTGATAACAGGGAGCAATAGATTGTATTCTCCTGTCCTACAGTCATCCTCTCCCCTGAAATGGCTGATAACAGGGCGCAGTAGATGACAGTCTCTTGTTTGGGTTTGGGCTGCATTGCTTTACGTTGTTCCTGTGTACAGTTTCTTCCCCTATTTGCTTTGCTTATGATTTGCGCATTTCCTGCACTCTTATCTGTTTCTGCGCTCACTCGCCCGTCGGTACTCATGCCGGTTCTGTATCCACCACAGGAGGCGTTATTCTTCATGACCCACTTCGCTCACAGCGGAGCCCGACCTCTAGAAGGATCAGGAATTGACCGAAGCTCTAGATGTGACTGCAGTATAAACCATGATGTAATAGCAGAGTACTGATTACAGCTCTGGATGTTACTGGAGTATAAGATTTGACATGCCTGCAAAATAGTAACTCCAGCTCTGGATGTGACTAAAGTATTAGACCTATTACTTATGCTCTGGATATCACTGTTTTATAGGACATGCGGTTGCAGCTCTGGGTGTGACTGTTGTATAAGACACAATTGCAGCTTTGGATGTGACTGTTATGTATGACGTGATCGCAGCTTTGGATGTGACTGGTGAATAAGACGTGATTGCAGCTCTGAATGTGACTGGTGTATAAGACGTGATTGCATCTCTGAATGTGACTGGTGTATAAGACGTGATTGCAGCTTTGGATGTGACTGGTGAATAAGACGTGATTACAGCTCTGAATGTGACTGGTGTATAAGACGTGATTACAGCTCTTGGTGTAACTAGTGAATAAGACGTGATTGCAGCTCTGGATGTGACTGGTGAATAAGACGTGATTGCAGCTCTGAATGTGACTGGTGTATAAGACGTGATTGCAGCTCTGAATGTGACTGGTGTATAAGACGTGATTGCAGCTCTTGGTGTAACTAGTGAATAAGACGTGATTGCAGCTCTGGATGTGACTGGTGAATAGACGTGATTGCAGCTCTGAATGTGACTGGTGTATAAGACGTGATTGCAGCTCTGAATGTGACTGGTGTATAAGACGTGATTGCAGCTCTTGGTGTAACTAGTGAATAAGACGTGATTGCAGCTCTGGATGTGACTGGTGAATAAGACGTGATTGCAGCTCTGAATGTGACTGGTGTATAAGAAGTGATTGCAGCTCTGGATGTGACTGGTGTATAAGACGTGATTGCAGCTCTGGATGTGACTGGTGTATAAGATGTGAATTGCCAGCTTCTGGATGTGACTGGTGTATAAGATGTGATTGCAGCTCTGGATGTGACTGGTGTATAAGATGTGATTGCAGCTCTGTATGTAACTGGTGTATAAGACGTGATTGCAGCTCTGAATGTGACTGGTGTATAAGAAGTGATTGCAGCTCTGGATGTGACTGGTGTATAAGAAGTGATTGCAGCTCTGGATGTGACTGGTGTATAAGATGTGATTGCAGCTCTTGGTGTAACTGGTGAATAAGAAGTGATTGCAGCTCTGGGTGTGAGCCTTCGCTCTGATGGTCGGACAGTACAGCTGCTTGCAGTAAACTATGGATAAGCGGCGCCTTGTATATAGGTCTTTGGTGTGAACGCTGCTGCTTCACCGGTGTCTGGGTGTGAGTGGCGCCCTCTGCTGGCGTCGTGCTACGTCTGTAAATCTCAATGTCCACAATAAACGTCTGTGTGATTTATGGAATAGAAATAAAGTCGCTGCTCCCTGGGCGAGATTCCCTGTCCTCGTGATAAATGTGAGCGGCCGCGCCCCGTACACCAGAATGACCCTCTCTGAAATTCTGCTGAAAGTTAATTTTCTGGGAAATCTGGGTCTTCTCTGTGGGGTCACCAGGCTAGGCTTGAGCGTGTCTCTTGTGGGCGTCACCAGGCTGGGCTGAGCGTGTCCTCTTGGGGCCGTCACAGGGTGTTCCGGGCTGGGAGCTGAGCGTTGTCCTCTTGTTGGCGTCACCGGGCTGGAGGCTGAGCGTGTCCTCTTGTGGACGGTCACCGGGCTGGAGCTGAGCGTGTCCTCTTGTGGGGTCACCGGGCTGGAGCTGAGCGTGTCCTCTTGTGGGGTCACCGGGCTGGGGCTGAGCGTGTCCTCTTGTGGGGTCACTGGGCTTGGGCTGGGGCTGAGCGTGTCCTCTTGTGGGGTCACCGGACTGTGTCTTATGGGGGTCACTGGGGTAGTTTTATGTTGGGACATGTTGACCTCTGGTTTTGTGTGATGTCACCTGTGTGTTCGGAGTCGGTGCCGCCCCCTCCTGCTGCTCCCAGTGACAAGTCATCACATCAGAAACACTTCTGGGGTTCCTACGCCTTCGGGGGGATTCATGGGGGGTTTGTGGTGATGTCTTTCTTTGAGCTCCTGGATTGTCAGCTGCTCCCCTGCGGTAATGTCCGGGAATCATCTGTCGGCCGGGCAGTGACAGTCACAACAGGGGGCATCGCTCTCTTACCCTGGTGAGCGGTGGCAGGGTTCACGCCCCCCCAGCCTTTGCTTCTATATAGCCACTAGCTGTGACTTCCTACTGTCATTTCTGTGGACCTGATAGTTGCTGGCCCGGAGGGGGCGCTGTGGGGTCTGCTGTGCGAGTCTCTTCAGGCCAAGCCTTGCTTCTGCCAGTAGCCCGCCCCGCATACCAGAGTGATGACGCCATGTACACAATGGTGCCACTGTCTGCAGCTTCTTCATTCTGGTCTCATCAGCAGCAGACGCCCCTGACCATGTCCCTGCTGCAGGCTGTGACGCCCCTTAGATCCACACATCATCTGTCATCATCGCCATCATCATCCTCATCACCACCATCATCCTCCTCACCATCATCTGCATCATCATTACCCTCTTCACCATCATTATCACTGTCATCCTCCTCGCCATCATCTTTCCCCTCACCCATGACGGCACCCATGCGACTTAGGACCTCCCATCAAGGACAGGAAACCTGCTAACATATAAAAAAGGTACACGCCCCTCTCAACCTCAGTTTTAGGTTTCCTGTCCTCTGGATGGGAAGTCCTAGGTGACGTTATTCGTGCCTAGCCTGCTTTTTTCCCTTTAAGGTACCCCTCTTGCTGCGGACTACCCGGGTCTACGTACCTTAACGGGGTAGGATCCGGGCCAAGCTGACCTCGAGGAGGTACTGGCCAAGTCTCCCCCCCCTCCTGTCTCCTTCCACCTTGGGAGATCCTGCTGTGGCCGTGCCAGGCGGGCTCCATTAGTTTGTGGGGGGATCGGAGCCAGAGAGTGGAATCCTGGCATTCGTCCCGGGAGCGGCGGCGTTCTCCTTGGGCTCTGCGCAGGCGCGGGCGCGTCGGCTTGCGATCCCGGAAGTACCTGGTCTACTCTGCGGTTCTGCGCAGGCGCCGGCAGCGGCGTTCTGTCGGGGCCGGAGGAGGAGGACTGGGGCTTCCGGGCGGCGAGTGCGGCGTTCCACGCAGGCGCTGGCCTGGCGTATGACGTCAGAGATGGCGTGCTCCTCCCCTCACGTAGAGGAAGTGACCTACCTTCCTGGTGAAAAAATTGAAAAGGAGGCCAAGCGCGTTATAAATGGCACAGGAGGAGGGAGCCAGCAGGACAAGTCTTCATTGTGGACCATCCCCTGGGTGTACTGCAGAGATGGAACCTGGTGATGGCGGACGCGCTGACCAGCCGGAATCCTTGCAACCACCAAGTCCGGTACAGTGTCAGGGATTTGGGGGTCGCTTTTATGGGTAAGATCCACTCTTAATCAGAGGGATTTGCTGTCTTTTGTATATTATAGATAGTCAAGGTCTCAAAAAAGCAGACATGCAAAAAGAAACATAAAGAGTGCAGCGGATGTAAAGTTCAATTAGCTGCAGATTACACCAGACCGCTTTGCCAAGGCTGTATAAATAAGCTAGTATTGGAAGAATCACATTCTATCTCCAAAACTATTAAGGCATTGGTTCAGTCAGAAGTCAGATCTTCTTTAAAAAAACTGAAACCTTCTATGCCCAGTTCTCCGGAAAGTTACATACCAGAGAGGGAGATCGTAGCTGAATTGTCGGAAGGAGAAATATCTACTAACCTAGAAGGGTCAGGGAATGAGTCCCTTTCTGAGGATGAAGCGGCTGGGAGGCCTCTATTCCCAGTAGAAGATACAGAGCTTTTAATTAAAGCAGTCAGAACCACCATGCAGTTAGAAGAGGTTAAGCAGCCAAAATCTGTGGCGGACCAGATGTTTGAAGGTTTGGCCCCCAGGTCCCGCAGAGTGTTTCCGGTACATAAGAATATGGATTTTCTTATTAAAAAAGAATGGAAAAATCCAGACAGAAAATTCTTTATCCCATCATCGATCAAAAGGAAGTATCCATTTGAAGATGAGGTCTCGGGAACTTGGGACAGAGCACCAATGGTTGACGCTCCAGTAGCCAAGATGGCAAAGAGATCTGCCCTTCCCTTTGAGGATCTGGGATCTTTAACTGACCCGCTAGATAAGAAGGCTGATACTTATCTTAAAAGATCCTGGGAAGCGGCCTCCACTAGTCTCAGGCCAGCTATTGCGGCTTCGTGGGTTTCTAGATCTCTTAAATTATGGCTGTCACAGTTAGAGACCCACTTGAAAGATAGGACCCCTAGGGAGGACTTGTTATCTTCCATCCCTACCTTCATTAAGGCAGCAGATTACCTGGCTGACGCATCTTCGGATTCTGTAAGATTTTCTGCCAGAGCAGCGGCAATGTCAAATGCGGCTAGGAGAGCTATCTGGCTAAGGTCATGGAAGGGTGACCAGGGATCTAAGGCGAGGTTGTGTGCAGTCCCTTGTGATGGGTCCAGACTATTTGGGCCTTCTTTAGACGAAGTTCTAGACAGGGCTTCGGATAAGAAGAAGGGATTCCCGCTTCCTCAAAGATCCCCCCTTTTTCGTAGACCTAGCAGGGGTTATAAGAGACAGAGGGGAGGTCAGTCTGACAGGGGCTCGAACAGATTTTCTAGGAAATCTTCCGGGTTTTTCTTTAGAAACCAGGATAATAAACCCAAAGACAAACAGCAATGACGCCAGGCTGCCGGTCGGGGGAAGACTGAGAGCCTTTTTTTCAAGCTGGCTTCGCATAACAAAAAATCAGTGGGTCCTAGATGTTATCAGACAGGGGTTTCAGATCGAGTTCTCTGTCCCCCCTCGGGACCTTTTTGTTTGTCCAGACCCTTCTTCAGACGTAAACAAGAGACAGGCTTTGGAAGCAGAAACGATATCTCTGTTAGAGAAGAGAGTGGTATCTCTAGTCCCCGAAGAAGAAAAGGGAAAAGGGTATTACTCTCCGTTATTCATGGTAAAGAAGCCAAATGGGACGTTCAGGGTGATTCTAAATCTAAAAAGTCTGAACAGATCCCTCAGATACAAAAAGTTCTGTATGGAGACACTGAAATCTACCTTAAATCTCCTCCCCAGCAGATGTTGGATGGCAACCATAGACCTGGAAGATGCTTATTATCACATCCCGATTCATCAAGCATCCCAGAAATTCCTAAGAACAACAGTTTGGATGAAGGAGAAATGCGTGCATCTTCAGTACAGGGCCCTTCCCTTCGGGATTTCCCAGGCGCCGAGACTTTTCACGAAGCTGGTGGCGGAAGTAGCGGCCTTTCTCAGATTAAAGGGAATTCACATAGTGCCGTACCTCGACGACTTCCTAGTCTTTTCTCGGTCACAGGAAGAACTCACAGACAATCTGTCAGTGATGTGCTCAACCCTACAGGAATTGGGATGGAAGATAAACTGGGCCAAATCAAACCTGATTCCCACTCAGTCCTGTGTCTTTCTAGGGATATTATTGAATTCAATAGAAGAGAAGTGCTTTCTACCCTTAAAAAAGAAGGAACAGCTGCTTCAGCAAGTCCGGTGGTTATTCCTGACTTATCACTGCACAATCAGACAGGCCATGTCGGTTTTGGGTCTTATGACAGCAGCCATTCCGGCCGTACCATATGCTCAGGGCCATTCCAGGGATCTGCAATCAAACATTCTGGAAATATGGGATGGTTCTCCAGGTTCCCTGAACAGTATAATTCATCTATCCTCTCAGACTCGAATATCTCTCCGGTGGTGGATGGATGGGCAGAATTTAAGCAAGGGGGTGAATTGGACTATGCAGAACCCGATCCTACTAACCACAGATGCCAGTTCTTGGGGGTGGGGAGCTCATTCTCAGGAGGCGGCCTGGCAGGGCAGATGGGACATCTCTACCCGGAGAAGATCATCAAACTTCAGAGAACTGAAAGCGGTTCTGATGGCGCTGCAGGTAGCCTTTCAGACAACATCACGGGAGAACATTTTGCTGTACTCAGACAATACAACCACAGTGGCATATGTGAATCGACAAGGGGGCACAAGAAATGCTTCCCTTTTAATGTTATCAAAACAGATTGTAGCCTTCCTGGAACAAAGAGGACTTTGTATGAGGGCAGTTCACCTACAAGGGAAACAAAACCAGGTGGCCGACTTCCTCAGTCGTTCCTCCATAAGCCAGGGGGAGTGGTCACTAAACAACGAGATTTTCCAGCAAATTGTACAGAGATTTGGTCTACCATCAATAGACCTGTTCGCGTCCAAAAAGAACAAGAAGGTGGGCAGATTCTTCTCCCTAAACTCCTGGGAGGAGCCAATAGCTATAGATGCCCTAGCACAGAGTTGGAAAGGGGAACTGGGTTATGCCTTTCCTCCAATAAACCTTCTGCCCAGAGTTTTAAAAAAAGTGGAAAGAGAGTCGGTACCTGTGATTTTGATAGCACCCTATTGGCCAAAGAAGGCATGGTTTTCCTCTCTTCTGAAGTTGGCGATACTTCCTCCTTGGCATCTTCCAGTCAGAATAGACCTTCTGAGCCAGGGTCCCTTTTTTCACCCAAGTCCGGAGATTTTAAGTTGGCAGTATGGATATTGATAGGCAGATTTGGCACAACAGAGGGTTATCCGATTCTGTAATTACCACGTTACTAAAAAGTAAGAAGCCTGTCACAACTAAAAAATACATGTCGGTCTGGCAGGCATTTAGAAAATTTTTAGGTGTAGAGCCTGAGCCCTTGTCCTCCCCTGATGTCTCCAGGATTCTTGATTTTCTACAGGCAGGTCTAGAGAAAAGATTGAAGGTGGCCACCTTGAAGGTGCAGGTTTCCGCGCTTAGCTACTTCCTTGATTTTAGGCTGGCCGAGCACTCCTGGGTTAAGAGATTTCTTAATGGGGCCGATAGGATCTCTCCCAGAATTAGATCTGTTTCTCCTCCCTGGGACTTGAACACGGTTCTGACGGCCCTATGTAATATTCCGTTTGAACCTATTTCAGACATTTCCATTAAGATATTAACTCTCAAGTTATCCTTTTTGTTAGCCATCACTTCTGCCAGAAGAGTTTCTGAACTCCAGGCTTTCTCAGCTCATCCCCCATACACCAGAATCCTTGAAGACAAAGTTATTATCAGACCGTTAGATTACTTTTTACCCAAGGTAGTATCAGAATTTCACAAAAGTCAGGACATTGTACTTCCCTCTTTTTGCCCTAATCCTTCTAATGAGTTAGAAAAGAGATTCAATTGCCTTGATGTGAGAAGATGTTTGATTACTTATTTGGAAGCTTCGAGTCAGTGGAGACAGGATGAGAATCTCTTGCTTCAGTTTTCAGGGCGGTTCAGGGGGAAGAAGGCCTCTTCCAGAACTATAGCTAGGTGGGTAAAGGAGTCTATCCTCTTGTCTTACACCTCTCTGGGTCTCTCCCCTCCAACAGGGTTTGGCGCTCACTCCACAAGGTCGGTAGCTACATCATGGGCAGAAAAGGCAGATGCCTCTTTGTCACAGATTTGTAGGGCAGCTACATGGAGCTCCCCCCATACGTTCTTTAGGCATTACAGATTAAACCTGAACGCAGATGCAGCCTTCGGGAGGAAGGTGCTTCAGGCTGTAGTCCCTCCCTAATGGATTAATTTTTCAGTCGCATGGGTGCCGTCATGGGTGAGGGGAAAACAGTGATTACTTACCGGTAATTGTTTTTCCAGAAACCCATGACGGCACCCCAAAAATTTGCCCTCCACAAAAAAAAAAAAAAAAAAAAAAAAAAAAAAAAGATATGTAGATATAAATATATAGGATATAAGTTTCACTAGTTATGGTTATTCTGAGAGAAGTTAATCTCAATTGGTGAAGGAAGTCTTGCCTCCAGAGTCCAGTAATTTTCTATAACTGAGGTTGAGAGGGGCGTGTACCTTTTTTATATGTTAGCAGGTTTCCTGTCCTTGATGGGAGGTCCTAAGTCGCATGGGTGCCGTCATGGGTTTCTGGAAAAACAATTACCGGTAAGTAATCACTGTTTTCTCGCCATCTTTCTCGCCATCTTTCTCGCCATCTTCCTCACGCTCATCATCACGCTCATCATCACGCTCATCATCACGCTCATCATCACGCTCATCATCACGCTCATCATCACGCTCATCATCACGCTCATCATCACGCTCATCATCACGCTCATCATCACGCTCATCATCACGCTCATCATCACGCTCATCATCACGCTCATCATCACGCTCATCATCACGCTCATCATCACGCTCATCATTCTCCTCCTCGCCATCATCATCACTCTCATCATTCTCCTCCTCGCCATCATCATCACTCTCATCATTCTCCTCCTTGCCATCATCATCACTCTCATCATTCTCCTCCTCGCCATCATCATCACTCTCATCATTCTCCTCCTCGCCATCATCATCACTCTCATCATTCTCCTCCTTGCCATCATCATCACTCTCATTATCCTCTTCACCATCATTATCACTGTCATCCCGAACCCCAGTCACAGCAGTCCCATGTAAAAGACACTGTTCTCCAGGGGCGTCTCTGGATCTGCTCGGTAATGGCGCTCTTTGGGGGGGGGGTTTACATGGCCACAATGCCGCTCGGTGACTCCACGGTGATGGTTTTTGTGAGCCATGCAGTTGTCACCGACGTTCTCTGTGTGGTGTTTGTAGAGGTAGTGAGCCGCTCAGATCTCGTGGGGGCTCTCTTCTCTTTGGAGGGCCGCATCATGCCTTGTACTCCAGTCACATCCAGAGCTGCAGTCACAATTCTCCCTCATACGACGGCCATAGCTGCTCTTACAATCATGTTTGGTCCTGTAGCTGCAGCTTCGGCTGTGACTCTAGTATAAAGCAGGACATACTGCCAGCAGTCAGGGGTTTGTCACGATGTCAGCTCTGCTTGGTCGTGTACTACGCCCTTGAATGGTATAATGGGATATGGAGATCAGTGGCTTTGAGGTCGAGCGGCGCCGCTTGTCTCCGTTTATTCTCAGTTTTGGGTCCGGGGCCACAGGTCGGCGCTCTGGCCAGCGTCCTGCGGCGGTACAATTGGCGCAGTGTACGGTATGTTGTAGTCATGGCCTGGTGATGGCGCTCCTGTACCCCCCACATGATATACACCTCAGCACCTTCTTCTGTCTCTGCATGTCCTTCAGCTGCTGTGGCACTATAACTCCCAGCATACCCTGACAGCCTCCCATCCTCTGTATTTCGGGTTCATCTGGGGTCTCCTGCATTAGTCGCTGCCCCTCCCCCTGAATTATGCGGCTGCCGAGCAGACGTCAGATGGCAGGGTGTCACGTCCTCGCCGTCATCCCATCAGCACTAATGAGGCTTTAATCTTCATGCGAGGCGCTGGGTACCTCGGAGCTGCCTCCATGCTGACTGTCACCATCCGGGCACCGGTCCCTGATGCCTCCTCGCGATTGGCAGCGGTCTGGTAGCACAGACGTACAGCCGTAGTCAGTGTAATTGTGTATCGGGGGTATTAATAATGCAGCACCATCGAACATACCCCCAAATACATGTCCACCCCAGCGAGTAGATCTGCAGCCTGTCAGTGAATAGAACCCCAGGGTGTCAGTCAGCAGGTAGGTCTTCATACGACTTCTCACTGGTTTCCACTCTGTGCTGATGTGGAATGTGAGCCGCGACGGAAGGTAACTCATCCGCACGTAATTACGGATTATCTCCTTGCTGCCGCCGCCTGATTGTGTGGGAGTATAACTCCCAACGTTTCCACTCTTCCCCGTCCCACACTTTCCGCTTGTTCTTTTCCGCAAATCGGATAAGAATAGGAAAAGTTCTGGCTTTTATCCGGAATGGACACGGATGCGGACAACGCAGTGAAATGATTGGGTCCACATCAGACACGAAAAAAAGTGAGCTGATGACGGCAGGCAGTGAATGGAGGACGTGGGGGTCATTCTTCATCTCCTGTGTCGTCCATCACTGCAATCTGAGAAATCTGAATAAATCAGCGTTTCATCCACCGCGAATCATATAGAAATACGAGGCACAGGAGAGAAGCGGTGCCTCGTTCTGTTCATCCGTGTCGTATTCTGGTCACAATTGACTCCGTTATCTAGTATTGGCCACTGAGGGTGTGAGGACGTTAGAGGCAGCGGAAGGGTGAAGGGAGCTGAGGGTGTGAGGACGTTAGAGGCAGCAAGAGGGTGAAGGGAGCTGAGGGTACGAGGACGTTAGAGGCAGCGGAAGGGTGAAGGGAGCTGAGGGTACGAGGACGTTAGAGGCAGCGGAAGGCTGAAGGGAGCTGAGGGTACGAGGACGTTAGAGGCAGCAGGTGAAGGGACCTGAGGGTGCAAGGACATTGGAGGCAGCGGAAGGGTGAAGGGAGCTGAGGGTGTGAGGACGTAAGAGGCAGCAAGAGGGTGAAGGGAGCTGAGGGTACGAGGACGTTAGAGGCAGCGGAAGGGTGAAGGGAGCTGAGGCTGCAAGGACGTTAGAGGCAGCAAGAGGGTGAAGGGAGCTGAGGGTACGAGGACGTTAGAGGCAGCGGAAGGGTGAAGGGAGCTGAGGGTACGAGGACGTTAGAGGCAGCGGAAGGGTGAAGGGAGCTGAGGCTGCGAGGACGTTAGAGGCAGCAAGAGGGTGAAGGGAGCTGAGGGTACGAGGACGTTAGAGGCAGCGGAAGGGTGAAGGGAGCTGAGGGTACGAGGACGTTAGAGGCAGCGGAAGGGTGAAGGGAGCTGAGGGTTCGAGGACGTTAGAGGGTGAAGAACACTCCAGGTATGAGGATGTTGGAGGCAGAGAAGCGTGAAGAGCGCTGAGGGTGTGAAGACATTAGAGTCAGCGGGTGAAGGGAGCTGAGGGTGTGAGGACGTTAGAGGCAGTGCGGGGGGGGGGGAGGGGAATGTTGCACCTGCGGTCTACTGGACAAGACCCTATAGAATGCTATGGCTGCCATAGAGAAGATTCGGGGACAGTTCTTCTGTTGGTGACGTTTGTCCTCATCTTCCTCCATTAATCGGTTTTATGTCGATCTCTGAATGTCAGTAGTGGCGGCCGCCGATCACTGAGCCAGAAAACGTCCCCTTCCCCCCTATATACTCCACTAAACGCAGCCCCCCAGTGGTTGACAGTACGCAGTGAATTATGCTCATTAATGTCTCCCGCTCTGTGTATGCAGCTCTCATGCAGAGTTATGCGCCTCCATGACTGCAGACCACAAACGACCCCTATGGAGTCCTGCGTTCTTCTCCTCCTTGCTGACGACCTCCGTTGGACTCCCCTGTGTTTGGTATATTCACACACAGTGGGTTCTGTTACTCGCTGTTATCATGATTTCTGCTTGCTGTCAGTGAATCATACCTGAGACCTAGTCCTACATGCACAGCTGAGGGTTTGTGACAGTGTGTCAGCGCTATGTCGTACATCTGTAGCAGGTGGTGATTATCTGGTTATAACGCTCCATGGGGGGGGGTGCGGAGACCCCGTCAGTTATCTATTATCTGCAGACGTGTGGGATATTTTTGGCTCCTATAACAGTTGGCCCCGTGTGTACAGTGTGAGCAGCCTTCAGTGCAGCCCGTCTGCCGGGGAGTGCGCTTCTCTGCCGTGTTATTACTGGATAGGGGGGAAGCAAGATGGACGCGGATGGCGCAGAGGGGGGAAGCAAGATGGACGCTGATGGCGCGGAGCAGGGAAGGAAGATGGACGCTGATGGCGCGGAGCAGGGACAGCAGATAGACAACGCCACCGTGAAGATCAGGTGACATTCAGTCTCCAGTTACGATATAATTAACGGGATAGTTAGCGGGAGAAAAGCAGAGCGCAGAATGGGTGACACCTTGACCCCCGCCAGCATCCGTAGTGCAGGTCTGATACAGCGCAGCCGCCGTGTGTTCTGTACAATCTATAGGGCACCTGCCGGGGACGCGTGGAGTCTATGGGGCACCTGCCGGGGACGCGTGGAGTCTATGGGGCACCTGCCGGGGACGCGTGGAGTCTATGGGGCACCTGCCGGGGACGCGTGGAGTCTATGGGGCACCTGCCGGGGACGCGTGGAGTCTATGGGGCACCTGCCGGGGACGCGTGGAGTCTATGGGGCACCTGCCGGGGACGCGTGGAGTCTATGGGGCACCTGCCGGGGCCGCGTGGAGTCTATGGGGCACCTGCCGGGGCCGCGTGGAGTCTATGGGGCACCTGCCGGGGCCGCGTGGAGTCTATGGGGCACCTGCCGGGGCCGCGTGGAGTCTATGGGGCACCTGCCGGGGCCGCGTGGAGTCTGTGGGGCACCTGCCGGGGCCGCGTGGGGTCTATGGTCTATGATATGGACAGCAGTGTCTTTACTGGGATCTGTTTAGTCTGAGGGTTATATGTAGGGCGTACATTATATATGGGGGATAAATCATACGTAGGGTGTGTATTACATGGCGTTTATATCTGTAGTTTTGTTTGCGCCCTGGCGGGGCTTGTGTTTAGTCTGTGGTGGTCGGACGCTCGTTATCTGCGTCCTCTCGGTGACCTTGCTGCATTTTCGGGACGGTGACGATCCGGAAAGTATTTTATCAGGAATGTGTGAGATTGCTGGGCGCAGCTCTTAATATGGGCAGCCTGAGCTTGTGGCCCCGGCGTTATCAGGAGGGCAGGGCCCCGCACCGCCGCACGTTACTGTCACTTCAGCCGCAGAGATAGCACAGAGACGCCCCCCGGGTCCTAGAACCCTCAGCTCTCTCCTCTGCTGCATAAACCGGTCTGACACTGGGGTGAGCACCGGCCATAGTTGTCATACGGTCGCGGCCTCATTGCTGTTCTTCAGTAAGTGTTACTGTCTTCAGCTTCATCTGTCCCCAGGAAAGCTGGGTAACAACAAGTGTGGCTCCTACACCCAACACTGCGCCTTCTAAGATATCAACTGTATAACTGGGCAGAAGGAGCGTGCGGAAGCCGGGAGACGGAAGCTTTGTAATTTTATACCGTACTAAGCTTCAGTGATACCGTACTGATCCTCCTGTGCCGCTGCTTTTCAGATCCACTGTCGCTCCTGGGAAGCATCGGCACAGGAGTGAGGGGTAGACCTGGGAAGCAGCGGCACCGGAGCGGGGATGGACCTGGGATGCTGCGGCAAAGGAGCGGGGATGGACCTGGGAAGCGGCGGCACAGGAGCGGGGATGGACCTGGGATGCTGCGGCACAGGAGCAGGGATGGACTTGGGATGCTGCAGCACAGGAGCAGGGATGGACCTGGGATGCTGCGGCACAGGAGCGGGGATGGACCTGGGAAGCAGCGGCACAGGAGTGGGGATTGACCTGGGATGCAGCGGCACAGGAGCAGGGATGGACCTGGGAAGCAGCGGCACAGGAGCAGGGATGGACCTGGGAAGCGGTGGCACAGGAGCGGGGATGGACCTGGGAAGCAGCGGCACAGGAGCAGGGATGGACCTGGGGAGGAGCAGCACAGGAGCGGGGATGGACCTGGGAAGCAGCGGCACAGGAGCAGGGATGGACCTGGGAAGCAGCGGCACAGGAGCAGGGATGGACCTGGGAAGGAGCGGCACAGGAGCGGGGATGGACCTGGGAAGCAGCGGCACAGGAGCAGGGATGGACCTGGGAAGCAGCGGCACAGGAGCAGGGATGGACCTGGGAAGGAGCTGCACAGGAGCAGGGATGGACCTGGGAAGCAGCGGCACAGGAGCAGGGATGGACCTGGGAAGGAGCTGCACAGGAGCGGGGATGGACCTGGGAAGCAGCGGCACAGGAGCGGGGATAAGCCTGGGAAGCAGCTGCACAGGATTGATAAGGTGATTATTAGTTTATTTTACATCCTTCAGGGGTCAGAGAAGTTTTTGATGAACGTCCTATGATGGCGCTTTTCCCCTTCCCCCATATTCATAGAGTTGCCATTAAGTGTTTCCTGTTGCATCGGCCACATTTCCCGCTCCAGGACCCTGCGCAGTCATCCAGGGTAATGACCCCCGGCTCTCCAATGAAACTCAGGTTGCCGCCTTCTATGAGCGGCCGTCACTTTTCTCATGTCCTGCAGGTGAATCTGCAGCGGGGCATCAATCACACCGGTTCTTCCAGTTCCTGCTGCCGGTCCCTGCATTGTATAAATACTTCCCGCTTCCTGGGGCGAGTCAGGTAACTGCAGACTTCATATCCTCCCTGCACCCCCTGCCTTGTCATCCAATCGGTCTGCCAGCCGTACGCTCCTGTAATTACTGGTCCAATATTTCCATGACCTTCAGTTAGTTATGTTTGGCTCCCGGAAAGCTGGGTGACGACAATATGGCCTCAGATTATACGATGATACAAGCCATGCGCCAGTAAATGGGGAAGTAAATCGTGGCTGGTGTGTTGTGCAGAGCCCTGGAGCCCCCCAGCGTGTTGTGCAGAGCCCTGGAGCCCCCCAGCGTGTTGTGCAGAGCCCTGGAGCCCCCCAGCGTGTTGTGCAGAGCCCTGGAGCTCCCCAGCGTATTGTGCTAAGCCCTGGAGCCCCCCAGCGTGTTGTGCAGAGCCCTGGAGCCCCCAGCGTGTTGTTCAGAAGAAGTGGCCCAGACAGGTGCACAGAGGACCAGGTGAACAGGGTGATGAGCTGTATATGTGCTTGTCCGCGGGGCAAGACATTTTCTTGAGGGTGGCGGGGTGGGCAATTATGCAGTTAATGGGGGATTAGCGCTAAATGGTGAGCGTCAGATCCTGGCTCTGAGTGAATCATCCGTCAGGAGTCTGAATCCGCCCACGATACCTGGAGGCGCCGGAAGAAGAAGAAATATATCTGCACTGAAGATTTATGTCCTAGAAAAGCCATTATCTGTGTGACCCTCGCCTGCACTGACCCATAGAGCTTATGGTCTGATGTGTAAAAGTCACTGCATGAACCCACTTATCCCCCGCTGGTCCGCGCGCGGTGGTCGGCCCGGCCGTTGGTCCGCGCGCGGTGGTCGGCCCGGCCGTTGGTCCGCGCGCGGTGGTCGGCCCGGCCGTTGGTCCGCGCGCGGTGGTCGGCCCGGCCGTTGGTCCGCGCGGGTCGCCTTGGCCGTAGCTCCGCAGGGTGATTTTCGATGGCAGCAGCCCTCAGGTAGATGTCTGTTCTGATTGTTGCCTGAGCTTCTTGCTGCAGTGTGACCCCAGCCCCCGCAGTCCCCTCCTCAGATACAAGCTGGGACCTGCCGTCACTTCCATTGTCTCTGCAGCATTGTCTCCGTGCAGATGAGATGAGCGGCAGCGTGACTCTGCTGACCTGCGGCTGAGCCCTGCATTGTCTGCACTCGTCTTCACGTCTTTGAGGATGATGCGGCTGTGAGTGCAGAGTCTGGAAGAGGGGCGGTCGCAGACCCTCAAGGTCAGATCACCGGGGTCCCTGACAACAGAGAAGATAATGTTCCACCTGCAGCCTGCGTCTTCCGGATCAGAGAGGAGCAGTCTGCAGCATTGGCGATAAGTTGTGCAGCTGGCAGCAGCCGGGGAGGGGGCTCTCGCTCGGTCTCTCGCAGACAGCATTGTGTGCGCTCCTGTCACCTCTGTTCCTGCATGTCTCCTGGTGGGTGTCCCGGGGATTTCGTGATGTCACCTGGGTGTTGGCTGTGGCTGGTGACACCATGAAGCGCTGTCTGCAGTCTGATCGCTGGGAGTAGACACTGCACGGAGCTGCAGCCACACATCTGGGATACAAGCATGACTCCAGCGTGGATCTAGAGCGGAGATCTAGAGGATGAGGAAACCTGTTTATTCCAGCACACTTCCCCATGAAGGATATTCCATATACCGAGTGTCATACAGGTGTGTGCTCCTCTATAACCCGTGTACCAGGTGTTGTACATGTGTGTGTGTCCCCCTATATCCCGTCTACCAGGTGTCGTACAGGTGTGTGTCCCCCTATATCCCGTCTACCAGGTGTCGTACAGGTGTGTGTCCCCCTATATCCCGTCTACCAGGTGTCGTACAGGTGTGTGTCCCCTATATCCCGTCTACCAGGTGTCGTACAGGTGTGTGTCCCCCTATATCCCGTCTACTAGGTGTCGTACAGGTGTGTGTCCCCCTATATCCCGTCTACCAGGTGTCGTACAGGTGTGTGTCCCCCTATATCCCGTCTACCAGGTGTCGTACAGGTGTGTGTCCCCCTATATCCCGTCTACCAGGTGTCGTACAGGTGTGTGCTCATCTATATCTCGTATACCAGGTGTCGTACAGGTGTGTGCCCCTCTATATCCCGTATACCAGGTGTCGTACAGGTGTGTGCCCCTCTATATCCCGTATACCAGGTGTCATACAGGTGTGTGCTCATCTATATCTCGTATACCAGGTGTCATACAGGTGTGTGCTCATCTATATCCCGTATACCAGGTGTCATACAGGTGTGTGCTCATCTATATCTCATATACCAGGTGTCGTACAGGTGTGTGCTCATCTATATCTCGTATACCAGGTGTCGTACAGGTGTGTGCCCCTCTATATCCAGTGTACCAGGTGTCGTACAGGTGTGTGCCCCTCTATATCCAGTGTACCAGGTGTCGTACAGGTGTGTGCCCCTCTATATCTCGTATACCAGGTGTCGTACAGGTGTGTGCCCCTCTATATCCAGTGTACCAGGTGTCGTACAGGTGTGTGCCCCTCTATATCTCGTATACCAGGTGTCGTACAGGTATGTGCCCCTCTATATCTCGTATACCAGGTGTCGTACAGGTGTGTGCCCCCCTATATCCCATATACCAGGTACGTACAGGTGTGTACCCCTCTATATCCCGTCTACCCAGTGTCATACAGGTGTGTGCCCCTCTATATCCCGTCTACCCAGTGTCATACAGGTGTGTGCCCCTCTATATCCTGTCTACCCAGTGTCGTACAGGTGTGTGCCCTTCTATATCCCATGTACCAGGTGCTGTACAGGTGTGTGCCCTTCTATATCCCGTGTACCAGGTGCTGTACAGGTGCCACTCTATATCCTGTGTACCAGGTGTCATACAGGTGCCCCTTTATATACTGTGTACCAGGTGTTGTACAGGTGCCCCTCTATATCCCGTGTACCCTTTATATGCCGTGTACCAGGTGCCGTACAGGTGCCCCTGTATATCCCGTGTACCAAGTGTCGTACAGGTGCCCCTCTATATTCTGTCTGCCAGGTGTTGTACAGGTGCCCCTTTATATCCCGTGTACCAGGTGTCATACAGGTGTGTGTACCTCTCTATACCTCTTGTACCAGGTGTCGTACAGGTGCCCCTCTATATCCCGTGTACTCATTATATCCCTTATGCCAGGAGTCGTACAGGTGGCTCTCTATATCCCATGTACCAGGTGTCATACAGGTGTGTGTGCCCCTCTATAGCTCATATACCAGGTGTCGTGTGGGTGCTCCTCTATATCCCGTGTACCAGGTTTTGTACGGGTGTGTGTGCCCCTCTATATCCTGTGTACTCATTATATCCTGCATATCAGGTGTCGTACATGTGGGTGCTCCTCTATAGCTCATATACCAGGTGTCTTACAGGTGCTCCTCTATAACCCGTGTACCAGGTGTCATACAGGTGTGTGCGCCCCTCTATATCCTGTGTACTCATTATATCCTGCATATCAGGTGTCGTACAGGTGTGTGTGCCCCTCTATAGCTCATATACCAGGTGTCGTGTGGGTGCTCCTCTATATCCCGTGTACCAGGTTTTGTACAGGTGTATGTGCCCCTCTATATCCCTTCTACTCCTTATATCCCGTATACAAGGTGTCATACAGGTGTGTAGGTGGGGGAGTGTGTACTCATAGGGGTTGCAGGTGGGACTCCTGGACCCGCACTGTATACATGGCTGTCACCTGTGCAGTTGCTCGGAGCTCAGTTCGTGCAGGGCAAAGTGATGATGGTGTCAGATATGTGACACGCCTTGGAATGTGAACATAACCAAGAGAGGGACAAGCAGCATTCCATCCGTATTACTCACCTACCTGGTTACTGATCGGACATACAGGCAGCGCCCACTATCCCCGCCCATTACCACATTCTGATCATACTACGGTTTAGCTTCACTCCTGCTGTGGATATTATCTGTTATTAGCCTAGCCGTCACACCTGTATACCCCTGTCTAAGAAAACCCATATCTGAGACACATGTATACACCTGTCTAATAAACTCATATCCCTCACACCTGTATACCCCTGTCTGATAAACTCATATCCCTCACACCTGTATACCCCTGTCTGATAAACTCATATCCCTCACACCTGTATACCCCTGTCTGATAAACTCATATCCTTCACACCTGTATACCCCTGTCTGATAAACTCATATCCTTCACACCTGTATACCCCTGTCTGATAAACTCATATCCCTCACACCTGTATACCCCTGTCTGATAAACTCATATCCCTCACACCTGTATGAAAACCCTTATATCCCTCACTCCTATATATACACACCTGTATGAAAACCACCATATGTCTCTGTGGTATATGCTGGTGTATATGCTGGTTTCACTACTCCTATATCCTTCTCACCTGTTTACCCCTGCCTGACTACCTCTGCCTCCCTTACACATCTATACAGTTATCTGATAACTCGATATCCCTCACAACCATACCTGTAAACACCTGTCTGATAACCCCCATATCCCTCACAATTGTGTACACCTGTTTGATAGCCCTGATATCTATCACACCTGTGTACACCTGTCTGACTACCTCTGCCTCCCTTACACATGTATACATCTATCTGATAACCCCATATCCCTCAAACTTTATACATCCGTCTGATAGCCCCGATATCTAGGATACCTGTGTACACCTATCTGATAACTTCATATTCTTCACAACTGTGTACCCCTGTGTGATATCCCCAATATCTATCTACCATACCTGTATACACCTGTCTGATAACACCCATATCCCTCACAACTGTATACACCTGTCTGATAACACCCATATCCCTCACAACTGTATACACCTGTCTGATAGCACCCATATCTATCATACCCGTGTACACCTGTCTGATAACAATATATCCCTTACACCTATATGATAAACCCCATATCCCTCATAACTGCATACCTGTGTAGACCTGATAGCTCCATATCCCTTACACCTGTATGATAACCCCCATATCACTCACAACTGTATACACCTGTCTAATAACTTCATATCCCTCACACCTGTATGATAACTTCATATCTGATAACCTTAATATCCATAGCAACTAGGCACTAACCTGCATGATTGCCATGAACAACAGCTCCACTTTTCCACTGCACCTCCTTTGTATCTAGTGTTCTAACCAGTTTTAGCATCTCTGCTTGCTGTCAGTGAATAGAAACAATATTGTTTAGAGCTTGTGCACACAGCCGTATTACGGTTCTGTATAAATTCTGAATTCACTGTAATACACTGCGCAGTCCTGAGCCTAAGCACACCTCCTTACACAGCTGAAGGATTGTTACAGTGTATCTGAGCTGGGATTTCAGACTGAGACATTTTACGTAGAGACTGTCAGGGCAGGAGAGAGATCTGCTGTTGTGTCCAGACTGCTCACTATTGTGCTGACCTCTCGGCATGAATGGGGAATTTATTGGCAGAAAGCACAGGTTTTGGAAAAATGTCAGAACTTTCTTTGTTGCGGAGGTGGAGACTAGGCCTTGAAGAGACGCTGAGCCTGTGTTGGGGGTTACAGGTGAGGTTTGCGCTGCCTCGCCGCAGAGTGTGAGCTCTAGTCTTTCTTGTGGTCTGAGGGGCCTCTCCATGGGCCCATCGTGGACGTCTCCGGGGGGAGGGGGGCGGGTAGCGGTTCTTCTCCTGGATAATCTCTCATTAACCTAAATGAGGCGCTGACATACAGTTAATTTATTTTTAATGCACCTTGTGCTGGAGCGCTGGCGGCCGGGCGCTAATGTGCCGCCGTGATTTACTGCTCGCCATTACTCTGATTTATGAAATCTATATCCCACTAGGCGCTCAGAGCCGCCGACATCTGCTGGCGGTAATGCTGACTGTATCCAGGAGGCCGTCAGCGCATCACGGGCAACAGAGATAAACAGTCACCGACCCTTCCAGTAATCTGGCGTCAACGCCACCCAGCAATGTTACATTGTATCACAGGATCATGCAGGCGCTGTATGGCAGTGTTATGTAGATGCTGTATGGCAGTGTTATGTAGATGCTGTATGGCAGTGTTATGTAGATGCTGTATGGCAGTGTTATGTAGATGCTGTATGGCAGTGTTATGTAGATGCTGTATGGCAATGTTATGTAGATGCTGTATGGCAGTGTTATGTAGATGCAGTATTATATGGACGCTGTATGGCAGTGTTATATGGATGCGGTACGGCAGTATTTTGTAGGTGTGGTATGGCATTATTATATGGACAATATATAGCAGTATTATATGGAAGCTGTATGGCAGCATTACTTTTACGCTGTATGGCAGTATTATTTGGACGCTGTATGGCAGTATTATGTGGATGTGGACGTCTTTGGGGAATCCACTTTTCCTTAACAGAAATCTTCATTTACATTTAGATAGAGAAGCCGCAGCATCCATTAATTAGCCACAAGATGATGGAGCGTTTTGTCTCTGGCTTCTCACAGCAAAGTTTATATCGTTATAAGAGGAGCGGCTGATATCAGTCACATATGATGTAATGTCTCTGGAGGTTATATCAGTACTGGAGCGTTATAAGAGGAGCGGCTGATATCAGTCACATATGATGTAATGTCTGGAGGTTATATCAGTACTGGAGCGTTATAAGAGGAGCAGCTGATATCAGTCACATATGATGTAATGTCTCTGGAGGTTATATCAATGCTGAAGCATTATAAGAGGAGCAGCTGATATCAGTCACATATGATGTAATGTCTCTGGAGGTTATATCAATGCTGAAGCATTATAAGAGGAGCAGCTGATATCAGTCACATATGATGTAATGTCTCTGGAGGTTATATCAGTACTGGAGCGTTATAAGAGGAGCGGCTGATATCAGTCATATATGATGTAATGTCTCTGGAGGTTATATCAATGCTGAAGCATTATAAGAGGAGCGGCTGATATCAGTCACATATGATGTAATGTCTCTGGAGGTTATATCAGTACTGGAGCGTTATAAGAGGAGCGGCTGATATCAGTCACATATGATGTAATGTCTGGAGGTTATATCAGTACTGGAGCGTTATAAGAGGAGCAGCTGATATCAGTCACATATGATGTAATGTCTCTGGAGGTTATATCAATGCTGAAGCATTATAAGAGGAGCAGCTGATATCAGTCACATATGATGTAATGTCTCTGGAGGTTATATCAGTACTGGAGCGTTATAAGAGGAGCGGCTGATATCAGTCATATATGATGTAATGTCTCTGGAGGTTATATCAATGCTGAAGCATTATAAGAGGAGCGGCTGATATCAGTCACATATGATGTAATGTCTCTGGAGGTTATATCAGTACTGGAGCGTTATAAGAGGAGGGGCTGATATCAGTCACATATGATGTAATGTCTCTGGAGGTTATATCAGTACTGGAGCGTTATAAGAGGAGGGGCTGATATCAGTCACATATGATGTAATGTCTCTGGAGGTTATATCAGTACTGGAGCGTTATAAGAGGAGCGGCTGATATCAGTCACATATGATGTAATGTCTCTGGAGGTTATATCAGTACTGGAGCGTTATAAGAGGAGCGGCTGATATCAGTCACATATGATGTAATGTCTCTGGAGGTTATATCAGTACTGGAGTGTTATAAGAGGAGCGGCTGATATCAGTCACATATGATGTAATGTCTATGGAGGTTATATCAGTACTGGAGCGTTATTAGAGGAGCGGCTGATATCAGTCACATATGATGTAATGTCTCTGGAGGTTATATCAGTACTGGAGCGTTATAAGAGGAGCTGATATCATTCACATATGATGTAATGTCCAGAGGTTATATCAGTGCTGGAGCGTTATTAGAGGAGCGGCTGATATCAGTCACATATGATGTAATGTCTCTGGAGGTTATATCAATGCTGAAGCATTATAAGAGGAGCAGCTGATATCAGTCACATATGATGTAATGTCTCTGGAGGTTATATCAGTACTAGAGCGTTATAAGAGGAGCGGCTGATATCAGTCACATATGATGTAATGTCTAGAGGTTATATCAGTACTGGAGCGTTATAAGAGGAACGGCTGATATCAGTCACATATGATGTAATGTCTCTGGAGGTTATATCAGCACTAGAGCGTTATAAGAGGAGCGGCTCATATCAGTCACATATGATGTAATGTCTCTGGAGGTTATATCAGTACTAGAGCGTTATAAGAGGAGCGGCTGATATCAGTCACATATGATGTAATGTCTAGAGGTTATATCAGTACTGGAGCGTTATAAGAGGAGCGGCTGATATCAGTCACATATGATGTAATGTCTCTGGAGGTTATATCAGTACTGGAGCGTTATAAGGGGAGTGGCTGATATCAGTCACATATGATGTAATGTCTCTGGAGGTTATATCAGTACTGGAGCGTTATAAGGGGAGTGGCTGATATCAGTCACATATGATGTAATGTCTCTGGAGGTTATATCAGTACTGGAGCGTTATAAGAGGAGCGGCTGATATCAGTCACATATGATGTAATGTCTCTGGAGGTTATATCAGTACTGGAGCGTTATAAGGGGAGTGGCTGATATCAGTCACATATGATGTAATGTCTCTGGAGGTTATATCAGTGCTGGAGCGTTATAAGAGGAGCGGCTGATATCAGTCACATATGATGTAATGTCTCTGGAGGTTATATCAGCACTGGAGCGTTATAAGAGGAGCGGCTGATATCAGTCACATATGATGTAATGTCTCTGGAGGTTATATCAGTACTGGAGCGTTATAAGAGGAGCGGCTGATATCAGTCACATATGATGTAATGTCTCTGGAGGTTATATCAGTACTGGAGCGTTATAAGAGGATCATTCATCTGTCAATTTTTCCTATATGTGTCCCAGGAGCTTGCAGTCATTTCCAGGAGGAGCAATCATTATAAATCAGTCATTGCCTCCTTATTCCCGGCATCTCGGTTGATCTGTAGTTTATAGTTACCAAGGCGACGGCTCAGCGCGCAAATGTATGATTAATATTTCCATGTTCCATCTGCCACATTACACGTAGGAGGGTTGAGTATGCCAGGATCCTGTACATAGCTGGTCCTGCTCTCACAGCTGAGGTTTTGTTACAGTTCTGTGAAATCTCTAGATTGATACTTTGTAACAAAATAAAGAGGGACGAGCCTGGTCAAGACTGGATACAAGTGTAGCAGACACTCAGCTGTGACCAGATCTGAAGAAATAGAAACCTGAAGGGGGGTTCAGTCTGGTACCTCGGCTCTTGGCTCCTCCTGTAGATGATTATTGTGGGGTTCAGTCTGGGACCTCGGCTCTTGGTTCTTCCTGTAGATGATTATTGTGGGGTTCAGTCTGGGACCTCGGCTCTTGGCTCCTCCTGTAGATGATTATTGTGGGGTTCAGTCTGGGACCTCGGCTCATGGTTCCTCCTGTAGATGATTATTGTGGGGTTCAGTCTGGGACCTCGGCTCTTGGCTCCTCCTGTAGATGATTATTGTGGGGTTCAGTCTGGGACCTCGGCTCTTGGCTCCTCCTGTAGATGATTATTGTGGGGTTCAGTCTGGGACCTCGGCTCATGGTTCCTCCTGTAGATGATTATTGTGGGGTTCAGTCTGGGACCTCGGCTCTTGGCTCCTCCTGTAGATGATTATTTGGGGTTCAGGTCCCAGACTGAACCCTACAATAATCATCTACAGGAGGAACCAAGAGCTGAGGTCCCAGAATGGTCCCAGGGCTCATTCTGTAGATGATTACATTGGGGTTCAGTCTGGGACCTCGGCTCTTGGCCCCTCCTGTAGATGACTTCTGTGGGGTTCAGTCTGGGACCTCAGCTCTTGGCTCCTCCTGTAGATGATTACATTGGGGTTCAGTCTGGGACCTTGGCTCCTCCTGTAGATGACTTCTGTGGGATTCAGTCTGGGACCTCGGCTCTTGGCTCCTCCTGTAGATGACTTCTGTGGGGTTCACTCTCCAGCCTGTCTTTGTCTCTGGTCAGATCTCAGGTTCTGTGTTGCATATTTTATTATGAATTATATTATTCCTCTGTATTAGATCTTCCCTGGATGTTACATTGTCATTGCTGTGTATAATATTACCACCGTATATTCTGTGATTATTTTGTCTGACTTTTCTTTTCTTCTCTGCAGTCACAACCAGCGGACGACGTCGTTCAGACACCCGGTGACAGGCGAGATTTCCCCGGAGAATGCAGAGTTTGACCTCCGTGGAGAGTAGGTGTCTTCTCCTCCTCTGGGTGGTGGTTCTGGTGTCTCTGTCTCTTGGCTCTTCTTCTGTTTGTCAGATTTTGGACGTTTTTGTGATGTAACAGCAGAACTATGACTGCAGCTCTGGGGAGCCCGTTGCCCGCTGTCGGCTCAGGGTTCCTGCACACTCGGTCCGCCCTGTTCACACTATTTTTTTTTTTATGGCAGAGCGCGTATAATGGAGTCGCTTAACTTTTGCTGCCAGCTCGGGCGGCAGGCGATGTGGGCGGCGGGTTACAGCAGCCGCTTCTTCTAGTAATTACTGCCCCCGGGGAGAAGCCTCGTTCTTCCGCTGTGCCCGTTACTATGGTTACTGTAGACACAATAACATGGGGAGATCTGCTCCGTACCACCCTGAGGGGGCGCCATTATCCATGTGGCCGCCTTTGTCATCATAGAAATAACATTTGCATCTCCTGCAGAGCTGACAATCTAATCCTCCTCACATCTGTAACCAGAGGAGGCTCACAGGGTACAGGATCCGAAAAAGCCATTGATGAAAATGTCGCCAGCGTCATGCGCCCTGCGTTGTAGACATGAGGAAAACCGGAGGCTGAGCGGCAGATGGGAGATGGCGCCAAGTCAGTGTTTTCTGCACCCATCACAGCCAGATTTACCCCGACCGACCAGATCTTGGGGCCCTCGCTGCAGTCGCGCTCTCTGGGGCAGATCTCGGGGCCCTCGCTGCAGTCGCGCTCTCTGGGGCAGATCTCGGGGCCCTCGCTGCAGTCGCGCTCTCTGGGGCAGATCTCGGGGCCCTCGCTGCAGTCGCGCTCTCTGGGGCAGATCTCGGGGCCCTCGCTGCAGTCGCGCTCTCTGGGGCAGATCTCGGGGCCCTCGCTGCAGTCGCGCTCTCTGGGGCAGATCTCGGGGCCCTCGCTGCAGTCGCGCTCTCTGGGGCAGATCTCGGGGCCCTCGCTGCAGTCGCGCTCTCTGGGGCAGATCTCGGGGCCCTCGCTGCAGTCGCGCTCTCTGGGGCAGATCTCGGGGCCCTAGCTGCAGTCGCCCTCTCTGGGGCAGATCTCGGGGCCCATGACAGTATGAGCAACGCAAAATGCCTTTACTGCAGTCCTTCAGTATGAGCAGCGCACACTGCCTTCACTGCAGTCATTCAGTATTCAGTATGAGCAGCGCACACTGCCTTCACTGCAGTCATTCAGTATTCAGTATGAGCAGCGCACACTGCCTTCACTGCAGTCTTTCAGTATGAGCAGCGCACAGTGCCTTCACTGCAGTCTTTCAGTATGAGCAGCGCACACTGCCTTCACTGCAGTCCTTCAGTATGAGCAGCGCACAGTGCCTTCACTGCAGTCTTTCAGTATGAGCAGCGCACAGTGCCTTCACTGCAGTCCTTCAGTATGAGCAGCGCACAGTGCCTTCACTGCAGTCATTCACCCAGGGCAGAGCTGCTCCAGCAATAGATGAGGACAGGTGACTGCGCGATCTGGCTCTGCTGCATCGCCCTCACACTAAATCATTGTCTTCCCCAGGGACAACTCCATCATGTCTCCTCAGCAGATAAACCAAAGACCCTACAGCATGGTGAGCGAAGGGTCCACGGCTGTGACTACGTCCACCGCAGAGTCCAGGCCCCCCCCTAAGGTAAGTCCCAACTGCATGTGTGTAGCCAGGGGGTTCATGATTCTGCCTCTCACATCCTGCACAAGGAACTGGCATCTGTGGGAGGGGAAGGGTTAACTGCAGAAGTTTGTGGCAGCGGCAGAAGTCAACTGCACACAGCGACCAAGAGCAAGGACAGAACCTATAGATCCCCCCCATTATGTGGACTGTAGGACAGAACCTATAGACCACCCCCCCCCCCATTATCATGTGGACTGTAGGACAGAACCTATAGACCACCCCCCCCCATTATCATGTGGACTGTAGGACAGAACCTATAGCACCCCCCACCCCCCCTTTCGGTTATCCTGGGGACTGTGGGGGCAGCTGTGACATGTGAAGCCCTCCGGCTGCAGTGCGGTTACTGAATACCGGAGAGCGTGACCGCTGTGTCCCACCGGAGAGACGGCAGCCTCATTGTTTACACCGACAGCTGCTGCGGGGAATCACAATCAGACCTGCCCCCTCCCCGACCGTCCGGTGCTGAGCGCCCCCCACGTCCAGCCTCGCACCAAACTGAGGGGATTTGCAATGCAAATGATGAGTACAGAACAATGTGTCTGCAAGAAATCCGGGGGAAGCGGCGGCGGCCAACCAATGCAGTCAAATATATATATATATATATATATATATATATATATATATATATATTATCCACAGAAGATACTGTTTACACGCGGTGCATACACCAAATCCACACAAGATATTGTTCAGGAACTCAAATTGGCTGTGGAAAAAAATGTATATGTGGCCCCATGTAGGCAGGTTTTTTTTTTTTTTTGCGGGGCAATTTGTAGTTTTTAGTGATACAGTTTTGCAATGTATACGCTTTTTTGATAATTTTTTATTCAGTTTTTTTTTTTGGAATGTGAAGGGACAAAAAACTGAATCTGCCATTTACGGCGTTCATATATGGAATAAATATGTTTATATTTTAATTGGGCATTTTGTGCGGAACAATCATCTTTACTTTTTGTTTATTTTCGGGGTTTTTTTATATATACTTTTAAAAAGTTCCTAGAGGACTTTAGCATAGTCTGATTGCTTCTCCCATAGACTGCAATGATTTGGAGTCATTCCCAGAGCAGTGACTCTATCTATGGTGAGGGACTGGGGACTCCCAGAGAAGTGACTCTGTATATGGTGACAGCCAGGGGACTCCCAGAGCAGTGACTCCATATATGGTGTCAGGCAGGGGACTCCCAGAGAAGTGACTCTGTATATGGTGACAGGCAGGGGACTCCCAGAGAAGTGACTCTGTATATGGTGACAGGCAGGGGACTCCCAGAGAAGTGACTCTGTATATGGTGACAGCCAGGGGACTCCCAGAGAAGTGACTCTGTATATGGTGACAGGCAGGGGACTCCCAGAGAAGTGACTCTGTATATGGTGACAGGCAGGGGGCTCCCAGAGAAGTGACTCTGTATATGGTGACAGGCAGGGGGCTCCCAGAGAAGTGACTCTGTATATGGTGACAGGCAGGGGGCTCCCAGAGAAGTGACTCTGTATATGGTGACAGGCAGGGGACTCCCAGAGAAGTGACTCTGTATATGGTGTCAGGCAGGGGACTCCCAGAGAAGTGACTCTGTATATGGTGACAGGCAGGGGGCTCCCAGAGAAGTGACTCTGTATATGGTGACAGGCAGGGGACTCCCAGAGAAGTGACTCTGTATATGGTGACAGCCAGGGGACTCCCAGAGAAGTGACTCTGTATATGGTGACAGGCAGGGGACTCCCAGAGAAGTGACTCTGTATATGGTGTCAGGCAGGGGGCTCCCAGAGAAGTGACTCTGTATATGGTGTCAGGCAGGGGACTCCCAGAGAAGTGACTCTGTATATGGTGACAGGCAGGGGACTCCCAGAGAAGTGACTCTGTATATGGTGTCAGGCAGGGGACTCCCAGAGAAGTGACTCTGTATATGGTGACAGGCAGGGGGCTCCCAGAGAAGTGACTCTGTATATGGTGTCAGGCAGGGGACTCCCAGAGAAGTGACTCTGTATATGGTGACAGGCAGGGGACTCCCAGAGAAGTGACTTTGTATATGGTGACAGGCAGGGGACTCCCAGAGAAGTGACTCTGTATATGGTGACAGGCAGGGGGCTCCCAGAGAAGTGACTCTGTATATGGTGTCAGGCAGGGGACTCCCAGAGAGGTGACTTTGTATATGGTGACAGGCAGGGGGCTCCCAGAGAAGTGACTCTGTATATGGTGACAATCAGGGGACTCCCAGAGAAGTGACTTTGTATATGGTGACAGGCAGGGGGCTCCCAGAGAAGTGACTCTGTATATGGTGTCGGGCAGGGGACTCCTAAGAAGCGCAGTTGATGTGTGTTTGTCCATTGCAAATGAAAGACAATTAGCCCACCATGAAAATTCCTGGTACGTTGCCAGTTCGCTCCTGACTGTATAGACATGGTACATACACCATATCCACTGATGATCCTGTATGAACAGATCCTGGATATCCTTCTGTGGTGGCGGTCATACAGATCCTGGATATCCTCCTGTGGTGGCGGTCATACAGATGCTGGATATCCTCCTGTGGTGGCGGTCATACAGATCCTGGATATCCTCCTGTGGTGGCGGTCATACAGATCCTGGATATCCTCCTGTGGTGGCGGTCATACAGATGCTGGATATCCTTCTGTGGTGGCGGTCATACAGATGCTGGATATCCTTCTGTGGTGGCGGTCATACAGATGCTGGATATCCTTCTGTGGTGGCGGTCATACAGATGCTGGATATCCTCCTGTGGTGGCGGTCATACAGATACTGGATATCCTCCTGTGGTGGCGGTCATACAGATGCTGGATATCCTGCTGTGGTGGCGGTCATACAGATGCTGGATATCCTCCTGTGGCAGCGGTCATACAGAGGCTGGATATCCTCCTGTGGTGGCGGTCATACAGAGGCTGGATATCCTCCTGTGGTGGCGGTCATACAGAGGCTGGATATCCTCCTGTGGTGGCGGTCATACAGATGCTGGATATCCTCCTGTGGTGGCGGTCATACAGATGCTGGATATCCTGCTGTGGTGGCGGTCATGCAGAGGCTGGATATCCTGCTGTGGTGGCGGTCATACAGAGGCTGGATATCCTGCTGTGGTGGCGGTCATACAGAGGCTGCATATCCTGCTGTGGTGGCGGTCATACAGAGGCTGGATATCCTCCTGTGGTGGCGGTCATACAGAGGCTGGATATCCTCCTGTGGTGGCGGTCATACAGATGTTGGATATCCTCCTGCGGTGGCGGTCATACAGAGGCTGGATATCCTGCTGCGGTGGCGGTCATACAGAGGCTGGATATCCTGCTGTGGTGGCGGTCATACAGATGCTGGATATCCTCCTGTGGTGGCGGTCATACAGATGCTGGATATCCTCCTGTGGTGGCGGTCATACAGATGCTGGATATCCTCCTGTGGTGGCGGTCATACAGATGCTGGATATCCTCCTGTGGTGGTGGTCATACAGATGCTGGATATCCTGGACATACTGAAGACTAGTCAATGTTCACTCCACCAGTACCAGATAGGAACGGCTATGGAAGATGATGACGCCCCCACCATGACACCTGCTGCTGGTCCTGTGTGTCTCCGCACTATACGTCCCTCTTTCTAGGGGGTCTTCGTTCACTTGCAGTAGTGAATATATATAATTTCGCTCCAGTTTTATCGTATTGCGATCTCCGTATACTCGGTAATGTCAGCCGCCATCTTTATTGCCCTAGCTGTGTCCAGTGTTTGTTGCTGCCATTATCTTCCTTTTTTACGCTTTTTGCTCTGATGTCTTTTCAGACGTCAAAAACCGTGGGGAAGGCGTACAGCTTCGGCAAGAGAGACCAATCTGTAAAGAGGAACCCGAGCGTGCCGGTGCTGGCGCGGGGATGGCTGCACAAACAGGTGGGTGCAGCACCAGCGGTGACCCGCAGCGGGAGACGGGCATACTTGTCCACCATGTTCTTATGTCTCGCTGTGCCCCCTACAGGACAGTACAGGGATGAAGATGTGGAAGAGGCGATGGTTCCTGCTCTCTGATCATTGTCTCTTCTACTATAAAGGTGAGATGATGGGGGGAGTAGTCTGTCACATGTAGTAAGATATAATACAGCTCATCGTATTCCTCATCCACCCGTCTCTCCCCCTATCAGACAGCAGGGAGGAGGCCGTTCTGGGCAGCATTCCCCTCCTGAGTTACGTCATCCGTCCCACGGAACCCGAGGATCGGATAAACCGCAAGTTCTCCTTTAAGGTACGGTGGTCTGTGTGTGAGGGGGATGGCGCTGCCGTCTGTGAAAACCGTAGGAGATTAACCCCTCCCCCGCAGTGTTGCAGCCAATCAGATTTCTGCTTTCGTGCTCAAACCTGGGATCTGACCGTAAATCTGTTATGATCTGTGACGTGTATCGTCCTTGTGGGACGTTCACCGTGGCGCCATTTTCAGTGGTAGCCCAACAGATATCAGCGCGGAGGCCCTGCATGTCTGAGGCGACCAGTGCGGCCCCTGGATCTGGCGAGCGCTCAGCCGCAGGCTCGTTAATCACACAAGACTCGTTATGACCTCATTCATCACTAATTAACTTCCGCATTCCTTCCATCGGATGCCAAACAATCTGTTCCTCATGAATCACCCTGGCGCCTCGTGCCCCCCCCCCCCATAATAAAAAAAATGTAATAATGAATAAAAAAGGAACTTTAGCCCAAAAGTCTTGCACCAAAACTTTGAACGTATGATAACCGTGCAGCCGGGGGCGATTCTTCTCCTGCATAGCGGCTTGTGTTCAGTGAGTTCTGTATGGTTCTAGACTGCGCAGTCATGGCGGCTCATGTACAGTAAGAGTCCTGTGTGGTTCTAGACTGCGCAGTCATGGCGGCTCGTGTACAGTAAGAGTCCTTTATGGTTCGACTACCCAGTCATGGCGGCTCGTGTATGGTAAGGGTCCTGTGTGGTTCCAGACTGCGCAGTCATGGCGGCTCATGTACAGTAAGAGTCCTGTGTGGTTTCAGACTGCGCAGTCATGGCGGCTCATGTACAGTAAGTCCTGTATGTTTCCAGACTGCGCAGTCATGGCGGCTCGTGTACAGTAAGAGTCCTTTATGGTTCGACTACCCAGTCATGGCGGCTTGTGTACGGTAAGGGTCCTGTGTGGTTCCAGACTGCGCAGTCATGGCGGCTCATGTACGGTAAGGGTCCTGTATGGTTCCAGACTGCGCAGTCATGGCGGCTCATGTACAGTAAGAGTCCTTTATGGTTCCAGACTGCACAGTCATGGCGGCTCGTGTAACCAGGCTCTTATCCTACAATTCGCCTGTTTAGTGATTCCATCGCCAGCCGATCCGATCGTCTGTCAGTCCACGGGACGTGGCGGCATACATGTAGATTGTCTGTCGGCTGCGGGGAGGGTCAGATCCGCTAGAATTGCTGATCCCAGCAGCCTCACTCAATGCCTGTCACTTTGTGTTAGTGATGCGTCAGGCGTCCCCGCTGCCGTCACCCTGCCGGGCCGGGGGTGGGCGCGCTCAGTCTGCCCCGTCATTGTTCTCTGCAGTCAGTCACATCATTATGTGCAGCGGTTCGTGTTATCGTGCGGCAGCAGCCGGGGAGATGGTGAGAGTAGCTGCAGTTCTCCTGTCCGCTGGGAGTTATGGACTTTTCGTCCGGTAAATGGATGTTAATATTGCTGTGTAATTAGGGGCCACGTTACCACGTGTGCTGCGACCACCAGGAGCGGCAGGTGACGTGGCACCTTTATGTTACAGGCCGTGCACTCGGGGATGCGGGCGTACATCCAGCAGACAGGGTCTCTCCGGGATCACCCCAGCATGAGGATCTACTACTTCAGTGCTGACACCCAGGAGGACATGAGCGGCTGGATCCGAGTGATGAACCAGGCGGCAGCGGTCCAGGGTGCCCCGGACAGCAGGAGGTAAGTCATCCAACCATAGAGCATGACTCGTGACATGTATCACAGAGAAGAAGCGGTGACCCCCTGACATGTGTCAGTCTTTACTGTAGTTCTGGCATTCTGTTCCTCTCAGGTAGTAGTAGTTTCCATTCCTATTATTGCTGATCCTGCAGCTCACACCCCGGTGTTTATTACATATGCCCCCTCCATGCTGACTGTGCCCTTCTCCAGACTCTTCAGCTTCTTGCTAATCGTCCCATTGACTGCGGAGTCTTGGTGCCGCTCGCTCGCAGTCCCGCCGCCCAGTCGGGATGCTTTTCATAGATTGTCTGTCCGGGCGCTGGAAGTCCTGAGCTCAGCAGTAATGAAGCTCGCAAGTGCGCATCGCCTGCAGTCCCCGGTCGCCCGGATCCTCCTCGTCCGCACCGTGTCACCCCAGAGCTCATGGCAGCGTCCTCACTCCTACTTTGCTGTTTCTTGTAGGGAGGTTGTGGACATGGAGTGGCTGGCGGCTCCGGTGAACGACCACACGGAATATGCAAAATCGGAAGGCATCCAGACGCGGAGCGGCTATCAGAAGGCGGAGGAGCCGCGGCGAAACTCTGCAGAGGAGCGGCCACACACAGACCTGGGGGACAAGGGACGCCACCAGGATGTGAGTGAGGTGGACAAGGAACGGCGGCGGAAAGTAGGGGACAAGGGGCAACCCCAGGATCTGATGGACAAGGAGCGCTACCGGAGCGTGGGAGACCAGGAACGATCCCACGACACAAGGACCCGCGAGAGCTACATCACCCACAAAAACACCTTGAATTCTAATGGAGGAAAGTTCGCCCCCTCCCTCCTGCCCAACGGCCGCCCCTCCGCATTCACAGACTTTTCTAAGTCCTACAGACCCCAAGTGTCACAAACTCAACCCCAGATCATCGAGAGGAACGGGACCCTCCCGCCTTCTTTCCGAGTGAGCACTGGACCCCTGGAGCAAAACGGAACCGACACCTTCACCAGACGTGCACCAGAAAACCCCGAGAAACAAGTGCAGAGGAAAAGCGTGATGGGCCAGGTGGAGCAGTGGGTAAAGGTCCAGAAGGGAGACAGTAAAAGGTAAGGTGTCTGTAGTCCCTGCAAACGGGGGCTCAGTGCTGGTGTCCGGGGTGATGACTGTATATAGTGGGGTGTAATCCCGGGGGGCTCAGTGCTGGTGTCCGGGGTGATGACTGTATATAGTGGGGTGTAATCCCGGGGGGCCCAGTGCTGGTGTCCAGGGTGATGACTGTATATAGTGGGGTGTAATCCCGGGGGCCCAGTGCTGGTGTCCGGGGTGATGACTGTATATAGTGGGGTGTAATCCCGGGGGGCTCAGTACTGGTGTCCGGGGTGATGACTGTATATAGTGGGGTGTAATCCCGGTGGGCTCAGTGCTGGTGTCCGGGGTGATGACTGTATATAGTGGGGTGTAATCCCGGGGGGCTCAGTACTGGTGTCCGGGGTGATGACTGTATATAGTGGGGTGTAATCCCGGGGGCTCAGTACTGGTGTCCGGGGTGATGACTGTATATAGTGGGGTGTAATCCCGGGGGGCTCAGTGCTGGTGTCCGGGGTGATGACTGTATATAGTGGGGTGTAATCCTGGGGGCTCAGTGCCGATGTCCGAGGTGATGACTGTATATAGTGGGGGGTAATCCCGGGGAGCTCAGTGCCGATGTCCGAGGTGTTGACTGTATATAGTGGGGGGTAATCCCGGGGGCTCAGTGCCGGTGTCCGAGGTGTTGACTGTATATAGTGGGGTGTAATCCCGGGGGGCTCAGTGCTGGTGTCCGGGGTGATGACTGTATATAGTGGGGTGTAATCCCGGGGGGCTCAGTGCTGGTGTCCGGGGTGATGACTGTATATAGTGGGGTGTAATCCCGGGGGGCTCAGTGCTGGTGTCCGGGGTGATGACTGTATATAGTGGGGTGTAATCCCGGGGGGCTCAGTGCTGGTGTCCGGGGTGATGACTGTATATAGTGAGGTGTAATCCCGGGGGGCTCAGTGCTGGTGTCCGGGGTGATGACTGTATATAGTGGGGGGTAATCCCGGGGAGCTCAGTGCCGATGTCCGAGGTGTTGACTGTATATAGTGGGGGGTAATCCCGGGGGCTCAGTGCTGGTGTCCGGGGTGATGACTGTATATAGTGGGGTGTAATCCCGGGGGGCTCAGTGCTGGTGTCCAGGGTGATGACTGTATATAGTGGGGGGTAATCCCGGGGGGCTCAGTGCCGGTGTCCGGGGTGAAGACTGTATATAGTGGGGGGTAATCCGGGGGCTCAGTGCTGGTGTCCAGGGTGATGACTGTATATAGTGGGGTGTAATCCCGGGGGCTCAGTACTGGTGTCCGGGGTGATGACTGTATATAGTGGGGGGTAATCCCGGGGGGCTCAGTGCTGGTGTCCGGGGTGATGACTGTATATAGTGGGGTGTAATCCCGGGGGCTCAGTGCTGGTGTCCAGGGTGATGACTGTATATAGTGGGGGTAATCCCGGGGGGCTCAGTACTGGTGTCCGGGGTGAAGACTGTATATAGTGGGAAGTAATCCCGGGGGGGCTCAGTGCTGGTGTCCGGGGTGATGACTGTATATATTGAGGTGTAATCCCAGGGGGCTCAGTGCTGGTGTCCGAGGTGATGACTGTATATAGTGGGGTGTAATCCCGGGGGCTCAGTGCTGGTGTCCGAGGTGTTGACTGTATATAGTGGGGGGTAATCCCGGGGGCTCAGTGCTGGTGTCCGGGGTGAAGACTGTATATAGTGGGGGGTAATCCCGGGGGGCTCAGTGCTGGTGTCCGGGGTGATGACTGTATATAGTGGGGTGTAATCCCGGGGGCTCAGTACTGGTGTCCGGGGTGATGACTGTATATAGTCGGGTGTAATCCCGGGGGGCTCAGTGCCGGTGTCCGAGGTGATGACTGTATATAGTGGGGGTGTAATCCCGGGGGGCTCAGTACTGGTGTCCGGGGTGATGACTGTATATAGTGGGGGGTAATCCCGGGGGGCTCAGTGCTGGTGTCCGAGGTGATGACTGTATATAGTGGGGTGTAATCCCGGGGGGCCCAGTACTGGTGTCCGGGGTGAAGACTGTATATAGTGGGGGTAATCCCGGGGGGCTCAGTGCTGGTGTCCGAGGTGATGACTGTATATAGTGGGGTGTAATCCTGGGGGGCCCAGTACTGGTGTCCGGGGTGATGACTGTATATAGTGGGGTGTAATCCCGGGGGGCTCAGTGCTGGTGTCCGAGGTGATGACTGTATATAGTGGGGTGTAATCCTGGGGGGCCCAGTACTGGTGTCCGGGGTGATGACTGTATATAGTGGGGGGTAATCCCGGGGGGCTCAGTGCCGGTGTCCGAGGTGATGACTGTATATAGTGGGGGGTAATCCCGGGGGGCTGAGTGCCGATGTCCGAGGTGATGACTGTATATAGTGGGGGGTAATCCCAGGGGGCTCAGTGCCGGTGTCCAGGGTGATGACTGTACATAGTGGGGGGTAATCCTGGGGGGCTCAGTGCCGGTGTATGAGGTGATGACTGTATATAGTGGGGGGTAATCCCAGGGGGCTCAGTGCCGGTGTCCAGGGTGATGACTGTACATAGTGGGGGGTAATCCTGGGGGGCTCAGTGCCGGTGTATGAGGTGATGACTGTATATAGTGGGGTGTAATCCCGGGGGGCTCAGTGCCGGTGTATGAGGTGATGACTGTATATAGTGGGGGGTAATCCCAGGGGGCTCAGTGCCGGTGTCCAGGGTGATGACTGTACATAGTGGGGGGTAATCCTGGGGGGCTCAGTGCCGGTGTATGAGGTAATGACTGTATATAGTGGGGGGGTAATCCCGGGGGGCTCAGTGCCGGTGTCCGAGGTGATGACTGTATATAGTCGGGTGTAATCCCGGGGGCTCAGTGCCGGTGTCCGAGGTGATGACTGTATATAGTCGGGTGTAATCCCGGGGGCTCAGTGCCGGTGTCCGAGGTGATGACTGTATATAGTCGGGTGTAATCCCGGGGGGCTCAGTGCCGGTGTCCGAGGTGATGACTGTATATAGTCGGGTGTAATCCCGGGGGGCTCAGTGCCGATGTCCGAGGTGATGACTGTATATAGTGGGGGTAATCCCGGGGGGCTCAGTGCCGGTGTATGAGGTGATGACTGTATATAGTCGGGTGTAATCCCGGGGGGCTCAGTGCCGGTGTCCGAGTTGATGACTGTATATAGTGGGGGGTAATCCCAGGGGGCTCAGTGCCGGTGTCCAGGGTGATGACTGTACATAGTGGGGGGTAATCCTGGGGGGCTCAGTGCCGGTGTATGAGGTGATGACTGTATATAGTGGGGGGGTAATCCCCGGGGGGCTCAGTGCCGGTGTCCAGGGTGATGACTGTACATAGTGGGGGGTAATCCTGGGGGGCTCAGTGCCGGTGTATGAGGTAATGACTGTATATAGTGGGGGGGTAATCCCGGGGGGCTCAGTGCCGGTGTCCGAGGTGATGACTGTATATAGTCGGGTGTAATCCCGGGGGCTCAGTGCCGGTGTCCGAGGTGATGACTGTATATAGTCGGGTGTAATCCCGGGGGGCTCAGTGCCGGTGTCCGAGGTGATGACTGTATATAGTCGGGTGTAATCCCGGGGGGCTCAGTGCCGGTGTCCGAGGTGATGACTGTATATAGTCGGGTGTAATCCCGGGGGGCTCAGTGCCGGTGTCCGAGGTGATGACTGTACATAGTGGGGGGTAATCCTGGGGGGCTCAGTGCCGGTGTATGAGGTGATGACTGTATATAGTGGGGGGGGGTAATCCCGGGGGGCTCAGTGCGGTGTCCGAGGTGATGACTGTATATAGTCGGGTGTAATCCCGGGGGGCTCAGTGCCGGTGTCCGAGGTGATGACTGTATATAGTCGGGTGTAATCCCGGGGGGCTCAGTGCCGGTGTCCGAGGTGATGACTGTATATAGTCGGGTGTAATCCCGGGGGGCTCAGTGCCGGTCTGTGAGGTGATGACTGTATATAGTGGGGTGTAATCCCAGGGGGCTCGGTGCCGATGTGACCCTCAGACGTCATGTTATAAGTCCCTTTAAAGTTTTGTTAAAACTATTCACTTCGGGGAAATAGGATTGTCATGACAATGGCGCCACCTGCAGTTTACACACAGTACAGTCTCACACCGACATGAAATCACTCCTGGTCCTGGTCATATATAGTCCAGAGCCGTGTAGTCAGGAAGGGAACGCCCCATGACCTGATGATAGTACTGCGGGTGATACATCGACCGGAAATGTCCACATTAATTGTGCCTATTCTATTACTGCTGACAACCTGTACATCATGTCTGAGAGGTTGTCACAGCCCCGCCCCCTGCTGGTGACATCACTGATATAATTATGTTGTGGTCTTTTCCCAGTGTCGGACCTGAGCTCCCCCACTCTGAAAGATACCAGACTTTGCCAAAGACCATGAGGCAGTCGGCGGGTGGTTCTCCTCCTCCGGCTCGTCATCTGCCCAGTGACTACAAGTATGCCCAGGATCGGGTCAGTCACCTGAAGATGTCCAACCAGGAGCGCCAGGCAACCAAGGAGGGCATGGTGTGGCAGCTGTACGAGTGGCAGCAAAGGCAGCAGTTTAAACATGGCAGCCCGACTGGACAGATTTACATGGGCACCTTGGAAGAGCGGTCCCGGGCCAAGAGCTTGTTGGACGTTCCGCGGTGCGTTTCTGTCCCTCCTTCTCCATCTGACATCCCACCGCCAGCGCCTCCTAAGGCGTTTCCTCCCCGCAGACCGCACACTCCGGCGGAAAGGCTGACTGTGCGGCCAGAGGAAAGACCGACCGAAGTCCCCTACATCGGGTCACCTCAGAAGGTGCGGCTCCATGCTATAAAGGTAATGACCAGTAGTCAGCCAGCGGCCGTCCCAGTGCCCCTCCCCCGCAGTGCCGTTAGTCGGGGTGGTCTCCAGTCCGCCGGGGCTGCTCTCCTCTCACTTGTCTCTTTCCCCCCAGTCCTCGGCTCATACGGACCGCCGCTCCATGCCGTCCATGGGATACATGACGCACACCGTAAGTGCCCCCAGTTTACACGGCCAGTCGGTAAGAACCTTTCATCATCCTTTTATTTTGCCATTTTGTACTTTCTACCAAAAACAAGAAAAATTGAAAATCTGAACCCCCTCCCCTCCCTGCCCCATTGTACTCCCCCCTTCCCCATAATGCAGCCGTCTGAGGCGCGGAGTTACATCCGAAATTACACAATGGGCAAAATAAAGCCGTGTCAGGTGCCTGTGCGCCATTCCACGCCTACCCCATCCCCGCACATCCATCCCCACCAACACAGGCCCTGCATTATACCAGATTCTCCCACCTACAACCCCCAGTATGTCATTGTACACTGGGGGTTGTAGCTTCACATCTGGAGACCATTGGTCTGGCGACTGCAGCTGCTTTGTTGTCACTGTACCTTAACCCTCGCCTGCCTGCAGCTCATCCCACCACTGAGCGTCCCGCACCCGCAGATGAGGCGAGGCACTGGTCGTAGACGTGCAGTCACTACTTTGTCCTCACATGAACCGGCGGTGCCTCGCTCCTCCACATCCCCATCCTTGCAGACAAATTTAATTAGTGTAATGTGCACTGCAGCCGAGAGACGAGCCCAGGAATCATAACTCATGTGGTGCCGGCTCATCAGAATGGGTGTCCCCATGTAAAGCCGCTGTGACTGTTCATCGTATAGATGGGGTGTCAGGTGGGGAATCTAAAACTCACTGTGCATGGGCTACCCAACGTCAACTGCATGCCGCCATAACGATGTATGTTCTGTGGGCGTGTCTCCGTATATGTGCATGAGAATGGCGCCTATACCATGTCATTACACATAATAACCACTTGATGTATGAATGGGGGGCGTAGATGTGAGATATTCCAGTAGCTGGTGTGTAGGCTGTCGCGAGAGGTTTGCGCTGGAGCAGGAAGGTGTACGGGCGGTTGCGCTGGCGCAGGAAGGTGTACGGGCGGTTGCGCTGGCGCAGGAAGGTGTACAGAAGGTAGCGCTGGTGCAGGAAGGTGTACAGAAGGTAGCGCTGGTGCAGGAAGGTGTACAGGAGGTTGCGCTGGAGCAGGAAGGTGTACAGGAGGTTGCGCTGGAGCAGGAAGGTGTACAGGAGGTTGCGCTGGAGCAGGAAGGTGTACAGGAGGTTGCGCTGGAGCAGGAAGGTGTACAGGAGGTTGCGCTGGAGCAGGAAGGTGTACAGGAGGTTGCGCTGGAGCAGGAAGGTGTACAGGAGGTTGCGCTGGAGCAGGAAGGTGTACAGGAGGTTGCGCTGGAGCAGGAAGGTGTACAGGAGGTTGCGCTGCAGCAGGAAGGTGTACAGGAGGTTGCACTGGAGCAGGAAGGTGTACAGAAGGTTGCGCTGGAGCAGGAAGGTGTACAGGCAGGTTGCGCTGGAGCAGGAAGGTGTACAGGCGGGTTGCGCTGGTGCAGGAAGGTGTACAGGCGGGTTGCGCTGGCGCAGGAAGGTGTACAGAAGGTTGCGCTGGCGCAGGAAGGTGTACAGGCGATTGCGCTGGCGCAGGAAGGTGTACAGGCGGGTTGCGCTGGCGCAGGAAGGCGTATAGGCGTGTTGCACTGGCGCATGCAGGCTGTTGCCATGTATATATGTTCTTACTTGTATCTCTTCTCTCTGGAGGCCGATGACACTTACCTTCAGCTGAAGAAGGAGCTGGAGTACCTGGACCTTAAGGTAATAATCGTATTCCTGGGGGCTGGTCATGAGGGGGAGGGGGTGCAGCGGAGGGTCAGTTGCTACCAGAGGAGGTACAGCCCTCTGGGTGTCATCAAGAAATGTATATGTTGCCGGATGAAGTGTCCTGCGCGGCTGGCAGTCTGTGCCCTGGTGCGGAGCCCGGGCTCCTGGACTGTGGGTTTCACACGGGGTCTCTTCTGATTTGGCGCAGATAAAATATAATGAACCTCTGATCAACTTGGTTCACAGTGTTTTAAGGAACTCCACTCCGGGGTATCGCACGAGCATAAACGTAAGCCGCCTCCTCCTCGCTGTCCCCATTTCATGGCTGTGCTCGTGCCGCAGCTTCTCCGCAGGTTTCATTTGTCATTGTTGTGGGTTTTTTGCTTGCTGATGCTTGTAGTCCACCTGCTCATTGTTCGGAGCTCTGTGTAGCAGATTAGTTCTGTCCAAGCTTGGAATGTTCCCATGTACTGGTGTGAGCGGACACCATATTGTTGTTTTTGGCCGCCTCCGCAATTTATTTTACGCTTTTACAATTTATTTTCAAATTTAGTGGTGAAGAAACACTAGAGTCAAAAAGCATCCCGAGCAAACATGGCTGCCGGGGGAAGAGAACTCCACACTGCGTGTGAAGGGATGCCTGGGTCTGCTGGGAGTTGTAGTTCCCCAGCAGCTGGAGAGCGGCAGTTTGCTGAGCATGAAGCACTCTTTGTAATTGGAGGGTATACAGTGAGTGCAGGGCCCGGGGCCCGGTCAGTCTGGTGGAAGAGACAAGGTTTGGGATTAGACATTATGGTGGAGGAAGCGGCAGGAGAGAGATGGAAGTGTCGAGCTCTGCTTCTCGTAACGCAGCACAAGGGTTAACAGCGTGGAAGTGCTCGCCCCCAAATTAGGTGCCGCAACACAGAATCAAGCACATGGGTAGCTGCAAATCAATATTGGCTGTGAGACAAGCCCCTCCCTCTGGTTTTAGAGGCGGATCCATCCTAGTGGTCACATGACTGTCTGTCCGTGAGCTATGTGGCGGCCGCCATGTTGCCGGGATCATTACACGCCGTTTGCTGCATGCGCCAGTGGCCTCTTTGTTTCAGTGCTTGTTTCCCTTCCATCTCTTACAAGTCGTGTCTTATGACCATCAGGTGACCGGGCGAGAATCCTTCAAGGATCGATCCACGAAACCCGTCCGAATCGCTGAAAGTGACGTTGATGTAAGTGACTCATGACCAAATGACAGCGAGCGCGGTGCACCAAGAGCCGTCCTCACCGGCTGCCTCTTCCATCTCTCTCTTCGATTTGCCGCCTCTCTCTTGTATTTTCCCGTCCGTCTCTCTCTCTCTTTCATGTATCTTCCATCTCTCTTGTATCTCACAACTCTCCTCTCTCCTCTTTCTGGCATTCTCTCCTGTATTTCCCGTCTCTCTCTCTTACATATATTTCAGTTTCTCTCATAAGTCTCCTATTTCTTCCAGGTAAAGCTCAGTGTCCTGTGTGAACAGGACCGGATCCTGCAGGACTTGGAGGATAAGATCCGAGCTCTGAAAGACAATAAGGTCAGAGGATGTCCCTCAATGCTTTGTTTTTCCAGTAATAAGCAGTCCATACCCTGGGGCCTTGATCAGTGGACGGGGCCTCTGTCTTGATCAGTGGACTGGGCGGGGCCTCTGTCTTGATCAGTGGACTGGGCGGGGCCTCTGTCTTGATCAGGGGACTGGGCAGGGCCTCTGTCTTGATCAGGGGACTGGGCGGGGCCTCTGTCTTGATCAGGGGACTGGGCGGGGCCTCTGTCTTGATCAGTGGCTTCAGCATAGGGATCTCAAACTCGTGGCCCTCCAGATGTTGCAAAACTACAACTCCCAGCACGCCCTGGTAGCCGAAGAATGTCCAGGCATCATGGGAATTGTAGTTCTGTAACAGCTGGAGGGCCACGAGTTTGAGATTCGATAGTGAGGTGTTTGGATGGATCACTACAGTATGGACGGCACGGGGTGGGGCCTGCAGTCACGGCTCCTCCCACATTAGTCTTGTCATTTCTAAGCTCCACCCTAAGGAGCGCTGCCATCTGTTACCCCATGACCACCTCCTACTCCTGTGGTCACTGATCTCAGTTTTTTTCTACAGGACAAACTTGAAACTGTCTTGGAGGTTCTGCACAGACAGATGGATCAGTACAAGGATCAACCCCAGCACACGGAGAAGATTTCCTACCAGCAGCGCCTCCTACAGGAAGACCTTGTGCAGATCAGAGCCGAAATGTCCAAGGTCTCCACGGTGCGTGTCTTCCCGTACATCATAGCGCCCTCTAGTGGCAACACATCTATATAGCAGAGCTGTACAGATAATAAACACCAGAGCGCCCCCCTCCAGTATGAATAATATAACTGAGCGCCCCCTCCTGTATGGATAATATACAGCAGAGCGCCCCCTCCTGTATGGATAGTATATAGCAGACCGGCCCCTCCTGTATGCATAATATACAGTCAGCTCAGTGGTGGTGGTTGTTTGATTATCCTCTTAGCAAGATGGCGGCGGTGGAGTTCAGCGCGGTGCGGTTCGCTGCTCTGTTTGATCCTTGTGTGTCGTGTGTGGCAGGACATGGAGAACTCCTGGAACGAGTATTTGCGGCTGGAGGGCGACGTGGTTCAGCTCAGGCAGCTGTTACAGGAGCAGATGACCCACTCGCCGTCTTCTCAGGTAACGGGTCTGGTGACACCCTGACTCTCCAGGTCACTTTGTGGGGTCAGTTGTCAGCCAGCCTCTCGTCTTCTAATGTGTCATCTCCCCCAACAGGACCGATCTCAGCTGCAGAAAGATCTGTGGAGAATCGAAGACGTCACGGCCGGACTCAGCGCCAATAAGCTGAACTTCAAAATGCTGGTCGAGTCGTTCAAAAACCCAGGTAACAGTCCACGGGGGTGGCCATGGCGGTGTCCACCAGCGATCACCTGTGAATGCTCCCTGCACGGTGGTCACTTATGGTACAAGGCACCATATTAATAAATACCGCCATGTCGGGGAGTGTTACTATTGGAGATAACATGGCCACTTGCCCAACCGCATTTCTTCCAGAAAGAAAAACCGTGCCTTTGGTCTCTTCCACGTTTGTGCCTTCCGGAACTACGGCCTTTACCTCCGTTCGCAGTAAATCGCCTCAGAATCCTGCGAGTCTCGTGAAGCCGACTCTGGAGGTTGGGCTGTACCCCCAGCCGTTCATCCCCGGCAGATCCAGCTCCCAGCCGCAGCTGCTGCAGAAACCAGAACTTAGGCTGCAGTCTCCGACCCGGGCACCAACGCCGCCAAAGTTTGTGAGTATTGAGAAGAGGTGTAGACGGTGCGGGAGGGGGGGGGTACTACGGGAGCATTATTACAAATGACACCCCATCTGGTCATTAGGAGGAGAGTGCCCCCCCGCGGCCGCCGCTGCCCGACTTGTACAGTCCTGAAGATGCAGACCCCGCACCCAATATTCCACCGCCCCCTGCGCTGCCTCCGCCACTAAGAGAATCCTCCGTCATCAGGCACACCTCGGTGCGGGGCTTAAAGAGACAGTCTGACGAGAGGAAACGAGACCGGGAGCTGGGCCAGGGTGTGAACGGAGACTACAGGGTGAGGTCCTGCGGGGGGTCTTAGTCCGCCGTATAGTGACCTGTAGGCAGGTATTATAACGTGTGTTCTGGTCACAGGTGGAGTTGCGAACCTATGTGAGCGATCCGGAACTTGTTAATCTGGGTGACGCCAACACCTCAACCTCCGCCTTTTTGGCCTCAGACTCTGGCTACCAGACGTTGCCCGGCAGAGGTAAGAAACGGCGTCCTGGTTTTTAGGCCACTCCCCCTCGTGGTCTGCGTGGTCACTAGTAAATATCACGCATGACACAAGATCTAGAGCGAGTTATTGAGATATGTTCACATGGTCCTGGCTCCACGTGTCCATGTAAATGTGGGGGTCGTCCTGCCGTGGCCCTTGTATCTGCTGTTCCCCAGTGTATGGAGTTGTGATGTTTGGATGGGCTGACGTCTCCGCACTCCGTACACGGTCGTCTTTCTACACGCGTAACCTGTGTTGTGAGGCGGCAGTCTCGCCCGTGTAGTGTGACCCTTGTGAACTGTTCCCTCCAGGTTTTTCTGGGTCGACCTCCCGGTTGCCGCAGTCGTCGTCTGTCACATCATACGTCACCTTGAGGAGGGGCGTCACCACGGACGCTGCTACGGTGGGTGCTGATCCGGCTGCTGTGGTGGGCCTCTGCTCACATTGCCCCCGGGGTTCTCTCCTTCTGGAACTGTTCTCTGTTTGTGTCTCCACAGGACAGACCAAAAAGTGCCTTTGAGCGCCTCTACTCCGGCGACAACCAAAGAGGTAAAATGAGCGCCGAGGAGCAGCTGGAGCGCATGAAGCGCCATCAGAAGGCCTTAGTCCGCGAACGCAAGAGAACGCTGAGCCAAGGAGAGAAGCAGCCGGCCCCAAGCCGAGGCGCCGTCCGGCCCCTGTCTGCAGACCTCACTTCAGTATGTTAGCGCAGGGGGAGGAGCTTATGTAGTCTGTAGAGCCGCTGTGCATGGTAGAGCAGGTTACGGGATTCCCGGGCGCCATAGTGTATAGATCTGCAGAGCCTTCAGCTTCTAGATCACAAGCACAAGATCCCGAGGCCTCGCTGCACGTGTCTAGACTCTCGCTTCAGCACAACCGGAGTAAACAGGTCTGTCAGTCCCCCAGCTGCTGTGCGGGACCCCCAACTGTGATCACCGCTCCCCTAAACTCATCCCACACGCTGCTCCGCTCCTCATGTCTCATTCATCATCTCGCGCCTCTCCTGAGCGTCCCCGCTAACCGCCATACTCATCTAAACTGAACCGCCTCAGCTCTGCATCATCCAGCAACTGCACCAGCTGCTTGTCATGTACATCACCACCAACCTCAGTGAGGTCACCGCTGATCGCTAGTGAATGGCTAGGCTGCATTCTCAGTGATGTCACCGCTGAACTCTAGTGATGGATAGGCGGCATTCTCAGTGATGTCACCGCTGATCTCTAGTGATGGATAGGCTGCATTCTCAGTGATGTCACCGCTGAACTCTAGTGATGGATAGGCGGCATTCTCAGTGATGTCACCGCTGATCTCTACTGATGGATAGGCTGCATTCTCAGTTATGTCACCGCTGATCTCTAGTGAATGGATAGGCTGCATTCTCAGTGATGTCACCGCTGATCTCTAGTGATGGATAGGCTGCATTCTCAGTGATGTCACTGCTGATCTCTACTGATGGATAGGCTGCATTCTCAGTTATGTCACCGCTGATCTCTAGTGAATGGATAGGCTGCATTCTCAGTGATGTCACCGCTGATCTCTAGTGATGGATAGGCGGCATTCTCAGTGATGTCACCGCTGATCTCTAGTGAATGGATAGGCTGCATTCTCAGTGATGTCACCGCTGATCTCTAGTGAATGGATAGGCAGCATTCTCAGTGATGTCACCACTGATCTCTAGTGATGGATAGGCTGCATTCTCAGTGATGTCACCACTGATCTCTAGTGATGGATAGGCTGCATTCTCAGTGATGTCACCGCTGATCTCTAGTGATGGATAGGCGGCATTCTCAGTGATGTCACCACTGATCTCTAGTGAATGGATAGGCTGCATTCTCAGTGATGTCACCGCTGATCTCTAGTGATGGATAGGCAGCATTCTCAGTGATGTCACCACTGATCTCTAGTGATGGATAGGCTGCATTCTCAGTGATGTCACCACTGATCTCTAGTGATGGATAGGCTGCATTCTCAGTGATGTCACCGCTGATCTCTAGTGAATACATAGGCTGCATTCTCAGTGATGTCACCGCTGATCTCTAGTGATGGATAGGCAGCATTCTCAGTGATGTCACTGCTGATCTCTACTGATGGATAGGCTGCATTCTCAGTGATGTCACCGCTGATCTCTAGTGATGGATAGGCAGCATTCTCAGTGATGTCACCGCTGATCTCTAGTGATGGATAGGCTGCATTGCAGTGACATTGATTGACAGTAAGGGTCTCAGGAGACACAGGATTGTATCCATTATGTTTGCACTCTGCAGTCTCATTGTCCTTCATTTCATCCTCCCCCAGAGCAATAACTCCCATCGGGCACTATCACCCAGGCAGCACTTTGGAGACTGTAGGTTTTTTACTTTCTCGGATCCTCTCGGAGACGTTGTCGATCTCCGCTTGGTGCTTCTAATGTATTTTTGCCAGAACCAATAAACTGGAACCATCCGAACCTTCTGAGAATCTCTTCTGTCGGCTTGTACCGCCGCCTGGTGGCAGGAGTATGGCGTTACGTGGCGACCACTGCGAGGGGCGCAGACTGATGAATGATGGGACTAGAAGGGAACAATCTGTGCTGTACCCAGCCCCCGCGTCCACAGGAGTGGGCACCCAGCGCCCCGCAGATTTCTATTCTATTCAGGGTGCGTGGAAACCTGGCTGACAACCCCTGTGGAGTCATTTCTGGCTGTCACTCAGCCTCTGTTCCCTCAAGAGTCAAAATGACGAGGCTGCTCACAGCGAGAGGATGAGGGTTATCCCAGGGGAAAATGCTTTAAATTAATGTATACATTATATACACATTATATACACATTATACATTATACACACATTATATATTATATATACATTATACATTATATACACATTATATATTATACACACATTATATATTATACACACATTATACATTATATACACATTATACATTATATACACACATTATACATTATATACACATTATATACACATTATATATTATATACACACATTATACATTATATACACACATTATACATTATATACACATTATATACACATTATATATTATATACACACATTATATATTATATACACACATTATACATTATATACACATTATACATTATATACACACATTATACATTATATACACATTATACATTATATATACATTATACATTATATATACATTATACATTATATACACACATTATACATTATATATACACATTATACATTATATACACATTATATATTATATACACATTATACATTATATACACACATTATACATTATATACACACATTTAACACATATACATTATATACACATTATACATTATATACACACATTTATACATTATATACACACATTATACATTATATACATATATAACATTATATATACATATACATTATACATTATACACATTATACATTATATACACATTATACATTATATACACACATTATACATTATATATACACATTATACATTATATACACACATTATACATTATATACACATTATACATTATACACACACATTATACATTATACACACACATTATACATTATACACACACATTATACATTATACACACACATTATACATTATATACACACATTATACATTATATACACACATTATACATTATACACACATTATACATTATACACACATTATACATTATATACACATTATACATTATACACACATTATACATTATATACACATATACATTATATACACACACATTATACATTATACACACATTATACATTATATACACATTATATATTATATACACATTATACATTATATACACATTATATACACATTATATATTATATACACACATTATATATTATATACACACATACATTATATACACATTATACATTATATACACATTATACATTATATACACATTATACACACACATTATACATTATATACACACATTATACATTATATACACACATTATACATTATATACACATTATACATTATATACACACATTATACACACACATTATACATTATATACACACATTATTATACATTATATACACATTATACATTATATACACATATATACATTATACATACACATTACATTATATACACACATACATTATATACACACACATTTATACATTATATACACATTATACATTATATACACACACATTATACACACACATTATACATTATATACACACATTATACATTTTATATACACACATTATACACATTATATACACATTATACATTATATTACACATTATACATTATATTACACATTATTATACATTATATACACATTATACATTATACACACATTATTACATTATATACACACATTATACATTATATATAACACACATATTATACATTATATACACATTATACATTATATACACTTATACATTATATACATTATATACACACATTATACATTATATACACATTATACATTATATACACATATACACAACATTATACATTATATACACACATTATACATTATATACACACATTATACATTATATACACATTATACATTATATATACACATTATATACATTATATACACACATTATACATTATATACACATTTATACATTATATACACACTATACATTATATACACACATATATACATTATATACACATACATATTATACATTATATACACATTATACATATATACATATACATATACACACATATATACATTATATACACACATTATACATTATATACACACATTATACATTATATACACACATTTATACATTATATACACATTATACATATATACACATTATACATATACACACATTATACATTATACACACATTATACACATATACATATATACACACATTATATACATTATATACACACATTATACATTATACACACACATTATATACACACATTATACATTATATACACATTATATATTATATATACACATTATACATTATATACACACATTATATATATACACACATTTATACATTATATACACACATTATACATTATATACACACATTATATACATTACATTATATACACACATTATACATTATATACACACATATATACACATTATATATACACACATATATACACATATACATTATATACACACATTATATTATATACACATTATACACACATTATACATTATATACACACATATACATTATACATTATATACACATTATACATTATACATTATTATACACACATTATACATTATACACAACATTATACATTATATACACATATACACATCATACATTATATATACACATTATACATTATATACACCATAACATTATATACACATATATACACATATATATTATTACACACATATATATTATATACACATTATACATTATATACACATTATATATTATATACACATTATACATTATACACACATTATACATTATATACACATTATACATTATATACACATTATATATTATATACACACATTATATATTATATACACATTATACATTATATACACATTATATATTATATACACATTATACATTATATACACATTATACATTATATACACACATTATACATTATATACACATTATACATTATATACACACATTATACATTATACACACATTATACACACATTATACATTATATACACATTATACACACATTATACATTATATACACATTATACATTATATACACATTATACATTATATACACACATTATACATTATATACACATTATACACACATTATACATTATATACACATTATACACACATTATACATTATACACACATTATATACACATTATACATTATATACACATTATACATTATATACACACATTATACATTATATACACATTATATACACATTATATATTATATATACACATTATATATTATATACACACATTATACATTATATACACACATTATACATTATATACACATTATATACACATTATATATTATATATACACATTATATATTATATACACACATTATATATTATATACACATTATACATTATATACACACATTATACATTATATACACATTATATACACATTATATATTATATATACACATTATATATTATATACACATTATACATTATATACACATTATACATTATATACACACATTATACATTATATACACATTATACATTATATACACACATTATATATTATATACACATTATACATTATATACACATTATACATTATATACACATTATACATTATATACACACATTATACATTATATACACATTATATACACATTATATATTATATACACACATTATATATTATATACACACATACATTATATACACACATTATACATTATATACACACATTATACATTATATACACATTATATACACATTATATATTATATACACACATTATATATTATATACACACATTATATATTATATACACATTATACATTATATACACATTATACATTATATACACACATTATACATTATATACACATTATATACACATTATATATTATATACACACATTATATATTATATACACACATTATACATTATATACACATTATACATTATATACACACATTATACATTATATACACACATTATACATTATATACACATTATATACACATTATATATTATATACACACATTATATATTATATACACACATTATACATTATATACACATTATACATTATATACACACATTATACACACATTATACATTATATACACACATTATATACACACATTATACATTATATACACACATTATATACACACATTATACATTATATACACATTATACACACATTATACATACACGTTGTACATTATATATGGATACATTATATACACATTATACACACATTATACATGATATTTAGATACATTATACATACACGTTGTACATTATATATGGATACATTATATACACACATTGTACATACATATTATTTATACATTGTACATTATATATACACACTATACATTGGTGGCGCTGGCGTACGCCTGTATCCGCGTCCCTCCTGTGTTGTCACCTCCTGCAGACTGTTCCCTTTTAACCCTTGGAGAGTCGGTGTGTGTTGGGTTTTCATTCTTTGTGTTTGGATTTGGAAAACAATGTAATGATTTTCATTTCCTTATCTAAAAAAAAAAAAATCTCCAAATGATTGGCGGCCAAGACGCAGGAGAGCGAAAAGCGGAGGGAAGATCGCACAGTGCCGGGACTGGTAGAAGATGTGCTTCCATCCTCACTCCTGTCTGACTGCGGGGAATACTCCTGTCCCAAAAATCCTGCCCTAGAGCCGCCATCTTCTGTCCGGCCATTTCTTAGTTCTGTTTCTAGGAAAGCTGAGTGACAACTAATCTGGCCGCCATTACAGCTCTTGCAGACGTTGTCAGCGATACACCTCCGCCTCCAGTTACAGGAGAGCTGGCTGACAACTCCTATGGATTGCTGACAACTTAGGGACTTATATTTACTGGGGGTTTTGGGGAAGGCCGGGTCCTGTGTGGTCACGGTGCCTCCAGATGGGTGTTCCGGGCGAGTGTTGGGTGTGTGTCACCGGCGCAGAGAAGTTTAACGTCTTTTATGTCTGTTATCAGTGGAGGCGAGAGCAGGACTTTGATTTCCAGCTCCTGGAGAAGGCGGCACGGGACGTGGAGGAGCGAGAAAAGGAAGATCACGACTGGGTACACGCCAAGGCCATACATGTGACCGAGCTGGACCTGGAGCCCCAGGACTACGACCTGGACATCAGCAAAGAGGTAATGGGGGGTCCGATCGCCATCTATGAAGTCTAGCCTTGACAGTGGGGGAGAAGCGCAGGTGTCTGTAGCAACCAATCAGGTTCCAGCTCTTATTTTTGTGATATGAGAGCAGCGACCCGATTGGTTACAGTTCCTCTGCACCAGTCTGGATAAGTTTTCCTTTAATTGGGGAAGTCGTGGATGGAGATGAGCGGCAGTAAGGCGGGGGTCCTTTCTATGGATAATGGGGGTCCGGCTGCAGAGGATTCATCCACATGAAGTACTCGCTACCTGATGATATCAATACTCTGCAGAGAGCGGAGGCCAATCCCATTTATAGATTAATGGCGCCATCTAGTGGTCAGTCCTAGTAAAGCACACCCATCATGGAGGTCCTCATGTCTGGTTATAAGAAATAATAGAAACCCCAGAAGAAAGATGAATGGTGACAAAGGATGGATGAATCAGAGAAATGAATGATGAGGGATATGTGTAATGTCCTTAATATCATGAGGAGTGTGATGGTTTCTGCACGGGTCTCGCCATTTGTCACGTTCCTTGTTGTTGGACAGTTATCGATGCCGGACAAGGTCGAGATTCCAGAGAGATATATAGACCTGGAGCCAGAGGAACCGCTGAGCAGAGAAGAGCAGGAGGCACGGTCCCGGAGGGTGGAGAAGATCAAGAACATCCTGGCCCGGTCCAGGTCAGTGTCACAGCAGCTCCTTCGGCTTCAATTATAGCACCTGGTGCTTCTCCAGGACACCAGTCATCTGATCTCTTTAATCCTCCCTGCAGTGTTCACAACCTGCAGCCGCTAGGACCCCCTGAGGACTCCCCTCCTTCACATGTCAATCTGCAGGAGCAAGAGAGAATGATCACCATATCGTACGCCCTTGCTTCTGAGGCCTCTCAGCGCAGCAAACAAGTGGCAGGTAAGAGACAAAAAGATGCTCCAGAGCTGCACTCACTATTCTGCTGGTGGAGTCACTGTGTACATACATTACTTATCCTGTACTGATCCTGAGTTACATCCTGTATTATACTCCAGAGCTGCACTCACTATTCTGCTGGTGCAGTCACTGTGTACATACATTACTTATCCTGTACTGATCCTGAGTTACATCCTGTATTATACTCCAGAGCTGCACTCACTATTCTGCTGGTGCAGTCACTGTGTACATACATTACTTATCCTGTATTATCTCCTGACTTTGTCTTCTGCTCTGTTGTCAGCTCACGCTGTGTACGACCACTGACTGGCTCCATCATTTGTCGGGGGTCAGAGATGTCACCTGCAGCCTTCACACCCTGTACCTTCCATCACATGCTGCCCTGGAAACACAACCCCCATCATCCAGTGTCTTCAGTTTGTCGCACAGCTGAGCTGGAGTTTATCCGCTGCACTGTTTCCCTGACCGTCTGATTGTAGAAAACTTCGTGATGGACAAAATGAGCAACCACAACCTGGAGGGGGAGGAGCGTGTCTCATCGGAGACTCCTGGAGGAGGAGCACGCCTTCAGAACGTGGCCCTGTAGAATTCAGGACAGGAAGTGCCTTAACCTGCAGCAAAGGGTGAGAGTCCCTGCCCCCATGGACTCATCTGTGGAAGGGAGGACTACCCCTCAGCAGCACTTTCTGAACCCAGCACTGAAGTGGTTAACACGTTCTAATTATTCAGAGATTTAGTCATTAACACTGGTTTTAATAGTTGGACTTTTCAGGAGAAACATTTCAATTTTATTTTTTTCAAAGTAAAGTGGTGACGAGAAAGTCATGAATTCTGTGAGGATGGAAAAGAGGAAGCATCTAGGGCAGGGAGCAGCAGCCGCTGGTACTACAACACCCAGCATGCTCCATTCACTTCTGTGGGAGACCTGAGAGCAGACAAGCAATTGTGCATGATGGGAGTCATAGGTTCTCCGCCGCTGGAGTGCCAGAGGTTGCTGATCCCTGGCCTGGGGTGTCCACATCAAGGCTGTCATAAATATGAGGTATGCAACACCATGATGACATCACCAGCATTAGACCAGACACACCACGATGACATCACCAGCATTAGACCAGACACACCATGATGACATCACCAGCATTAGACTTCATAGCCACACCCATAAACTATTGTATAGGCCAGGGATGCCCAACTTGTGGCCCTCCAGCTGTTGTAAAACTACAACTCCCACCATGCCCTGCTGTCTGAGCATGCTGGGAGTTGTAGTTTTGCAACAGCTGGAGAGCTGCGGGTTGGGCATCCCTGGTATAGGCAATAGAGCATATCACGTATGAGGTAAACATCCTGATGTCATCACAACCCCAGATATCTGCATAGTCTATAATGGCCGCCCTCCTAGCTAAATCACGTAACCACAACTCTCAGCATCCCCTGCAAGCTCCAGGCTCTGCGTATGCCGAGAGCTCTAGTTTCACAGTTTCGTATTAGTCACACTAGTGACATCACACAGAGATGCATGTTACAGTCATGATGTCATCACCACGCCCCCTAGTGGTTCCCTTTGGGCAGGTTTTTACTGTTTTTTCGATATGACCCAGTAGCGCAGGTCGTGGGCGCCACCGTTTGCCGTGGTTTGAAAAATTTCTCAGTTTTGCGTTTTATTGTTCCAGCGAGGACAGGATTTCTTAATTTGGTTTTAATTACTAGAGGTTTTATTTTCTATATCCGGAGAGAAAAATCAATATATTTAGAAGTCGTCTATTTTAACTAATGCTGCCGTTTTCACCTTTATAAAGATTTGCCAAATTAGATTCTTTATTTTTGACTTTGTAAAAAAAAGAAAAAAAAATTGCTGTTGAATAAAGAAAATTCATAAAGGTTCTCGGCGTCCAGTGATTTACCAGGACACGTTGAGGCTGAGGGCCCCGGGGAAGGTGAGACTTAGGGCCCTCTCACACGAGCGTGTCCCTTGCCGGAATCACGCTCCGTGTGATAGAGGGATCCTGCGTTCTGCAACCTCCGGAACTCCAGCTGCTGTGAAACTACAACTCCCAGCATGCAAACATACACTCACCGGCCACTTTATTAGGTACACCTGTCCAACTGCTCGTTAACACTTAATTTCTAATCAGCCAATCACATGGCGGCAACTCAGTGCATTTAGGCTTGTAGACATGGTCAAGACAATCTCCTGCAGTTCAAACCGAGCATCAGTATGGGGAAGAAAGGTGATTTGAGTGCCTTTGAACGTGGCATGGTTGTTGGTGCCAGAAGGGCTGGTCTGACTATTTCAGAAACTGCTGATCTACTGGGATTTTCACGCACAACCATCTCTAGGGTTTACAGAGAATGGTCCGAAAAAGAAAAAACATCCAGTGAGCGGCAGTTCTGTGGGCGGAAATGCCTTGTTGATGCCAGAGGTCAGAGGAGAATGGGCAGACTGGTTCGAGCTGATAGAAAGGCAACAGTGACTCAAATTGCCACCCGTTACAACCAAGGTAGGCAGAAGAGCATCTCTGAACGCACAGTACGTCGAACTTTGAGGCAGATGGGCTACAGCAGCAGAAGACCACACCGGGTGCCACTCCTTTCAGCTAAGAACAGGAAACTGAGGCTACAATTTGCACAAGCTCATCGAAATTGGACAGTAGAAGATTGGAAAAACGTTGCCTGGTCTGATGAGTCTCGATTTCTGCTGCGACATTCGGATGGTAGGGTCAGAATTTGGCGTCAACAACATGAAAGCATGGATCCATCCTGCCTTGTATCAACGGTTCAAGCTGGTGGTGGTGGTGTCATGGTGTGGGGAATATTTTCTTGGCACTCTTTGGGCCCCTTGGTACCAATTGAGCATCGTTGCAACGCCACAGCCTACCTGAGTATTGTTGCTGACCATGTCCATCCCTTTATGACCACAATGTACCCAACATCTGATGGCTACTTTCAGCAGGATAATGCACCATGTCATAAAGCTGGAATCATCTCAGACTGGTTTCTTGAACATGACAATGAGTTCACTGTACTCAAATGGCCTCCACAGTCACCAGATCTCAATCCAATAGAGCATCTTTGGGATGTGGTGGAACGGGAGATTCGCATCATGGATGTGCAGCCGACAAATCTGCGGCAACTGTGTGATGTCAATATGGACCAAAATCTCTGAGGAATGCTTCCAGCACCTTGTTGAATCTATGCCACGAAGAATTGAGGCAGTTCTGAAGGCAAAAGGGGGTCCAACCCGTTACTAGCATGGTGTACCTAATAAAGTGGCCGGTGAGTGTACTCTGCTGTTCTCACAACTCCTATAGAAGTGAATGGAGCATTCTGGGAGTTGTAGTTTCAGAACATCTGGAGTGCCGGAGGTTGCTGATCCCTGCTGTAGAAGAATCACACTGACAGCTATGTGTCACTGTTAGGGATGAGTGAACTTGCTCTTTGCAGGTTTGGGTTCTGGGTGAATTCCGTTATCCTGGAATATGACGGAATGCACCACGGAAGCCATTCTGTCATAATAGAAGTCTATGTTCAGTAGTAACTCAACAGAAAAATGCTTGAATGCAAAATTTTTGCATTGAGGATTTCTTTGTGTCATGTGACCACGGAGCATGAGTTAATCACCTGCCATTACTCACACTCCGTGGTCACCGACCCGCACTGCGCTGTACTGAGTCCTGACACATTGTGTGTGACACCAGGTCCCAGTGCAGCGTGTGAAGAGGAGGCTGGAAGAGCTGAGGAGATTCAGCGGGGCCCCTACAGGAAAGGTAAGTATTTCATCTGTGCTGGGGCCCAATGGCTAAGAGCATGGGATGGTGGCACAGACGACCGATGACACTGGGGGGCTGATGGCACAGAGGACTGATGGTATTGGGGGTGACACCACAGGGAGGAACTGAGGGCACAGACGACTGGAGGGGGGGCTGATGGCACTAGGGATAACTGATGGCATGGGGGGAGCTGATGAGTTTTTATAAAGGAAAAAGTTCTTTTAATTCGTTTTTTCTTATTAGAGCACTAGATTAATTTATGGAATACTTGATTACTAAAGATGCAATAGCGGTCCTAATGGGCAACATAACGGATCCGGGCGGTTTCCATTATTCAGGACAGAACTCCTGCATAAAAAAAACGTCCGGATCCGTTATGCTGCCCATAGACTTCATGAATGGAGGAATGCCTCAAAGGCTGCCGTGGTGCACGCCGCCATTATATTCTGTAATAACAGAATTCACGTCAAACCTAAACTTGCAAACAGCAGGTTCACTCAACCTTAGTCACTACGATTCATCACAGAAGTGTAAGGGCTCATGCACACGAGTGCAGTCAGTGCCCGTGCTGTGGACCATAATTTGCAGTCCACAATGCACGGGCACTGACAGTGGGGCCGCCGCATGCGGATCGCGGACCCATTCACTTGAATGGGGTCCGCGATCCGCATCCAACAGTCTGCACCGCAAAAAAGTAGTGCTTCCATGGTGTTCCGATCCGTGCCTCCGCTCCGCATCTCCCAGATTGCGGACCAATTGAAGTGAATGGGTCTGCGATCCGCGATACGGGCTGGCACCGGCCATGTGCATGAGCCCTAAGGCTGTGTTCACACAGGTGAGCGCTGTGTTTTCTGCCTCTCCGGGAACATGCCGCCTTCATATGCCAGAATGAACATGTCCGCTCACACCGTGCTTTTACAATGTGGAGCCCCCGGCCCGGCACCACCCTGCTCACTGGCAATGTGTAGGTAAACTATACCTGTAAAACGGGAGAGGTACGCGCCACTACCAAAGTGTGCATGGGCAACCAGAGAGAAAACCTCCATTCTTTACACTGCAGGTTGTATCCAGCATACTGCAAAACAGAAATAGTGGTGAGACGACGCTCTGTAATACAAACTGTCAGCTTTATTAATAAAAGGTACAGGACCCTTTAAGGGAACGTCATATGACAGTTCCATGCGGTTGGCTCTGATACACAGACACGGGTGCTCCCATCAGATGCTGAGTGCACCGAAGCGTTCACAGCATGGCCGCTAGTGGACAATCTTCTCACACGTATGGTGCACGGTGACAAGGCCATGCCTGCCACCCTGCAGCAAAAATAACCTATATTGGGATGGGGAAAGCGAGTCTGACAGTGACTTCTGTCCTGTTTTAGACACCTGCATGCTCAGCTGGGTGTGCATGTGTATAGGGGAGCATGAGGCCGGCCTCAGATTCTGGGGGGTCACGTCTGGTAACGCAGGTTGTACCCAGACACCTGAGAAAAACAGTTTGTGCCTCAAAAACACAAGACTGGACCCCACCAGTGGGAAACGGAATAAACCACTCACAAGAACCCCCCCACCCATCAGACGCCGTATACCCCCCCCCCCTCCTCCCGGCGGTAACAGCTGCGTATCCCGCCCCTCCCCCAGCACCGGAGCCGCAGTAATGATTTCTTTGGCGCGATTCCTTACTTTGACTTGCAGACGAGAAGAAAGCGTCTTCATAGTGACAGAGTACAAAGCAGCCTGGAAATGAACGCACATCAGAGCGGCCGCCATTCCGTTTGAACCGGCATATTGATTGGCTTTGACCCGTTTGCATCTTCTCTCTATTATCCGTGCTGCTGAACTAAATCGACTGCGATGAACTTTCCGCAGAAACTTCTTCACTTATTTCTTCAGTTCAAAGCCCAGAACGGAGTAAAAGGGCATTTTTAATAGTCGCCTGTTGAGGCATTCTGTGTGATAACCGCATCCGAGAAAATACAGGCAGACGGGCGAGGGAAGCAAACCGGGCGTGAGTGCCCCGGGCCCTGCATGGGGAAGGGGGGGGGGCTACTGAGCGCCACACACATCAATTTACCTTACAGATCAGGACGGCCACTATGGCCCCCATTACTGCTGCCACTCCCAGTTGAATGCATATAAGAACTGTCATGGCGGCCAGAAACAACGGAACAGCGCCGAAGATTACCGCAGGATTTCTACATTTAGCGGATTTTCAGCGATTTAACCATTTGTAGCTCCCTGTCCTCAGCGCCTGCTGCTCCATAGTCTCAGATGCTGGAGCGGAGCAGTGACCACTACAGACCCCAATACGTGCTATAGGCCCCACAACATGGCTGCCAGACTCCACATCACGTCTCTCCCTCTTAACATCCGATACGCAGACACTGCAGGTGTCGCAGGCAACGGGCCCGGTCCGCAGTGCGGTCACAGCTACGATTTCTAGAAATACACCAATGGAAAAGACGTCTTATAAACTGCAGCATATAAATACCGCCATCTAACCACATGAGCCTTACCATCGAACGACGATCAGAGAAGCAGCTGTCTCCATCCCGTCTCACGTGTAAGCTGAAATACTCTGTGCTGCAGACAAGCCCTGAAGGTCTGCTATGAGACTGGCTTCCCTCTCCCTAATCTTATGTCCCCTGTAATAAGCCCACCGTATACAGCACCCCGATACAACGCCACGAGGTGAAGAAAACCATCTGTAACTGGGAAAGCTGGGTGACAACCATCAAGGCTGCTGCGATCCATAAGGGCTCGTCCTCTAGAACTGCGGAAAAGCTGGGCGACAAACACACTGGCCGATCAGGTATATAGAAGTCAGTTATGGCAGCCATGATGGATGTCACCCAGCTTTTCCAGCTAAAGACGGACCCTAGAGACCAGAATTTGTATTTCCTGGGGATTATTCCACCCCCGTCTAAGCGCAGCGTCCGGCACCCGCACAGTGACCACAGAACTGCGGCCTTGATTCAGGTTTATTTCAGAAAACAAGAGAAAAAAAAAAAAGAATATCCAAATAAAAGGAAAATGTACAAAAATGAAACCCGCTAAAACTGCCTCCATTGCCGCCGCAAGGCCGAGACCAGTCAGTGATCCACAGGGACCCTATGGGAACAGACATGAGCGTGTTGGGGGGGGGGGGGTCACAGGAGTGCGGTGGGCAGGCGGCAGAATACAGATCGCACCCCCCTCCTCATGGCTCAGGACGTCCAGTGTAAACCACATTGGGGGTCCATGCTCCCTTCTGATGTCCCACACCAGGGCCCCCCACAATAAAGGGGGTTATAATCCGCTGGACTTGACAAACTGCATTTTGTAGCTGCACTTGGCTTTCTTTTCGGAGTTGCTGTCGTTATTGCTCTGTACGGTGGCGGCCTTGTGCTCGGTGGTTTCCTCTGTCGCGGCGGGACTGTGGTTGGCGGTCTTCCCTGCCGGCGGGCTCTCGGGGTCGCTGCTGCTGTCATCTGAATCCGGCGGGTTCTCTGCTCCCGGGCAGCTTTCTGGAGGAGTCTGCTTTTCTTCTGCACCCGCAGGCTACAAAGATAAAAGTCATAATTTATGTCATACAGAAATGGAGGAGAGGAGCGGGGGTGACTGGGGGGCATCAGGGAAACCACTGGGACTCTCCCAGCACAACACCTTAGAGATTTACCAGACACAGCGCCCCCTATCTGTGCATGGCCTCTGGTATCGCTGCTCTGCCTGCTAATACTCTACAGGACTGACTGAGCGGTGGTACCCGGCAGCTGATCCCCAGTCTGCAGTGAGGCACAGACGGGGGTCAGAAGGCACAGACGGGGTGGGCATTAGTCTGCAGTGAGGCACAGATGGGGGTCAGAGGGCACAGACGGGGGTCAGAGGGCACAGACGGGGTGGGCATTAGTCTGCAGTGAGGCACAGACGGGGGTCAGAGGCACAGACGGGGGTCAGAGGGCACTAGTCTGCAGTGAGGCACAGAATGGGGGTCAGAGGGCACAGACGGGGTGGGCATTAGTCTGCAGTGAGGCACAGACGGGGGTCAGAGGGCACAGACGGGGGTCAGAGGGCACAGACAAGGGTGGGCACTAGTCTGCAGTGAGGCACAGCACTGAGCGGCGCACACAGTCCGGTAATTCTAATTACACACTTACCTCACTGAATCCGAGGCCGCAGTGGCGCCGGTTCCTCCCGGACATGGTGCTGTCCATGCTCTGCTGGAACTGATGCTCCAGTTCATCGTTCATTTTGCGATCTTCATCTCCTGTGAAGCAGAAGATCCTCATTACCAAGAGGCACCGACATTACAGCTGCGCTCCCAAAGATGTCCCCAACAGCAGCTGGACCATGGGGGCTGCACAAAGGGCGCTCTACGAGCATTCACACAAGGCAGGGTAGAGGTCTGGGTGCAGATATTCAGTCACAGATCAGCGCTGGGGGAACAAATCTGAGCCCAGAAAACAGCCCCTCAGAGGGAGAAAGTGCCCTGGTGACCCCTGAAGAAAGAGGGGGTCTGGCATGTCACCCAGAGCGCATGTAAAGGCTACCCAGAGGTGGCAGAGAGAGAAGAGAGGGACAAAGAGAGAGAGTGCCGAAGAGGGGGAACAAAGAGAGCGAAGAGGGGGACAAAGAGAGAGAAGAGGGGGACAAAGAGAGAGAAGAGGGGGACAAAGAGAGAGCACCCAGGAGGAGGCAAGAGCGAGCCAGGAGGAGGCAAAGAGCGAGAGAGAGCCCAGGAGGGGGCAAAGAGCGAGAGAGAGAGCCCAGGAGGGGGGCAAAGAAGGCGAGAGAGAGAGCCCAGGAGGGGCAAAGAGCGAGAGAGAGAAGCCCAGGAGGGGGCAAAGAGCGAGAGAGAGAGCCCAGGAGGGGGGCAAAGAGCGAGAGAGAGAGCCCAGGAGGGGGCAAAGAGCGAGAGAGAGAGCCCAGGAGGGGGCAAAGAGCGAGAGAGAGAGCCCAGGAGGGGGCAAAGAGCGAGAGAGAGAGCCCAGGAGGGGGCAAAGAGCGAGAGAGAGAGCCCAGGAGGGGGCAAAGAGCGAGAGAGAGAGCCAGGAGGGGGCAAAGAGGAGAGAGAGAGCCCAGGAGGGGCAAAGAGCGGAGAGAGAGCCAGGAGGGGGCAAGAGGAGAGAGCAGGGCAAGGAGGGGGCAAAGAGAGAGCGAGAGAGAGAGCCCAGGAGGAGGCAAAGAGCGAGAGAGAGAGCCCAGGAGGAGGCAAAGAGCGAGAGAGAGAGCCCAGGAGGGGCAAAGAGAGCCCAGGAGGAGGCAAAAGAGCGAGAGAGAGGCCAGGAGGAGGCAAGAGCGAGAGAGAGCCAGAGGGCAAAGAGCCGAGGAGAAGAGAGCCCAGGAGGAGGCAAAGAGCGAGAGAGAGAGCCCAGGAGGAGGCAAAGAGCGAGAGAGAGAGCCCAGGAGGAGGCAAAGAGCGAGAGAGAGAGCCCAGGAGGAGGCAAAGAGCGAGAGAGAGAGCCCAGGAGGAGGCAAAGAGCGAGAGAGAGAGCCCAGGAGGAGCAAGAGCGAGAGAGAGAGCCCAGGAGGAGGCAAAGAGCGAGAGAGAGAGCCCAGGAGGAGCAAAGAGCGAGAGAGAGAGCCCAGGAGGAGGCAAAGAGCGAGAGAGAGAGCCCAGGAGGAGGCAAAGAGCGAGAGAGAGAGCCCAGGAGGAGGCAAAGAGCGAGAGAGAGAGCCCAGGAGGAGGCAAAGAGCGAGAGAGCGAGCCCAGGAGGAGGCAAAGAGCGAGAGAGAGAGCCCAGGAGGAGGCAAAGAGCGAGAGAGAGAGCCCAGGAGGAGGCAAAGAGCGAGAGAGAGAGCCCAGGAGGAGGCAAAGAGCGAGAGAGAGAGCCCAGGAGGAGGCAAAGAGCGAGAGAGAGAGCCCAGGAGGAGGCAAAGAGCGAGAGAGAGAGCCCAGGAGGAGGCAAAGAGCGAGAGAGAGAGCCCAGGAGGAGGCAAAGAGCGAGAGAGAGAGCCCAGGAGGAGGCAAAGAGCGAGAGAGAGCGCTCAGGAGGAGGCAAAGAGCGAGAGAGAGCGCCCAGGAGGAGGCAAAGAGCGAGAGAGCACCCAGGAGGGGGCAAAGAGCGAGAGAGAGCGCCCTGGAGGGGGCAAAGAGCGAGAGAGAGCGCCCTGGAGGGGGCAAAGAGCGAGAGAGAGCGCCCTGGAGGAGGCAAAGAGCGAGAGAGAGCGCCCTGGAGGAGGCAAAGAGCGAGAGAGAGCGCCCTGGAGGAGGCAAAGAGCGAGAGAGAGCGCCCTGGAGGAGGCAAAGAGCGAGAAGAGAGCGCCCTGGAGGAGGCAAAGAGCGAGAGAGAGCGCCCTGGAGGAGGCAAAGAGCGAGAGAGCGCGCCCTGGAGGAGGCAAAGAGCGAGAGAGAGCGCCCTGGAGGAGGCAAAGAGCGAGAAGAGGGGGCAAAGAGAGAGAGAGAGAGAGCGAGAGCGCCCAGGAGGAGGCAATGCTGGGAGTGCTGTGCTCCCTGGGCCCAAATGGTTCCCCCATGTGGTGATCAGAAGAGCCGTTCATTCTTGTGGTAGTCTCTCACATACATTTAAATCACCCCCTTTCACCCCAACGGCCGCATCCCAAGACCCAGAACTTTCTAGGGAGCGGTGCGGGGGGCTTGACTCTTGTGGGGCGACTTGTACTTGTACATTTCGGGGTACTCAAGATATTTTAATCACTGGTTCCACAGGGGACTGTGACATAATACACTGTGCTTGTTATGTAGTACAGTGTATTATGCCAACTGACTGCACTCTTCTATTGGGACGTGACTCTGGCAAAAAAAAAAAATGGAAGGCAGACCTGGAGGCCTTCGTTAGACTCTGACTGCCATGTAAAGGCATTGGCACCTCGCAATCACAGAGGCCCCTTCGTTGGAAATAGCTTAGATACCACGGCAACTACTGACTGCAGCATCTATGGGGTGTCCCTGCACAAGAGACCATGCAGCGCTCGGACTAGGTGGTCACTAAGGGGTTAAGTAGACTTCAGCCCTTTAAGTACAACCCAGGTGTCAGCCCTCCATCATTTCCTCCGGTTGTCACTTCTGATGTCAATGCCCTCCTCATGACTCCTTACCTGACCTGAAGTGAGATGTGGATTTGTGGTCTCCAATGACGAGACGCCCCGTGTGTTCTCTCTGGAAATCAAACACAGTTCAAAGTCAGATGCCGGACAAGATGGGGGGGGGGGTGGTCGCACAAAAGTCACATGTGGCAACCAATCTGATTGATGGAAAACCAGTAGGGGCACCCAAAATAATGGAAATACAACGCTACAATGTGTGCATCCAGCGACCACTAGAGAGCACACCCTGCGAGCATCAACAATCCCGGGAAATCTCAGCCCTCCTCACATGTGTATCCAGTGACCACTAGAGAGCACACCCTGCGAGCAGCAACAATCCCGGGAAATCTCAGCCCTCCTCACATGTGTATCCAGCGACCGCTAGAGAGCAGCAACAATCCCGGGAAATCTCAGCCCTCCTCACATGTGTATCCAGTGACCACTAGAGAGCACACCCTGCGAGCAGCAACAATCCCGGGAAATCTCAGCCCTCCTCACATGTGTATCCAGCGACCACTAGAGAGCACACCCTGCGAGCATCAACAATCCTGGGAAATCTCAGCCCTCCTCACATGTGTATCCAGTGACCACTAGAGAGCACACCCTGCGAGCATCAACAATCCCGGGAAATCTCAGCCCTCCTCACATGTGCATCCAGCGACCACTAGAGAGCACACCCTGCGAGCATCAACAATCCCGGGAAATCTCAGCCCTCCTCACATGTGTATCCAGTGATTACTAGAGAGCACACCCTGCGAGCAGCAACAATCCTGGGAAATCTCAGCCCTCCTCACATGTGTATCCAGCGACCACTAGAGAGCACACCCTGCGAGCATCAACAATCCCGGGAAATCTCAGCCCTCCTCACATGTGTATCCAGCGACCACTAGAGAGCACACCCTGCGAGCATCAACAATCCCGGGAAATCTCAGCCCTCCTTACATGTGTATCCAGTGATTACTAGAGAGCACACCCTGCGAGCATCAACAATCCGGGAAATCTCAGCCCTCCTCACATGTGTATCCAGTGACCACTAGAGAGCACACCCTGCGAGCATCAACAATCCCGGGAAATCTCAGCCCTCCTCACATGTGTATCCAGTGATTACTAGAGAGCACACCCTGCGAGCATCAACAATCCGGGAAATCTCCGCCCTCCTCACATGTGCATCCAGCAACCACTAGAGAGCACACCCTGCGAGCATCAACAATCCGGGAAATCTCAGCCCTCCTTACATGTGTATCCAGTGACCACTAGTGAGCACACCCTGCGAGCATCAACAATCCGGGAAATCTCAGCCCTCCTTACATGTGCATCCAGCGACCACTAGAGAGCACACCCTGCGAGCATCAACAATCCGGGAAATCTCAGCCCTCCTCACATGTGCATCCAGTGACCACTAGAGAGCACACCCTGCGAGCATCAACAATCCCGGGAAATCTCAGCCCTCCTTACATGTGTATCCAGTGATTACTAGAGAGCACACCCTGCGAGCATCAACAATCCGGGAAATCTCAGCCCTCCTCACATGTGTATCCAGTGACCACTAGAGAGCACACCCTGCGAGCATCAACAATCCGGGAAATCTCAGCCCTCCTCACATGTGCATCCAGCGACCACTAGAGAGCACACCCTGTGAGCATCAATCCCGGGAAATGTTGAATGGAGATTATTCTTATCGCAGTGACGGCTTCTTTCTACCACGTGGTGGTGCCTCAGGACCAAGACAGAACTGAAAGTACCATATGAGCACTTACCTGCACCAGTGCACAGTCACACAGTACCTGGAGAGATACTGGCACAAGCAGTGCGACTAGCACTATACAGGCTGCGCACACTATGACTGGGACTGTGCAGACGGGCACTGGTCAGGTAAGTACTCGTACGGCACTGCTGCGTATACCCCTCTAACAATGCTGTGGGTTCTGACCGTTTTGGGGACCACTGATCCCCTTTGTCCCAGGATTTCATATCACTAGGTTCTCTTTAAAGTGTTTGTCCACTTTCAGGGCGTGAAAAGTCGCACGTTATGGTGCAAAAATTGGCGTGTAACCTAATCTGTGACCTGTGCACCACAATAGCGGCGTGAAAGGTTTGGTGACGTCCCTAGGTTTCAGCCTACACTGACGGGGGCGAGGGAGGCCACAGCGCAGCATCCACCACCCATAGGCTCCTACTGTGAACACAATGTATAATGCAGTGGAGGAATTATTTGGGAGATGGCCCCTGTATCGGACATGTGACGCCAAAAATGGAGGCCAAAGGGACACATCTTTACACAATGTTGCATCATGATACAGAATTGTATGAAGGCGCCAGAGATTTCTATCTTCTACTTACAACCGACCACCGGTAATGGCCACCATGACACTGCACAGGGGAAGCTATCCAGCCTTCAAAAACAAGAATACATCCACTCTGTGTCAGTCTTTACAGCGGTTCTTGCATTCTATTTATGCAAGATAGCTCAGGATAAACAGATATTGAATACTGTTATGGGAATTTTACATACAACCAATGGAGGAAATGTAAAAAAAAAAAAAAGAACTCTGCATAGATCGGAGACCCCCAGGGACCTGTTAGTAGCCGGACAACATGTGCGAGCGGATTATTTACTTTAGAGGAGTCCTGCTCCCACCATCACTAAAGGTCAGAGGTCACACTACACAATGTCACGGGCTGTAACCGCCGTCTTCCATGAGGACGGTCATCTGCATTGGTAAAGGGTTAAAGGGGTGCTCTGACTCCAGCAGATGACATTTATCATGTAGAGAAAAGTTCATACAAGTCTCTTACTAATGTATTGTGATTCTCCATATTGCCTCCTTTGCTGGACAGATTCATTTTTCCATCACATTATAGACTGCTCATTTCCATGGTTATGACCACCCTGTAATCCAGCAGTGGTGGTCGTGCTTGCACACTATAGGAAAAAGCACCAGCCTATGTTGAGCTCCTACAGTCCCGGCCACCAGAGAGGCCGATGCTTTTTCCTATAGTGTGCAAGCACGACCACCACTGCTGGATTACAGGGTGGTCATAACCATGGAAACAAGCAGTGTATAATGTGATTGTAAAACGAATCCAGGAAGCAAAGGAGGCAATATGGAGAATCACAATACATTAGTAAGCGCCTGGTATTAACTTTCTCTACATAATAAATGCAACTTACTGAAGTGAGAGAACCCCTTTAAATATCACGGCACTACCATTACCTGGACACAAAACCCCAAAGTCATGGCGGAGCCGACACCATAGATTGTGCTTCTCCCGTCATCTCACCTTTCCGGCCCCCATAAGTCTCAGGAATTTCTGTTTTCGCTCCTCATTCCCGAGATCTGCCTTCTCCCAGCTGCCGCTCCCGGCCTGGAAATGACAGACATTTATAAGTGCAAACACACCGACCAACGAGAGAGCTGCAAGCGACAGCGTCTGACAAGAGAGCTGCGAGAGAGCTGGGAAGTGTCCTACAAGAGTGCAGAAGCAAAAAAAAAAAAAAAAAAAGAGTGTACAATAATAAAACTGGGAGAAAAAGGAGGAACATCCTGAGAAATGCTAGATAATGAACATTATTCTTTTTACCACACAGAGATGCCTCCTCCTGCACAGGGAGAGATGTGCACATACTAATCAGCCTGCAAGAGGGCAGCCTGAGAGAGGGGGCGGGGTCCGACAGCACGGGGGCAATGCCGGACAGAAGGGGCAGGGTCTGACAACACAGGCAATGCTGGACAGAGGGGGCAGTGTCTGACAACTGGACAATGACTGAGAGTGGGGGCAGGTTCTGACAACGGGACAATGCTGGAGACAGGGTCTGAAAACAGGGAAAATGCCTAAAAGAGGGGACAGGGTCTGACAACGGGGCAATGCCGTAGAGAAGGGGCAGGGTCTGACAACCGAACAATCCCGGACAGAGGGGGCACGGTCTAACAATGGGGCACCTTTCCTCTCGGTCAGGCGTCCAGTACTTTACTATTACAGACATATACAAAGTAAAGATCAGCGGCATCATTTGTCACCTCGTCGTCCGGGCTTTGGGCCCCTCTCTTGTGGCCCCGCCGACGCTCCTCGTCCTCAGCCCGGCGACTCATCGCTCCCGTTCTCCGATCTATTCGTACACACGCAAAGAACCCTGGGAAGTGTAGCGACGATCACGTGTTTCCTGTCTGCTGTAGAAACTACATTTCCCGTCATCCTTCTCTGCGCATGTGCAGTCGGCTATGATACGTCTACTTGACTGTGAGTGGGTGTCACCCTCAGCGCCCTTGAATTCGAATTTGTCACAGAGCGCATGCGACATGGATTACTTATAATACTTATCGTTCATTATGGTTTTCCATTTGTCCATAAAAATGTTGGCTGTCCGTCATTTTGGGATAAGTTGTCCAGAATAAAGAAAATTTCTGGTTGGCAAATGTATGTGGTCCTACAGGCTCCCCCAGATCTATATCCAGTTCTACAGGCACCCCCATATCTATATCCGGTCCTACAGGCACACCCATATCTATATCCGGTCCTACAGGCACCCCGGTATCTATATCTGGTCCTACAGGCGCCCCAGATCTATATCCGGTCCTACAGGTACCCCCAGATCTATATCCGGTCCTACAGGCACCCCTAGATCTATATCCAGTCCAACAGATCTGTGTCTGATCCTACAGATACCCCAGATTTATATCCGGTCCTACAGGCCCCCTATATCAATATCTACAGGCACCCCTATATCTGGCCCTACAGGCGCCACCATATCCAATCCTACAGGTGTCTCAGTATCAGATCTCACATGCTTCCCTATATCTGGTCCTACAGGTGCCCCATATCTGTAACTGTTCCTATAGGCACCCCCATTTCTGTAACCAGTTTTACAGGTGCCCCAATATCTGAAGTCAGTCCTAAAGGAGCCTCTATAGCAATGTACTATAGACAGGAGGAGAGGAGAAGCTGATCATACAGTCATGTAGTGTAGAGAGGAGAGGAGAGGAGAAGCTGATCATACAGTCATGTAGTGTGGAGAGGAGAAGCTGATCATACAGTCATGTAGTGTAGAGAGGAGAGGAGAAGCTGATCATACAGTCATGTAGTGTGGAGAGGAGAAGCTGATCATACAGTCATGTAGTGTAGAGAGGAGAGGAGAAGCTGATCATACAGTCATGTAGTGTAGAGAGGAGAGGAGAAGCTGATCATACAGTCATGTAGTGTGGAGGAGAGGAGAAGCTGATCATACAGTCATGTAGTGTAGAGAGGAGAGGAGAGGAGAAGCTGATCATACAGTCATGTAGTGTGGAGAGGAGAAGCTGATCATACAGTCATGTAGTGTAGAGAGGAGAGGAGAAGCTGATCATACAGTCATGTAGTGTAGAGAGGAGAGGAGAAGCTGATCATACAGTCATGTAGGGTGGAGAGGAGAGGAGAAGCTGATCATACAGTCATGTAGTGTAGAGAGGAGAGGAGAAGCTGATCATACAGTCATGTAGTGTAGAGAGGAGAGGAGAAGCTGATCATACAGTCATGTAGTGTAGATGGGAGGAGAAGAAAAGCTAAAGGTGTTATTGAAGTGTCCACGCCATGTCTTCACCCTTTGACTTTGGTACAGGAATCTAGACTTCGTTGTAGGGGAACCAACAGGCTGCCACCCCCTGGAATAGTCTCAGGTGCAGAGAACCAAGGGATCTGGCAGAACTGTATTTAGGGAATATGCTGGGGTCAGAGTTTGTGCAATCCTATAAATAGTCCAAGATCAGGACAGGCAGCACAGGATCAGTATGAGATCAGGCAGAGGTCAGTACACAGGCAGATGAACGAATAAACAGTACAACTTTGCAGGAACCTAGCATACTAGATCCTATTGTTTATTATCCTGATATTCTCTGCAGCACTGCAAGAGTTAAAGGGTTTTCCAGGATTTTTACACTGATGACCTTCCCTATGGCGCTCTATCCCTTCTGATCCCTGCGGTGTGCCTGAAGAACAGTTTACGGCCACAAATGGGCCGTGTTCAGGAGAAAATGCTTAACAAAATTTTGGGGGCTTTTTATCCTGTGGGGTAATTTCTGGGTGGTTTTTACTACGTAAGCCTCACAAAGTGACTTCATAACTGAACCGGTCCTTAAAATTGTGGGTTTTGGAATTTTTCTTAAAGATTTAAAAAAAATGGTTTTAAAATTCTAAGCCTTCTAAAATCCTAAAAAAAAAAAAAATAGAATTACATTTACAAAATGATGGCAACATAAAGTAGACATATGGGGAATGTAAAGTAGTAACTATTTTATGAAGTATTACTATCCGTCTTAAAAGCAGAGAAATTCAAATTTAGAAAATAGCAGGTTTTTCCAATGTTTTTTTTAATAAATAAAGATGAAACATTGACTCAAATTTACCACTAACATGAAGTACAATGTGTCACGAGAAAACATGATCAGAATTGCTTGGATAAGTAAAAGCATTCCAAAGTTATTACCACATGAAGTGACACATGTCATATATGAAAAAAACAAACAGCCTGGTCCTTAAGGTGAAAAATGGCAAGGTCCTTAAAGGCTATGTACACCTTCGGAGGCAATATTATTTATGATTGCATGTTACTCTTTTTTGGCTAAAAATATATAATTTTTAATTGGTCTTTATTTAAAATATTGAACCATTCTGTCACAAAGGGTTAACTATTTTTCTAGCTGTGTGACTGGTACTTTCACTTTCAACCGATCATGTAATAAACCTCATCTCTAAACTACTGAGAGATCCTAAACACTTATTTAAGCCACGTTCTTATAAGTAAGATAAGGACTGAGCTATTATGAGTGTTTAGGAGGTCAGAGAGCAGAGATAAGGAGTCCGTCAGCTCCTGGTCTGACGGAAAAGACAGAAAATCCAAAGGGTGCAACTAGAGCATCTCAGCTCTGTAGAGAACAAAGGACGCCATATTTTTAATAAAGACCAATTAAAAAAAAATTGTTTTAGCTCAAAATGAGTACAATGCAGTAGTAAAAAAATTGCCCCAAAGGTGTACATAGCCTTTAAGGTGTTAACGTTTTGGAAGGGCTTTTGTTGTTTACTTTTTTATAGCTTTCATTGCACCTCTTGATCACTTTGCTTGGTGTCCAGTGGAGGTAAAAAAAACTTCTGAAACCACTTAGATGCCGCAATCACTATTGACGGGTAAGAAGCCCAGTTTTCTGTTAAAAACAATCTGAAGAACATTCACAATCCAGGCTTGGTCATCAATTCTCTGTACCAAATAATTCTGATACTCTAAATTCTACTTACATTTATTCATAGCAGCTTTGTATGGTTGTCAAAATGATTATGTCTAAGAGGTATACCCTGTCTGAAGTCCCCAAGGACACAAAATGTTACGCTGAGTGACTTGACATGGAAGAGTCACTGTAAGAATGTAATACAGTAGATTATGGCAAGGTGTTGACACTTTCCATGGACAATGGATTACAACTAGGTAGTGACTCCATTTTGTGTGATTCCATGTTATAATATACTGTGTGACCCGAACTCCTTACCTACAAAGCCAGGATGTCACACTTCTTGCTGTTTTATCTAGATTTTTCTGGCTTGGGTCTATATGAACACAATTCATCTAATCATAGATGCAGTAATGAAGGGATTCCAGTGGGGGAATATTTCTGCTGAAGCACTTTATTAGCAGATTATTTTTCCTGTTAGTGACGTATAGGACTTCAGAGGGACCTGTACCCAGCAGGAGTTCATGTGTGCTGTACCATGATGCATCCCATGATGACTTATTATCTCCTGAAGCTCCTTCAGGATCTGGAGTCAAGCTAGGTAAATTGCTATTTTACCTTATAATTTTACACTCATATAATTTTATACTGTAATAAATCTTTCCTTTTCATTGGTTTCAAGGTATTGATTTGTTCAGTCACTCACCGCTCAGTGTTACACGTGGTGTCAGAAGTGGGATCCTTCAGTAAGTAAATACATCTTTCATTAATTGGCTTCATTAATTGTTCATAAGATCAATAGGTCCACCACTCCCAAGGATCATGTAACTCCAGGACTGAGGTGGTGGATACACTCAGCAGATGGGAATACAGCCACAATCACAGTATGTCAAGCGTGCATCTGCCAGAGACCACAGGGGAATAGCCGGTAAGAGAACTAGTGTCAGAGGAGACTGAGTTGTCACCAAGTGAGCTAACAAAGGTAGTTGAGATGCTGGAGAAGAAGCCCCACAAATGCCTTCTTCTGGACTAAGAGTGATTTTGGTTTGATATAAGCCTTAGAGCATAAGACACTGACTGGTGACACCAAACCCATTCAAGAGTATTACTGCCACATTTTCAGCTACAAGGAGGTGAAAGTGCTACTGAAAGTAACCAGGAGAAGACCGCCATCATAATTCCCATGGAACGGTTTGAATTCGTGTGTGTTTGTTTTAGTCTCACCATTGTCCTTTCCAGCTTCCAAAGACTCGTGGAGTCATATCTAGGGGAACTGAATTTTGAGTGCCTACTTATTTGGCCTTGTCCTCCATTATAGGAGCAGGAGAATGGAAAGGACAGATTCGGGACATAGTTGAGCTGAACGAAGACTATACTAGACTATAATGGGTAACAAAAAAAGAACGAAACGGGTCAGACCGCACCATATATAAATATCACGATCTTTATTAAAGTATAATACATAAGATAAAATATGTCAAAAGGAGAAAACAGATACAGGGTAGAAGACGACATCACATAAGGGAGCACAGCAGGGTTAGACAATCATCACAATCATATAGCTGATATAAATAAAGTGCAAGTGCAACAAAAAAGACAGTATACGTATGAATTAATTACCCATCTGAACTCCCTGATGCAATTGGCGCCATTGCATCAGGGAGTTCAGATGGGTAATTAATTCATACGTATACTGTCTTTTTTGTTGCACTTGCACTTTATTTATATCAGCTATATGATTGTGATGATTGTCTAACCCTGCTGTGCTCCCTTATGTGATGTCGTCTTCTACCCTGTATCTGTTTTCTCCTTTTGACATATTTTATCTTATGTATTATACTTTAATAAAGATCGTGATATTTATATGTGGTGCGGTCTGACCCGTTTCGTTCTTTTTTTGTTATTGATTTGTTGTGGGTCATAGGCATTTTGATTGAATGCTATACATGGGACGGACATATTGTGTCCCTTCTGCAAAGCTACTGTGGTGTGGTAGACTATAATGGGGTCCGTAGGGTTTCCGCTCAGAGGAAGATTTTTAAAGCAGAGACAAAAGTCCTGCGTGCCCAACTTTTGTCTCTGCTCCAAAAATCATATTCTGAGCGGAAACCCTACGGACCCCATTATAGTCTATGGGGTCCGTAGGCTCCGTTCAGCTCAATTATGTCCCGAATCCGTCCTTTCCGTTCTCTTCCTCCTATAACGGAGGACTGAACGGAGATGTGAATGAGCCCTAAGAGTCACTTGTACAAGAAGAGCTGTGAATACCTGAGGAATGTTATCATCCGGGATGAGTTCCAGCTCATGGATGTAGAGTAGATGTGGTCACAGGACAACGCGCTTTCCAAGGTCTGGTAGGCTACCAGAGTGATATCATAAAGGACTTTGCCTACGTGGCTGTGCCCCTGTATACCTTGCTGAACAGGGGCAGACTTCAAGAGACCAACAGGAACATTTAAAATTGGGCTTCCAAAAACGCATTCAGAGATCTCCAGAACTTTCTAGCTACTGCCTTGTCATGGCTTATGCAGACACTACCAAACCATTTATAACATATGCGCATGGCAGCCTATGTATTGGCCTTACGTGTTTGGTAAACCTCTTCCTCTCCCCAGCATGGCACCTGTTTCCCTCCTACCCAAGAAGATGAATGGTAATAATGGAGATCCACCTCCACAACAACTGAAGAGTAAACTCTTACTAGTGGAAGTAACAGATACTGAAATAGTCCCTTTGAAGGACCTGTCACAGATATGACAGTAGCAACGGCCTAATTTCATTGCATATTTTTGAGGAAAAGATTTGTGAAGCACAGGAAGTAAGCAGAGCTAAGAAATGTGCCTGTGTTCTGTGTGTGTCAAGCAGGAGGCAGAGGAGTCTGGTAAAGAACACTAAAAAGAACCAGGAGAAGCAGCCTCGTGATACCTGAATGTGTCCTGCATTACTCCTAGATCATTAAGGTGGCTTAAGTCTACCAGCAAGACAGAGACTGCTTGCCTGGCAGCTTGTCGGTGTGAGAAGCAGCAAAACAGAGGAGTTCAGCAAAAAGCAGGAGGCACCTGGTGTTCCAGTGGTATGAATAAGTCATCAGAGATTGATGTCTGAAGAAAGACCCATTCAAGGGGATGTCTCACTTCAGACATTGGTGGCATACCACTAGGATCACATCTGGGACCCACACCTATCTCCAGAACAGGACCTCCAAACACATGCGCAGCCACCCTCCATTAATTTCTATGGTAGTTCTGAAATTAGCCAAGCTGGCTATTTCCGGCAGTCTTCATTGAGGTGAATGGAGCAGTGGCCACCCTTGCACGGTGCGCTCTCCATTAATTTCTGTGGGACTTCCAAAAATAGACAAACACGCTCACTTGGATTTTTTCATAACTCCCATAGAAATTAATGGAGAGCACCCTTTACCAGAGGTGAAGGGGCGTAACTACCATAGCGGCAGACCATGCGACTGCTATGGGGCCCAGAGCAAAAGAGGGCCCAGTCATAGTTGGGATTATCTCTTCTACTGGAGGTGAAAACTTGGTCAGGACTCTACCCTCTAAAGGAACAACTTTTATCGAATGAGGCAGTGAAAAAATGGCCCAAGGGTCACTGAAAGGGGTTTAGAACCTGCTCTGCTATAATAACGACAGCAACTGCCCCCCTAGTCCTGTCCTCAATAACTAGGACTGTGTCTCTGGATAATTTTGTTTTCCATGTATCGTCTTTGTTTGTCTCGACCGACTGAGAGACGTTGTTGGCACTTTTTCCGGAGAATGCGGTTCAGCAGCCCCATGTACAAGTGAACTCCTGAAAAGACCTGAGAGCGGCGGCTGAGCCAAACCGAAGAATACTGCAGTGAATTCACCTCTCCGGCCGCCTGAATAAAGACACGTCTGTGCCCGAGACTCAAGAGCAGTAGCTGTGAAACCATACTGAATATTTACCTCAATAAATCATTAGAGGAAACTAAGGCACAATTATACCCAGAGAGAAAAGCCCATTCCAGGCGGTGATTCATGTGGTCGGGCGCCTGCGCTGCCTTCTGCGCCCTGTTTTGAATTGTACGCGTGTTTGTCTTCTTTGGCTCTTAGAACGTGTCTATAAAGTAATGAGGCTGCTTACTTAACATTCCTCATTACAGGGTTTTGTTTTTCTTGTTGGCCCCGGACTGGAGATTTGCATAGGCTGCTGTGTTTTAAGGTTTATCTAATGGCACAAACCGGCAAATCTGGAAACTTGTCGAATTTCTTCCTTTTTGTAGAATGTTCCACTGAGCATTATTTGTGGCTTTCAGTGTCAGCAGCCTGTGTGCATTGTGCTGAGGAGGAGGGGGAGCATGCACATGTCCTGTACTGGAATACTACCGTCCTGAGCCTGGAGGGGGCGCTAACGTTCTGCTCCAGCTGCAGTTTACCGGTCTCGCTGTGAATTTTGTAGCAGGACTGTAGATGGCAGCATTTTCTACTCTTTGGAAATTTCCTCGTCTGTTGTGAATTCGGCAGTTGTGTTTCTTCTTCTGCCTCGTTATCCAGACGTATTACGGTACATACATAAAATAACGGTATTTTAGGCATAAACATCCTATCGATCGTGTTAGTGCATGTTCCCATGCAGCAGATTTGTTGTAGAATCTGTTCTGAATGAGGCAGTTTCTGCAGCAGGTGCATGGATTTCTGCAAGTCCTTTTGAAAGGTATAAGAGAGGCAGAGAACTTGGAATATACCCATAATGATAGAGGCAGAGTGTAGGAATTCTGTCTACGGTAACAACCACGCAAAGTGGTGGTGAAAATGGTCTTTTAGAGAGGTGGTCCTCTCAAAGAGGAGGCCAGGATACACAAAATATAGAGGGGACTAAAAAGCCATCACAGAAATATCTGGTGTATATGGGGAAGGGGGGGGGGTTAGAAGTCATGTGACTGTGATATATGGACACCCTCCTGCACACTCATTTACTTCATCGACAGATCAGCAGGACTGTGTCTAATAGCGGGTTTACATGTGCAGATACTTGGGCAGACTATCGGGACGACTGTTCCGCACTCATATGCTGCCACCAACCCTCCACCCCTATGAAGGGTTAGGGCTCATGCACACGAATGTGTGCGTCTCGTGCCCGTGCTGTGGATCGCAAATAGCGGTCCTCAATGCATGGGCACTGGTCGTGTGCCCACCGCAGTCCGTAGTGCTTCAGATTGTTCAGATTGTAGACCCATTTAAGGCAAACGACCGGTGGCGTATATTATGGACCCGCTGTTTGCAGGCCGCAATATGGGCACGGGGCACACGTTTGCGTGCGTGAGCCCTTAATGGGAGGGAATGCAAACACCTATCAATGGCAGGAGTCCCGTTCAATCTGCGCCTGTTACTTTCCATATACATAGATGCATATGACGTAATATAGAAAACAGTGTTGAATTTCGGAGCTGATCGGGGGATGTGGCACACCCTGCTGCTGGCCAGCGTCTTACACACTCGTGGGGCTGTTTACTTTTAATATTAACACCCACATAAAGCTGTCCCAATCTATAAAACCCAGGAAGTGCAGAATAAGGACGATGGTGCTGCTAATTTCCATTGTAGGGATATGGCCTCCTGTGATCCATGACATAAGCCTCTTGGCCCTTAAACGATCGGAGGCTGCACACTGTGGAAACCCCGCTTAGTGCAGACAAACCTTCCCACATCCATGACCACTGTCTTTCTAGCTTCTTTTCTTTCCCAGCCCTCACTGTGACTACTCATCTGACTCCTCCTCTTACTACTCCTCTGACTCCTCCTCTTACCGCTCCTATGACTCCTCCTCTTACCACTCCTCTGACTCCTCCTCTTACCGCTCCTATGACTCCTCCTCTTACCACTTCTATGACCCCTCCTCTTACCACTCCTCTGACTCCTCCTCTTACCGCTCCTATGACTCCTCCTCTTACCGCTCCTCTGACCCCTCCTCTTACCACTCCTCTGACTCCTCTTACCGTTCCTATGACTCCTCCTCTTACCGCTCCTCTGACTCCTCCTCTTACCACTCCTATGACTCCTCCTCTTATCACTTCTCTGACTCCTTTTCATACCACTTCTCTCACCTCTCCTCTGACCCCTCTGCTAACTATTCCTCTAACGCCTCCTCTAAACCTTCCTCTGACCCCTTAACTAACCTCTTTTCTGACCATTCCATTACACGGTGACAGGTTCTCTTTATATATAATCTGCGCAGCTCCTCCTGCTCTATAACACACTGCCTGCAGATTACATGGTAACAGGTTCTCTTTATATATAATCTGCTCAGCTCCTCCTGCTCTATAACACACTGCCTGCAGATTACATGGTGACAGGTTCTCTTTATATATAATCTGCTCAGCTCCTCCTGCTCTATAACACACTGCCTGCAGATTACACGGTGACAGGTTCTCTTTATATATAATCTGCTCAGCTCCTCCTGCTCTATAACACACTGCCTGCAGATTACACGGTGACAGGTTCTCTTTATATATAATCTGCTCAGCTCCTCCTGCTCTATAACACACTGCCTGCAGATTACATGGTAACAGGTTCTCTTTATATATAATCTGCTCAGCTCCTCCTGCTCTATAACACACTGCCTGCAGATTACATGGTGACAGGTTCTCTTTATATATAATCTGCTCAGCTCCTCCTGCTCTATAACACGCTGCCTGCAGATTACACGGTGACAGGTTCTCTTTATATATAATCTGCTCAGCTCCTCCTGCTCTATAACACTCTGCCTGCAGATTACATGGTGACAGGTTCTCTTTATATATAATCTGCTCAGCTCCTCCTGCTCTATAACACTCTGCCTGCAGATTACATGGTGACAGGTTCTCTTTATATATAATCTGCTCAGCTCCTCCTGCTCTATAACACACTGCCTGCAGATTACATGGTGACAGGTTCTCTTTATATATAATCTGCTCAGCTCCTCCTGCTCTATAACACACTGCCTGCAGATTACATGGTGACAGGTTCTCTTTATATATAATCTGCTCAGCTCCTCCTGCTCTATAACACACTGCCTGCAGAGTTTTTTAAGTCAGTTTTGGATTGCTGTAATATAATATATGTACTGTGTATATATAATTTGTTTATATGTACTGTGTATATATAATTTGTGTATATAATCTGTGTATATATAATTTGTTTATATGTACTGTGTATATATAATTTGTGTATATAATCTGTGTATATATAATTTGTTTATATGTACTGTGTATATATAATCTGTGTATATGTACTGTGTATATATAATTTGTGTATATGTACTGTATATATATAATCTGTGTATATTACTGTGTAATAATCTGTGTATATGTACTGTGTATATATAATCTGTGTATATGTACTGTGTATATATAATTGTGTATATGTACTGTATATATAATCTGTGTATATGTACTGTGTATATATAATTTGTGTATATGTACTGTATATATATAATCTGTGTATATGTACTGTGTATATATAATCTGTGTATATGTACTGTGTATATATAATCTGTGTATATGTACTGTGTATATATAATTTATGTATATGTACTGTGTATATATAATTTATGTATATGTACTGTGTATATATAATTTATGTACATGTACTGTGTATATATAATTTATGTATATGTACTGTATATACATATACATATGTATGCACATATACACAAATTATACATACACAGTACATATACATAAATTATATATACACAGTACATATACATAAATTATATATACACAGTACATATGTGTACATATGTGTATATGTACTGAGTATATATAATTTGTGTATATGTACTGTGTATATATAAATTGTGTACATGTACTGTGTATATATAATTTGTGTATATGTACTGTGTATATATAATCTGCGTATATGTACTGTGTATATATAATTTGTGTACATGTACTATATATATATAATCTGTGTATATGTACTGTGTATATATAATTTGTGTACATGTACTATATATATATAATCTGTGTATATGTACTGTGCATATATAATCTGTGTATATGTACTGTGTAAATATAAATTGTGTATATGTACTGTGTATATATAATCTGTGTATATGTACTGTGTATATATAATCTGTGTATATGTACTGTGTATATATAATCTGTGTATATGTACTGTGTATATATAATCTGTGTATATGTACTGTGTATATATAATCTGTGTATATGTACTGTGTATATATAATTTGTGTATATGTACTGTATATATATAATCTGTGTATATGTACTGTGTATATATAATTTATGTACATGTACTGTGTATATATAATTTATGTATATGTACTGTATATACATATACATATGTATGCACATATACACAAATTATACATACACAGTACATATACATAAATTATATATACACAGTACATATGTGTACATATGTGTATATGTACTGTGTATATATAATCTGTGTATATGTACTGTGTATATATAATCCGTTTATATGTACTGTGTATATATAATCTGTGTATATGTACTGTGTATATATAATCTGTGTATATGTACTGTGTATATATAATCTGTGTATATGTACTGTGTATATATAATCTGTGTATATGTACTGTGTATATATAATTTATGTATATGTACTGTGTATATATAATTTATGTATATGTACTGTGTATATATAATTTATGTACATGTACTGTGTATATATAATTTATGTATATGTACTGTATATACATATACATATGTATGCACATATACACAAATTATACATACACAGTACATATACATAAATTATATATACACAGTACATATACATAAATTATATATACACAGTACATATGTGTACATATGTGTATATGTACTGAGTATATATAATTTGTGTATATGTACTGTGTATATATAAATTGTGTACATGTACTGTGTATATATAATTTGTGTATATGTACTGTGTATATATAATCTGCGTATATGTACTGTGTATATATAATTTGTGTACATGTACTATATATATAATCTGTGTATATGTACTGTGCATATATAATCTGTGTATATGTACTGTGTAAATATAAATTGTGTATATGTACTGTGTATATATAATCTGTGTATATGTACTGTGTATATATAATCTGTGTATATATAATTTGTGTACATGTACTGTGTATATATAATTTGTTTATATGTACTGTATATATATAATCTGTGTATATGTACTGTGTATATATAATCTGTGTATATGTACTGTGTATATATAATTTATGTATATGTACTGTGTATATATAATTTATGTACATGTACTGTGTATATATAATTTATGTATATGTACTGTATATACATATACATATGTATGCACATATACACAAATTATACATACACAGTACATATACATAAATTATATATACACAGTACATATGTGTACATATGTGTATATGTACTGTGTATATATAATCTGTGTATATGTACTGTGTATATATAATCCGTGTATATGTACTGTGTATATATAATCTGTGTATATGTACTGTGTATATATAATCTGTGTATATGTACTGTGTATATATAACCTGTGTATATGTACTGTGTATATATAATCTGTGTATATGTACTGTGTATATATAATTTGTGTATATGTACTGTATATATATAATCTGTGTATATGTACTGTGTATATATAATCTGTGTATATGTACTGTGTATATATAAATTGTGTATATGTACTGTGTATATATAATCTGTGTATATGTACTGTGTATATATAATCTGTGTATATGTACTGTGTATATATAATTTGTGTATATGTACTGTATATATATAATCTGTGTATATGTACTGTGTATATATAACCTGTGTATATGTACTGTGTATATATAATCTGTGTATATGTACTGTGTATATATAACCTGTGTATATGTACTGTGTATATATAATCTGTGTATATGTACTGTGTATATATAATTTGTGTATATGTACTGTATATATATAATCTGTGTATATGTACTGTGTATATATAATCTGTGTATATGTACTGTGTATATATAAATTGTGTATATGTACTGTGTATATATAATCTGTGTATGTGTACTGTGTATATATAATCTGTGTATATGTACTGTGTATATATAATCTGTGTATATGTACTGTGTATATATAAGTTTTGTATATGTACTGTGTATATATAATTTATGTATATGTACTGTGTATATATAATCTGTGTATATGTACTGTGTATATATAAGTTGTGTACATGTACTGTGTATATATAATTTGTGTATATGTACTGTGTATATATAAGTTGTGTACATGTACTGTGTATATATAATTTGTGTATATGTACTGTGTATATATAAATTGTGTACATGTACTGTGTATATATAATTTGTGTATATGTACTGTGTATATATAAGTTGTGTATATGTACTGTGTATATATAATTTGTATATATGTACTGTGTATATATAAATTGTGTACATGTACTGTGTATATATAATTTGTGTATATGTACTGTGTATATATAAATTGTGTACATGTACTGTGTATATATAATTTGTGTATATGTACTGTGTATATATAATCTGTGTATATGTACTGTGTATATATAATTTATGTATATGTACTGTGTATATATAATTTATGTACATGTACTGTGTATATATAATTTATGTATATGTACTGTATATACATATACATATGTATGCACATATACACAAATTATACATACACAGTACATATACATAAATTATATATACACAGTACATATGTGTACATATGTGTATATGTACTGTGTATATATAATCTGTGTATATGTACTGTGTATATATAATCCGTGTATATGTACTGTGTATATATAATCTGTGTATATGTACTGTGTATATATAATCTGTGTATATGTACTGTGTATATATAACCTGTGTATATGTACTGTGTATATATAATCTGTGTATATGTACTGTGTATATATAATTTGTGTATATGTACTGTATATATATAATCTGTGTATATGTACTGTGTATATATAATCTGTGTATATGTACTGTGTATATATAAATTGTGTATATGTACTGTGTATATATAATCTGTGTATATGTACTGTGTATATATAATCTGTGTATATGTACTGTGTATATATAATTTGTGTATATGTACTGTATATATATAATCTGTGTATATGTACTGTGTATATATAACCTGTGTATATGTACTGTGTATATATAATCTGTGTATATGTACTGTGTATATATAACCTGTGTATATGTACTGTGTATATATAATCTGTGTATATGTACTGTGTATATATAATTTGTGTATATGTACTGTATATATATAATCTGTGTATATGTACTGTGTATATATAATCTGTGTATATGTACTGTGTATATATAAATTGTGTATATGTACTGTGTATATATAATCTGTGTATGTGTACTGTGTATATATAATCTGTGTATATGTACTGTGTATATATAATCTGTGTATATGTACTGTGTATATATAAGTTTTGTATATGTACTGTGTATATATAATTTATGTATATGTACTGTGTATATATAATCTGTGTATATGTACTGTGTATATATAAGTTGTGTACATGTACTGTGTATATATAATTTGTGTATATGTACTGTGTATATATAAGTTGTGTACATGTACTGTGTATATATAATTTGTGTATATGTACTGTGTATATATAATTGTGTACATGTACTGTGTATATATAATTTGTGTATATGTACTGTGTATATATAAGTTGTGTATATGTACTGTGTATATATAATTTGTATATATGTACTGTGTATATATAAATTGTGTACATGTACTGTGTATATATAATTTGTGTATATGTACTGTGTATATATAAATTGTGTACATGTACTGTGTATATATAATTTGTGTATATGTACTGTGTATATATAAGTTGTGTATATGTACTGTGTATATATAATTTGTATATATGTACTGTGTATATATAAATTGTGTACATGTACTGTGTATATATAATTTGTGTATATGTACTGTGTATATATAATTTGTGTACATGTACTGTATATATATAATCTGTGTATATGTACTGTGCATATATAATCTGTGTATATGTACTGTGTATATATAAATTGTGTATATGTACTGTGTATATATAATCTGTGTATATGTACTGTGTATATATAATCTGTGTATATAATCTGTGTATATATAATCTGTGTATATGTACTGTGTATATATAATCTGTGTATATGTACTGTGTATATATAATCTGTGTATATGTACTGTGTATATATAATCTGTGTATATATAATTTGTGTACATGTACTGTGTATATATAATTTGTTTATATGTACTGTGTATATATAATCTGTGTATATAATCTGTGTATATGTACTGTGTATATATAATCTGTGTATATGTACTGTGTATATATAATTTGTGTATATGTACTGTGTATATATAATCTGTGTATATGTACTTTGTATATATAAGTTGTGTATATGTACTGTGTATATATAATCTGTGTATATGTACTGTGTATATATAATTTATGTATATGTACTGTGTATATATAATTTATGTACATGTACTGTGTATATATAATTTATGTATATGTACTGTATATACATATACATATGTATGCACATATACACAAATTATATATACACAGTACATATACATAAATTATATATACACAGTACATATGTGTACATATGTGTATATGTACTGTGTATATATAATCTGTGTATATGTACTGTGTATATATAATCCGTGTATATGTACTGTGTATATATAATCTGTGTATATGTACTGTGTATATATAATCTGTGTATATGTACTGTGTATATATAAATTGTGTACATGTACTGTGTATATATAATTTGTGTATATGTACTGTGTATATATAAATTGTGTACATGTACTGTGTATATATAATTTGTGTATATGTACTGTGTATATATAAGTTGTGTATATGTACTGTGTATATATAATTTGTATATATGTACTGTGTATATATAAATTGTGTACATGTACTGTGTATATATAATTTGTGTATATGTACTGTGTATATATAATTTGTGTACATGTACTGTATATATATAATCTGTGTATATGTACTGTGCATATATAATCTGTGTATATGTACTGTGTATATATAAATTGTGTATATGTACTGTGTATATATAATCTGTGTATATGTACTGTGTATATATAAATTGTGTATATGTACTGTGTATATATAATCTGTGTATATGTACTGTGTATATATAATCTGTGTATATGTACTGTGTATATATAATCTGTGTATATGTACTGTGTATATATAATCTGTGTATATGTACTGTGTATATATAATCTGTGTATATATAATTTGTGTACATGTACTGTGTATATATAATTTGTTTATATGTACTGTGTATATATAATCTGTGTATATAATCTGTGTATATGTACTGTGTATATATAATCTGTGTATATGTACTGTGTATATATAATTTGTGTATACATATGTATGCACATATACACAAATTATATATACACAGTACATATACATAAATTATATATACACAGTACATATGTGTACATATGTGTATATGTACTGTGTATATATAATCTGTGTATATGTACTGTGTATATATAATCCGTGTATATGTACTGTGTATATATAATCTGTGTATATGTACTGTGTATATATAATCTGTGTATATGTACTGTGTATATATAATCTGTGTATATGTACTGTGTATATATAATTTGTGTATATGTACTGTATTTATATAATCTGTGTATATGTACTGTGTATATATAATCTGTGTATATGTACTGTGTATATATAAATTGTGTATATGTACTGTGTATATATAATTTGTGTATATGTACTGTGTATATATAATTTATGTATATGTACTGTATATATAATCTGTGTATATGTACTGTGTATATATAATCTGTGTATATGTACTGTGTATATATAATTTGTGTATATGTACTGTGTATATATAATCTGTGTATATGTACTGTGTATATATAATTTATGTATATGTACTGTATATATAATCTGTGTATATGTACTGTGTATATATAATCTGTGTATATGTACTGTGTATATATAAGTTTTGTATATGTACTGTGTATATATAATTTATGTATATGTACTGTGTATATACTGTACATGTACTGTGTATATATAATGTATGTATATGTACTGTGTATATATAAATTGTGTACATGTACTGTGTATATATAAATTGTGTACATGTACTGTGTATATATAATTTGTGTATATGTACTGTGTATATATAATTTGTGTATATGTACTGTGTATATATAATTTGTGTACATGTACTGTGTATATATAATTTGTGTATATGTACTGTGTATATATAATTTGTGTACATGTACTGTGTATATATAATTTGTGTATATGTACTGTGTATATATAATTTGTGTATGTGTACTGTGTATATATAAATTGTGTATATGTACTGTGTATATATAAATTGTGTACATGTACTGTGTATATATAATTTGTGTATATGTACTGTGTATATATAATTTATGTATATGTACTGTGTATATATAAGTTGTGTACATGTACTGTGTATATATAATTTATGTATATGTACTGTGTATATATAAGTTGTGTACATGTACTGTGTATATATAATTTATGTATATGTACTGTGTATATATAAGTTGTGTACATGTACTGTGTATATATAATTTGTGTATATGTACTGTGTATATATAAGTTGTGTACATGTACTGTGTATATATAATTTGTGTATATGTACTGTGTATATATAAGTTGTGTACATGTACTGTGTATATATAATTTGTGTATATGTACTGTGCATATATGATTTGTGTATATGTACTGTGTATATATAATTTGTGTATATGTACTGTGTATATATAATTTGTGTATATGTACTGTGTATATATAATCTGTGTATATGTACTGTGTATATATAATCTGTGTATATGTACTGTGTATATATAATTTATGTATATGTACTGTGTATATATAATTTGTGTATATATAATCTGTGTATATGTACTGTGTATATATAATCTGTGTATATGTACTGTGTATATATAATTTGTGTATATGTACTGTGTATATATAAATTGTGTACATGTGCTGTGTATATATAATCTGTGTATATGTACTGTGTATATATAATCTGTGTATATGTACTGTGTATATATAATCTGTGTATATGTACTGTGTTTATATAAACTGTGTATATGTACTGTGTATATATAATTTATGTATATGTACTGTGTATATATAAGTTGTGTATATGTACTGTGTATATATAATTTATGTATATGTACTGTGTATATATAAATTGTGTATATGTACTGTGTATATAATCTGTGTATATGTACTGTGTATATATAATCTGTGTATATGTACTGTGTATATATAAACTGTGTATATGTACTGTGTATATATAATTTGTGTACATGTACTGTGTATATATAATTTGTGTATATGTACTGTGTATATATAAATTGTGTATATGTACTGTGTATATATAAATTGTGTACATGTACTGTGTATATATAATTTGTGTATATGTACTGTGTATATATAATTTATGTATATGTACTGTGTATATATAAGTTGTGTACATGTACTGTGTATATATAATTTATGTATATGTACTGTGTATATATAAGTTGTGTACATGTACTGTGTATATATAATTTGTGTATATGTACTGTGTATATATAAGTTGTGTACATGTACTGTGTATATATAATTTGTGTATATGTACTGTGTATATATAAGTTGTGTACATGTACTGTGTATATATGATTTGTGTATATGTACTGTGTATATATAATTTGTGTATATGTACTGTGTATATATAATTTGTGTATATGTACTGTGTATATATAATCTGTGTATATGTACTGTGTATATATAATCTGTGTATATGTACTGTGTATATATAATTTATGTATATGTACTGTGTATATATAAATTGTGTATATGTACTGTGTATATAATCTGTGTATATGTACTGTGTATATATAATTTATGTACATGTACTGTGTATATATAATCTGTGTATATGTACTGTGTATATATAATCTGTGTATATGTAATGTGTATATATAATCTGTGTATATGTACTGTGTATATATAATCTGTGTATATGTACTGTGTATATATAAGTTGTGTATATGTACTGTGTATATAATCTGTGTATATGTACTGTGTATATATAATCTGTGTATATGTGCTGTTTATATATAAGTTATGTATATGTACTGTGTATATATAATCTGTGTATATGTACTGTGTATATATAAGTTGTGTATATGTGCTGTGTATATATAAGTTGTGTATATGTACTGTGTATCCATTATATAATATCTTTTGGTTAGTCTTTACATGTTTTGTCAGTTGCATGTTATATATCCATATAGTTACAGTGTATGTACATCCTTCTGAAGGCTGACATGGTGCCTGCAAAATACGTAGTGGGGGGGTGTATAAAGAGGTCATTCATATAACCTCCCCCACCATTATAAGCAGGATCCCCTCCCTGCAGTAATATAGAAGCCTCATTATACCTTCTCCTTCTCTATACCTTTCAGGCCTCTGTGTTTACCTTGGAATACAAACAGCGGTTCTTGTACAGTGCACCCCCTACCACAGCCCTGGACCTCACTCCTCCACTGCATGGTGTCTCCTGCCCAAGAGCTGGGTCTTATCTCTTCCTCACATGTTGTTCCTTATCCCCCTCCATCCGTAGACCTATGCCTCATTTCTCCCAGTATGGTGCCATCTTCAGGCAAGAAGTCGTGCCTCATTCCTCCACCATTTAGTGCCTAATTTTTTGCCTTTTCTCTGTTTCTTCCTGCAATTTTGCAACGCCTCACTAATCATCTCACCATGATGTGGCACCTCCTCTTAGCATATGTCTATGCCTGATTCCTACTTCCAGTCTGGCATCTCCTCTTAGCATATGTCTATGCCTGATTCCTACTTCCAGTGTGGCATCTCCTCTTAGCATATGTCTATGCCTCATTCCTACTTCCAGTGTGTCATCTCCTCTTACCACAGGTCTATGCCTCATTCCTACTTCCAGTGTGGCATCTCCTCTTACCACAGGTCTATGCCTCATTCCTACTTCCAGTGTGTCATCTCCTCTTACCACAGGTCTATGCCTCATTCCTACTTCCAGTGTGGCATCTCCTCTTACTACAGGTCTATGCCTCATTCCCACTTCCAGTGTGGCATCTCCTCTTAGCACAGGTCTATGCCTCATTCCTACTTCCAGTGTGGCATCTCCTCTTACCACAGGTCTATGCCTCATTCCTACTTCCAGTGTGGCATCTCCTCTTACCACAGGTCTATGCCTCATTCCTACTTCCAGTGTGGCATCGCCTATTACCACAGGTCTATGCCTCCTTCCTACTTCCAATGTGGCGCCTCCTCCTAGCACAGATCTATGCCTCCTTCCGACTTCCAGTGTGGTGCCTCCTCTTACCAAAGAGCTGTGCCTCAATCCTCCTTCCAGTGTGGCGCCTCCTCTTACCACAGGTCTGTGTCTCATTCCTCATTCCAGTGTGGCACCTCCTCTTAGCACAGATCTATGCCTCCTTCCGACTTCCAGTGTGGCGCCTCCTCTTACCAAAGAGCTGTGCCTCAATCCTCCTTCCAGTGTGGCGCCTCCTCTTACCACAGGTCTGTGTCTCATTCCAGTGTGGCACCTCCTCTTAGCAAAGAGGTTTTGGGTCATTTGGAATCGGGCCGGGGCACGGTTTGCAACCCCCTTCGTCTGCTACAGTTCTGAAGGTGGAGATTTACAAGGAAGGAATTTTTTGCAGGATTAGCTCCCTAAGTTCCCACTTAAACATTGAGACAAAAACAAAAATTTGGTCCAACTTATATGTAGATATTTGGTCCTTAGTACCCGTGGACCAGCATGCTGTCAATAAGGAGGGTCGTCCTAACGCCAAGAAATTTACTATTACACCTCTTTACCCACAGGATGTGCTATTTCCTGTCACTTTTTCAAACTCTTTAGTACGTTTTTGGAATGGGTGATACATTTCGTCACGGTCGTTCTTGTATTATTTGGATGACTTCCCTTTTGTTTCCTCGGATGGCTCTGGTACTTGTCAGTTTTTATTGGATACATTTTGTTTTACATGCGGTGTTTCGGGGTTCTACTCTCTGAAGAGAAAAACGTTACTACTCTTGTTACTACCCTTTCGTTTTTAGGCATTGAGGTTGATTCCGTGGCGATGGTTTTTCGTCTCCCACTTGACAAACTGGAGCTGTTGAGAGGTTTGTTGGATGGGTTTTGTTCGGTCCGGAAAGTTATGTTGCGGCCGATGCAGTCGCTCCTCGGCTTATTGGTTTTTGCCTGTCGGTTCATGCCTATGGGCGGGGTTATTTCTAGGATGCTTTCTATTTTTATTAAAGGTGCCTGGCGTCCGGAGCGTTGCATTCGACTCACCGAGCCTGTAAATTTGCTGCAGTAAGCTGGTTACAACGGTCGCACATGTTATCAGAGGTGGCAAATCGTGAGTTTTCGTTGTTCACTGACGCGTTGGATTCTTTTTATTTACGGGGGGGGTTTTGGGTACGAAATGGTGTGCGGGCCCCTGGCCTGACGTTTGGTGAGAGGTCGGTCTTTGTCAGAATCTGACGCTGCTGGAACTTTTTCCGATTGTTCTTTTGGTTGAATTACGGCGCTCTAGCATGTTTAATTGTTGTGTCGAGTTTTAGGACGGATAATATGTTGGTTATCCATTGCATCAACCGTTTATCATCATCCCCTCCTATATTGGCGTTGTTGCGGCACTTAGTTTTGCGGTGCCTTGAGTTTAACATCTGGCTCAGAGCTCGCCACGTGCCCGGTGTAGATAATGCTATAGCTGATGCGTGGTCTCGTTTTTCTTGGCAGAAGTTCCTAGAGCTGTTGCCGGAGGTGGCCCTGGAGGGCTGGGGGTGCCCTACCTGCCTATGGGACCTGGTGTCGCTGGATTGATGCCGCTGGTGTAAGCTTCTGTTGCCCCTGCTATGTGGCACTCAGACTTGGTGCGGTTGGAGGTGTCAGTGCCCTATCTGCCGTGCTTGCGATCCAATCGGATGTCTGCGTTGGCGTGGCGTGACATTTCGCGATATGCCGGGAGTAAACTGGCTCCTCCTTGGCGCTCAAGTTTTTGACAATTGTGGATGAAGCCAAAAGGGTGAACTTGTCCGGTGGTTGGCATAACATTGTGGACACGAGTTGAATATTTATATACGATGTAAAAATTATGTAATTATGTTAATGAGAGCCAATAAAAGCTGTGAACGACCTCTGTCCATCAAGAGGTTAATGGTTGTCCATATCATTTTGTTTCAGGAGGAAGGGTGGCACGTTAAGTGGAAGGAGTTAGTTCTCGGCAGTCTCCTTCCAGTGTGGTGCCTCCTCTTACCACAGAGCTGTGCCTCGTTTCTTCTCCTGGTAAGGGCCCCCATCACGAGGAGTCTCTGTATAATTAGTAGCAGTCTCTGTATCATCAGGCGAAGTCTCTGTATAATTAGTAGCAGTCTCTGTATCATCAGGTGCAGTCTCTGTATCACCAGGTGCAGTCTCTGTATCACCAGGTGTAGTCTCTATATAATCAGTCGCAGTCTCTGTATCACCAGGTGCCGTCTCTATATCATCAGGTGCCGTCTCTATATCATCAGGTGCAGTCTCTGTATCATCAGGTGCAGTCTCTGTATCATCAGGTGCAGTCTCTGTATCATCAGGCGCAGTCTCTGTATCATCAGGTGCAGTCTCTATATCATCAGGCACAGTCTCTATATCACCAGGTGCCGTCTCTGTATCATCAGGTGCAGTCTCTGTATCATCAGGTGCACTCTCTATATCATCAGGTGCAGTCTCTGTATCATCAGGTGCAGTCTCTGTATCATCAGGTGCAGTCTCTGTATCATCAGGTACAGTCTCTGTATCATCAGGCGCAGTCTCTATATAATCAGGTGCAGTCTCTGCATCATCAGGTGCAGTCTCTGTATCATCAGGCGCAGTCTCTGTATCATCAGGCGCAGTCTCTGTATCATCAGGCGCAGTCTCTGTATCATCAGGTGCAGTCTCTGTATCACCAGGTGCAGTCTCTGTATCATCAGGCGCAGTCTCTATATCATCAGGCGCAGTCTCTATATCATCAGGTGCCGTCTCTGTATCATCAGGTGCAGTCTCTGTATCATCAGGTGCAGTCTCTGTATCACCAGGTGCAGTCTCTGTATTATCAGGCACAGTCTCTATATCACCAGGTGCAGTCTCTGTATCACCAGGTGCAGTCTCTGTATCATCAGGTGCAGTCTCTGTATCATCAGGTGCAGTCTCTGTATAATCAGTCGCAGTCTCTGTAACATCAGGTGCAGTCTCTGTATAATCAGTCGCAGTCTCTGTATCATCAGGTGCAGTCTCTGTATCATCAATCGCAGTCTCTGCATCATCAGTCGCAGTCTCTGTATCATCAGTCGCAGTCTCTGTATCATCAAGTGCAGTCTCTGTATCATCAATCGCAGTCTCTGCATCATCAGTCGCAGTCTCTGCATCAACCAGGAAAAAGCAATAATCTCCAGCTCTTCTAAAACTTGGTCCTTAATTATTCACAATCTAAAAACATCACAGGTCAGTTAAAAAGATGCTTACGCGTTTTGAACAACAGAATGTGAGTTCTTAGTCATAGCCAATTCTGAACTAAAACAGAGCGGTTTATGTAAAGCACCCTCCGTCACATCGCAGGCGGAACATTAGGATAAATCGCATTAACTCTATGACTGCCAAATAGAAACATACATATCAATCACAGAAAAACGCTTTGGAGCACATTTATTAAGGACGGCGTTTTAGACACCGGTCTTAACAAAGCCCTACATTGACGGTGGATCCGCCGCAGTGGTGAAGAGGCGCCGACCTCTACATAACTTTGGCGGATCCACCGCTGCTTCGAAGTGTAAGACCGCTTCTTAACTGTCTAAAACAGGCGTAGAAAATGGTAAATAAGACAGGCCTGCCGAACCCGCCCCCTTCCCCGTCCACACCACACCCACTTTTTTAGGCCTGGCATAAGCGGGGGAAAGTTGCAGATTGCGCCAATATAGGTGTATTTCTGTATAATAAATGACCCCCTTTACTTATTAATAAAAGTACATAAGGTCGGTCCTCTTATTCTTGCCACTAGGTGTCCTCGTATCTATATTCAAAATCCAAAAGCCTTCTCTTGCATGCAACTTTCTCTCCCCGTCTCCTCCACCTTTTTGGATAAACTACCTTTTCTAAGCCCATCACCTGAAGGGAACACAGATCACCCTGATGTACATTTTAAAAATGCCAAGACGCTGCATATATTGATATTGATATACTGATATATTGTTTGTACCAAAATTAGCTGTCTGGGGAATGTGTTCTCCTAATCTTTCCTTTGTTTCCTTGTAGTGCACCCAATATATTGGACCTTACATGAGGTGCACCCAGTGATGCACCCCACATGATCTGTACTACAATTAATGAATGATTGGATTACACGCCCCCTACCCGTGCTGTATGACATTACACTTTTGGTTTTCTGCATGTACCTACATAGTCCATATGTCGACGACCCACGTTTTAAGAGCTTATCCGACCCCTATAATACCCCCTCTTAAGCCCAGGCCCCTCACACAGGTTTTTTATTTGTAGCTAATTCAGTCGCCCTAGACAGGTGAGACATAGAAGAACCCCTGTCTGCCAGTCTATTGGTGAGTCTTCCTTGTTGCATACCCTCTTAGCTCTGATATTCACCATATGTAATATCCTGAGGACATGAGGGGGATGACAGCTAGACGCATGAAGAAGGGACTTACCTACAACTGGCTTACGATACAAAGTAGCAAAGATTTTTCTAGAGGTGCATTGTCCTGTTGAACACAGATCCATACATAAGCTGCTTCTGTTGAGACTTGGCTAAGAACACACATTCTGTTTGAAACGCGTAAGTATCCATTTAACTGACCTGTGATGTTTTTTAGAATGTTAGCTGGAGATTTTTCCCTTTTCCTGATTTATGTTGTCATCCTGTGGCCGGTCTGGGTTTTCCTCCGTGCACTTCTCCTGTGGTGGGCTGAACTCTCTTTATCACCAGGTGCCATCTCTATATCACTCTATGTGTATATCAGGTGCAGTCTCTATATCACCAGACCCTCTATGTGTATATCAGGTGCAGTCTCTATATCACCAGACCCTCTATGTGTATATCAGGTGCAGTCTCTATATCACCAATCACTCTATGTGTATATCAGGTGCAGTCTCTATATCACCAGACCCTCTATGTGTATATCAGGTGCAGTCTCTATATCACCAGACCCTCTATGTGTATATCAGGTGCAGTCTCTATATCACCAATCACTCTATGTGTATATCAGGTGCAGTCTCTATATCACCAATCACTCTATGTGTATATCAGGTGCAGTCTCTATATCACCAATCACTCTATGTGTATATCAGGTGCAGTCTCTATATCACCGGACCCTCTACGTGTATATCAGGTGCAGTCTCTATATCACCAGACCCTCTATGTGTATATCAGGTGCAGTCTCTGTATTATTAGGCACAGTCTCTATAACCAGACACAATCTCTGTGTTACCAGACACCATATGTGTATATCAGGTGCAGTCTCTGTATCATCAGGTGCAATCTCTATATCACCAGACACAGTCTCTATATCACCAGACACCATATGTATACATCAGGCACAGTCTCTATATCTCCAGGGACAGTCTCTACATCACAAGACACCGTATGTATACATCAGGCGCAGTCTCTATATCACCAGGGACAGTCTCTATATGACCAGGGACAGTCTCTATATGACTAGGGACAGTCTCTATATCACCAGACACTGTATGTGTACATCAGGGACAGCCTCTATATCACCAGGGACAGTCTCTATATCACCAAGGACAGCCTCTATATGACCAGGGACAGTCTCTATATGACCAGGGACAGTCTCTATATGACCAGGGACAGTCTCTATGTCACCAGACACTGTGTGTGTACATCAGGGACAGCCTCTATATCACCAGGGACAGTCTCTATATCACCAAGGACAGCCTCTATATCACCAAGGACAGCCTCTATATGACCGGGGACAGCCTCTATATCACCAGGGACAGTCTCTATATCACCAAGGACAGCCTCTATATCACCATACACTGTATGTGTACATCAGGTGCAATCTCTATATGACCAGGGACAGTCTCTATATGACCAGGGACAGTCTCTATATGACCAGGGACAGTCTCTATATGACCAGGGACAGTCTCTATATCACCAGACACTGTATGTGTACATCAGGGACAGCATCTATATCACCGGGGACAGTCTCTATATCACCAAGGACAGCATCTATATGACCAGGGACAGTCTCTATATCACCAGACACTGTGTGTGTACATCAGGGACAGCCTCTATATCACCGGGGACAGTCTCTATATCACCAAGGACAGCCTCTATATCACCAAGGACAGCCTCTATATGACCAGGGACAGCCTCTATATATACCCAGGGACAGTCTCTATATCACCAAGGACAGCCTCTATATCACCATACACTGTATGTGTACATCAGGTGCAATCTCTATATGACCAGGGACAGTCTCTATATGACCAGGGACAGTCTCTAAATGACCAGGGACAGTCTCTATATCACCAGACACTGTGTGTGTACATCCGGCGCAGGCTTTCTTTCATCAGACGCACAGTATATACCTCTGGGCGTAGATGCTGCACTGACCACTTATCACCCTCTGTAGGAATATAAGTTGTCGGAAGAAGCCTGGGGGTTGCAGCCAGAGCCCCCTCTCCACAGTTGTCCGCTTGACCCGCTCTTCCTTATCATTATACATCATTCCCGGCTCAGGATTGCTTTGCTCTCACCAGATTATGACCCTGAACTCATCATCTGATCTGAAAATAAAAGATTTGTCAACAAATCGATTATCAATCATGAGATCGAGATCCAACATCTAAAGAATCCAACAGAAGGGATTTCACCCACCAAGGTGTATAATAAAATTCACTGTAAGGGAAGCATTGGCTGCTAATCCATTATATTATATTACAGGCTACCAGACATCTGAGGATACGAGCTCCTCATCTATAGGTGAGATAATATTAGAGGACATGTCACCTGATATCATCTATAGGTGAGATAATAATAGAGGATATGTCACCTGATATCATCTATAGGTGAGATAATATTAGAGGACATGTCACCTGATATCATCTATAGGTGAGATAATAATAGAGGACATGTCACCTGATATCTATAGGTGAGATAATAATAGAGGACATGTCACCTGATACCATCTATAGGTGAGATAATAATAGAGGACATGTCACCTGATACCATCTATAGGTGAGATAATAATAGAGGACATGTCACCTGATATCATCTATAGGTGAGATAATAATAGAGGACATGTCACCTGATATCATCTATAGGTGAGATAATAATAGAGGACGTCACCTGATATCATCTATAGGTGAGATAATAATAGAGGACATGTCACCTGATATCATCTATAGGTGAGATAATAATAGAGGACATATCACCTGATATCATCTATAGGTGAGATAATAATAGAGGACATGTCACCTGATATCATCTATAGGTGAGATAATAATAGAGGACATGTCACCTGATATCATCTATAGGTGAGATAATAGAGGACATGTCACCTGATATCATCTATAGGTGAGATAATAATAGAGGACATGTCATCTGATATCATCTATAGGTGAGATAATACTAGAGGACATGTCACCTGATATCATCTATAGGTGAGATAATAATAGAGGACATATATCCTGATATCATCTATAGGTGAGATAATAATAGAGGACGTCACCTGATATCATCTATAGGTGAGATAATAATAGAGGACATGTCACCTGATATCATCTATAGGTGAGATAATAATAGAGGACATATCACCTGATATCATCTATAGGTGAGATAATAATAGAGGACATGTCATCTGATATCATCTATAGATGAGATAATAATAGAGGACATGTCATCTGATATCATCTATAGATGAGATAATAATAGAGGACATGTCATCTGATATCATCTATAGATGAGATAATAATAGAGGACATGTCACCTGATACCATCTATAGGTGAGATAATACTAGAGGACATGTCACCTGATATCATCTATAGGTGAGATAATAATAGAGGACATATCTCCTGATATCATCTATAGGTGAGATAATAATAGAGGACATGTCACCTGATATCATCTATAGGTGAGATAATAGAGGACATGTCACCTGATATCATCTATAGGTGAGATAATAATAGAGGACATATATCCTGATATCATCTATAGGTGAGATAATACTAGAGGACATGTCACCTGATATCATCTATAGGTGAGATAATAATAGAGGACATATCACCTGATATCATCTATAGGTGAGATAATAATAGAGGACATGTCACCTGATATCATCTATAGGTGAGATAATAATAGAGGACATGTCACCTGATATCATCTATAGGTGAGATAATAATAGAGGACATATATCCTGATATCATCTATAGGTGAGATAATAATAGAGGACATGTCACCTGATATCATCTATAGGTGAGATAATAATAGAGGACATATATCCTGATATCATCTATAGGTGAGATAATAATAGAGGACATGTCACCTCATATCATCTATAGGTGAGATAATAATAGAGGACATGTCACCTGATATCATCTATAGGTGAGATAATAATAGAGGACATGTCACCTGATATCATCTATAGGTGAGATAATAATAGAGGACATGTCACCTGATATCATCTATAGGTGAGATAATAATAGAGGACATGTCACCTGATATCATCTATAGGTGAGATAATAATAGAGGACATGTCACCTGATATCATCTATAGGTGAGATAATAATAGAGGACATGTCACCTGATATCATCTATAGGTGAGACAATAATAGAGGACATGTCATCTGATATCATCTATAGGTGAGATAATAATAGAGGACATGTCACCTGATATCATCTATAGGTGAGATAATACTAGAGGACATGTCACCTGATATCATCTATAGGTGAGATAATAATAGAGGACATGTCACCTGATATCATCTATAGATGAGATAATAATAGAGGACATGTCATCTGATATCATCTATAGATGAGATAATAATAGAGGACATGTCACCTGATATCATCTATAGGTGAGATAATAATAGAGGACATATATCCTGATATCATCTATAGGTGAGATAATAATAGAGGACATGTCATCTGATATCATCTATAGGTGAGATAATAATAGAGGACATGTCACCTGATATCATCTATAGGTGAGATAATAATAGAGGACATATCTCCTGATACCATCTATAGGTGAGATAATAATAGAGGACATATCTCCTGATATCATCTATAGATGAGATAATAATAGAGGACATGTCACCTGATATCATCTATAGGTGAGATAATAATAGAGGACATGTCACCTGATATCATCTATAGGTGAGATAATAATAGAGGACATATCTCCTGATACCATCTATAGGTGAGATAATAATAGAGGACATATCTCCTGATATCATCTATAGATGAGATAATAATAGAGGACATGTCATCTGATATCATCTATAGATGAGATAATAATAGAGGACATGTCATCTGATATCATCTATAGGTGAGATAATAATAGAGGACATATATCCTGATATCATCTATAGGTGAGATAATATCAGAGGACATGATTTTGCAGCCCATATTTGGTCCCATCCGTATATGCTATAATGCTTTATAATAACATGTATACGATTTGTGCCTTCAGCTGAGTGTAATGGAGGAGACGGTGGTGGGGTGCAGGCTCCTCCTGGTTTAGGGTCAGGAAGAGGACGTGGAGGTGAGAATCGTATAGTACATACCGTACACGTGAGACCTCTGCAGAGTATCGCACCTGTCCAGAGAGATGTCCTGTACAGGAAGACCCCTGCTATTACATGTAGAATCCCCCGTGTCCCTCCCGTATCCCCCCGTACAGGAAAGTGTCCGAGAATATAATAGCTTAATAACCATCATCATCACCCGCAGGGCGGCGGAATATTCGATTGCTTTCTATGTACCTGTATGCAGCCTGGGGAAAACCGTGTGTAGGATGCGTCTTCTGTACAGATATAGAAATATATGAGATATTTGGATGGATAGATAGATAGGAGATCGATCGATCGATATCAGATAGATAAAGATAGATAGATAGATAGATAGATAGATAGATAGATAGATAGATAGATAGATAGATAGATAGATGTACACACCGTTAGTATACGAAGATGACATTATAAATATAATATTTATCTATATATATGTGTGTGTGTGTATATATATATATATATATATATATATATATATATATATATATATATATACATACATGTATCTGGATTATATGATGACAGGGTAATAGATCTGATGCCATCATATGATACATTCACATCGCGTTCTCTGTGCGATGTTAAGTAGATTTGTATTATAGGCTTCTGTTCGTTACATTCTATCTTTTTTTGTATCAGACGTGTCACTGGCGATGTATCGGACGTGTCACAATGTATCGGAATGTATCGGACGTGTCACAATGTATCGGAATGTATCGGATGTGTCACCATGTATCGGAATGTATTGGAAGTGTCACAATGTATCGGATATGCGCCTGAATAAAATAACCTAAACTGTTATCACATCGCAAATGAATGTTGCAGGCACCGTGTATGTGCTCCTTCTTTATGGGTCTTTATATAATGGACGTGTTTCTATTATTATATATGTGCATGTTAATACGGACACGTATTGCATTACATTATATGTATTTTTGTTTATAGTTTACTTATATAAATTGATGTATTTGTGACTGTATGAAACGGACAGGTACTTCACTGTCCGTATACGGCTGAATAACTGACAAGTTACATTATATTTTATTGTATATATTCCTGTAGTAAATAGATATGTATTACATCAATCATGTACCTGTATGTAACAGATATGTATTATGTCAGTCACATATGTACCTTTATATAACAGATATTTATTCAGTCAATCATTTATGTACCTGTATATAATATATATGTATTAGGTCAATGATATATGTACCTGTATGTAATAGATATCTATTAGGTCAATGATATATGTAACTGTAACAGATATGTATTATGTCAGTCACATATGTACCTTTATATAACAGATATTTATTTAGTCAATCATTTATGTACCTGTATATAATATATATGTTTTATGTCAATCATATATGTACCTGTATGTAATACATATGTTTTATGTCAATCATATATGTACCTGTATGTAATACATATGTATTAAGTCAATGATATATGTACCTGTATGTAATAGATATGTATTAGGTCAATGATATATGTACCTGTATGTAATAGATATGTTTTATGTCAATCACATATGTAACTGTATGTACTATATATATATTAGGTCAATGATATAAGTATCTGTATGTAATAGATATGTATTAAGGCAATGATATATGTAACTGTATGTAATAGATATGTATTAGGTCAATCATATATGTATCTGTATGTAACAGATATGTTACATCATAAGTGTCTATATACATTACAGCTATACGGTATGTGCTTGCTTTTTGGTATGAGGTTACCAGTGACAATGGATTTCATGACATTGTATTCTATGTGTCTGTGCGGAGGAGGGTAAGGGCTTGTGGGCTGGGGGTAAACCGAAAGGTCGGCTAATGTTTCTTATTATTCAGGCCTGCAGGGGGCGTTGTGTGTACACTAATAGTGAGGGTGATTATGTCGGGCACTGGTGTAAGTGCCCTGTTTTTGCTGTGTGACAGGTGAGTGTGGTCGGTGAGGGCATGCATCTTACCTGTAACCTGTGCTCACTGCCCCCTTGATGCTGGCCCTGGAGTGAAGGAAATCTGAGTAAATAAAGTACTGGGTGCAGACCGGGTACAGGGTGCAGGCAGGTGTAGGTTATAGGCACGGCAGTGGTTGCAGGGTACAGAGTAGGCTGGTTCATGGTGATAGGTGCAGGCTGGGTGGAGGGTGCTGAGTGCAGTGTCCCATATACAGGGTGCAGGTTGAGGTAGGGTGCTAGATTCAATGTTGCAGGATATAGTGCAGGGTGCAGGCTACGTCCAGCAGGGTGCTGAGTGCAGGATGCTTGGTACATGGTGCAGGCTGAGTGTAGGGTGCTGGGCACATGGTGCAGGCTGAGTGCAGGGTGCTGGGTACATGGTGTAGGCTGAGTGAAGGGTGCTGGGTGCAGGATGCTGGGTACATGGTGCAGGCTGAGGGCAGGATGCTGGGTACATGGTGCAGGCTGAGTGCAGGGTGCTGGGTACATGGTGCAGGCTGAGTGCAGGGTGCTAAGCGCAGGTTGCTAGATGCATGATGCAGGCTGAGGGCAGGGTGCTGGGTAAATGGTCCTGGCTGAGTGCAGGGTGACGAGTACATTGTACAGGCTGAGGGCGGGATGCTGGGTAAATGGTCCTGGCTGAGTGCAGGGTGCTAAGCGCAAGGTGCTAGGTATATAATGCAAGCTGAGTGCAGGGTGCTGAGTACATGGTCCTGGCTGAGTGCGGGATGCTGAGTACATGGTCCTGGCTGAGTGCGGGGTGCTGGGTACATGGTCCTGGCTGAGTGCGGGGTGCTGGGTACATGGTCCTGGCTGAGTGCGGGGTGCTGGGTACAATGGTCCTGGCTGAGTGCAGTTTGCTGGGTACATGGTGCAGGCTGAGTGCAGGGTGCTCTGTACATGGTGCAAGCTGAGTGCAGGGTGCTGGGTACATGGTCCTGGCTGAGTGCGGGGTGCTGGGTACATGGTCCTGGCTGAGTGCAGGGTGCTGGGTACATGGTGCAGGCTGAGTGCAGGATGCTGGGTACATGGTGCAGGCTGAGTGCGGGGTGCTGGGTACATGGTGCAGGCTGAGTGCAGGGTACATGGTGCAGGCTGAGTGCAGGGTGCTGGGTACAGGCTGATGCAGCTTTCTTGAACACTGGGAGTGAGATGTGACGTGGGGAACAAAGAGAAGTGGAATGAAGGAGAGAGGCTGGCAGATGTGATGACACGCACTGAAGGTGTGCACACTGCCTGACTGTACACTTTACACTGACTGCACACACAGCGCCGGCACGGTGAGTACAGCATTGTTTCTCCATTGTCTATTATTGTCCACAGGTATGGACAATGACTCCCAGGGGCCCCAAACATGAACCTCCGCCTGCTGAGGCCTCTGAAACTTCCTGGTATAACTTTCTGCCCAGATCGTTGGTTTCCCATACTGGCTGCAGAACTTTTATTGTGGAGCCCGCAGAGCTGACACTCTGTCACCTTTCTGCAGCGGGAAGGGGCAGAAGGTCTTAATGTCAGAGGCTTGAGAACAGTTGTCAGATCTACGCGAGAATATGTCTGTATAATGCAGTATATGTATACAATGTGTATTCTATATGTGTGTATGTATGCATATATAGAGTATACTATAAGCACATATTTATGTCTACAGTATGCTACTGTATCTACCAACACTCCTGTACTCTGTATACCCCCTGTACCATGCCTCCTGTACCCTGTATACCCCCTGTACCATGTCTCCTGTACTCTGTATACTCCCAGTACCATGTCTCCTGTACCCTGTATACCCCCTGTACCATGCCTCCTGTACCCTGTATACCCCCTGTACCATGCCCCCTGTACCATGCCTCCTGTACTCTGTATACTCCCAGTACCATGTCTCCTGTACTCTGTATACCCCCTGTACCATGTCTCCTGCACTCTGTATACCCCCTGTACCATGCCTCCTGTACTCTGTATACCCCCTGTACCGTTCCTCCTGTACTCTGTATACCCCCTGTACCATGTCTCCTGTACTCTGTATACCCCCTGTACCATGTCTCCTGCACTCTGTATACCCCCTGTACCATGCCTCCTGTACTTTGTATACCCCTGTACCGTTCCTCCTGTACTATGTATAACCCCTGTACCATGCCTCCTGTCCCCTGTGTACCCCCTGTACCATGTCTCCTGTACTCTGTATACTGTTTGTACCATGCCTCCTGTCCCCTGTATACCCCCTGTACCGTTCCTCCTGTACTTTGTATACCCCCTCCACCATGCCTCCTGTACTCTGTATACTGTCTGTACCATGCCTCCTGTACTCTGTATACTGTCTGTACCATGCCTCCTGTACTCTGTATACTGTCTGTACCATGCCTCCTGTACGCTGTATACCCCTGTACCATGCCCTTCCCCTGTACCTCCTGTATACCCCCTGTACCATTACTCCTGTACTCTGTATACCCCCTGTACCATGCCTCCTGTACCCTGTATACCCCCTGTACCCATGTCTCCTGTACTCTGTATACCCCCTGTACCATGCCTCCTGTACTCTGTATACCCCCTGTACCATTCCTCCTGTACTCTGTATACCCCCTGTACCATGTCTCCTGTACTCTGTATACTCCCAGTACCATGTCTCCTGTACTCTGTATACCCCCTGTACCGTTCCTCCTGTACTCTGTATACTCCCAGTACCATGTCTCCTGCACTCTGTATACCCCCTGTACCGTTCCTCCTGTACTCTGTATACACCCTGTACCATGCCTCCTGTACTTTGTATACCCCTGTACCGTTCCTCCTGTACTATGTATAACCCCGTACCATGCCTCCTGTCCCCTGTGTACCCCCTGTACCATGTCTCCTGTACTCTGTATACTGTCTGTACCATGCCTCCTGTCCCCTGTATACCCCCTGTACCGTTCCTCCTGTACTTTGTATACCCCCTCCACCATGCCTCCTGTACTCTGTATACTGTCTGTACCATGCCTCCTGTACGCTGTATACCCCCTGTACCATGCCTCCTGTACTCTGTATACGCCCTGTACCATGCCTCCTGTACTCTGTATACCCCCTGTACCATGCCTCCTGTACTCTGTATACCCCCTGTACCATGCCTCCTGTACTCTGTATACTGGCTGTACAAGGGGCGAACTGGGAACTTAAAGTGGCTCTGGAAAAAATCCTAAAAGTCGCCCGTTTTGTAGTCGCGTCCAAATTGATGGAAGGCAGGGCCAGTAATATCTTATTGTGGAACAATAGAGCCAAATATCACAGTCCTTCACAAAATACTGCCAGCAGCACAAAATACATCCCCAAAAAGTTCCACTGGCCGGCCATAAGGAGGGCCCAGGCGGCCCCCTCGGCATCGGCCCATCGGGAAATTTCCCTGTAAGGTCTATGGCCAATCCGTCCCTGGTCTCTACCATGTCTTCTGTACTCTGTATACCCCCTGTACCATGTCTTCTGTACGCTGTATACCCCCTGTACCATGCCTCCTGTACTCTGTATACCCCCTGTACCATGCCTCCTGTACACTGTATACTGTCTGTAACATGCCTGCTGTACTCTGTATACCCCCTGTACCATGCCCCCTGTACTCTGTATACCCCCTGTACCATGCCCCTGTACCCTGTATACCCCCTGTACCATGCCTCCTGTACTCTGTATACCCCATGTACCATGCCTCCTGTACTCTGTATACCCAATGTACCATGCCCCTGTACTCTGTATACCCCTGTACCATGCCTCCTGTACTCTGTATACCCCCTGTACCATGCCCCCTGTACTCTGTATACCCACTGTACTCTGTATACCCCCTGTACCATGCCCCCTGTACTCTGTATACCCACTGTACTCTGTATACCCCTGTACCATGCCCCCTGTACTCTGTATGCCCCCTGTACCATGCCTCCTGTACTCTCTATACCCCTGTACCATGCCCCCTGTACTCTGTATACCCACTGTACTCTGTATACCCACTGTACCATGCCCCCTGTACTCTGTATACCCTCTGTACCATGCCCCCTGTACTCTGTATACCCCCTGTACCACTCTGTATACCCCCTGTACTCTGTAAACCCACTGTACCATGCCTCCTGTACTCTGTATACCCCCTGTACCATGCCTCCTGTACTCTGTATACCCCCTGTACCATGCCTCCTGTACTCTGTATACCCCTGTACCATGCTCCTGTACTCTGTATACCCACTGTACCATGCCTCCTGTACTCTGTATACCCCCTGTACCATGCCTCCTGTACTCTGTATACCCCCTGTACCATGCCTCCTGTACTCTGTATACCCCCTGTACCGTTCCTCCTGTACTCTGTATACCCCCTGTACTCTGTATACCCACTGTACCATGCCTCCTGTACTATGTATAACCCCTGTACCATGCCTCCTGTACTCTCTATACCACCCTATACCTATATACTAAGTATTATACCCCCTGTACAATGCTGTATGCCATTCCTCTGGTTTTATAACCCTGGGTGGGTATAATAATCTGCTATCATGCCATTATACAATATCAGGCGCCATGCATTATATTCTGCAGCTTGTATTATATCCCCTTGTATTATACAGAGTGCATTCATCTGCTGTTCTACCTGATGGGGTGAGAACAGTGATACAGGTGTATTCTGTATATTCAGATACACACACACTATATATATATATTGATAAATAGATTAATACCTAGCAATGAATGCATCTTTCCTAATTTTTTTTAGGAATAATTCATTTGCTTTCTATTCCTGCTCTGCAGATTGGTGTGTATAGTATTATATATAGTGTGTATAGTATTATATATAGTATGTGATGTGTATACAGTGATATAGTGTGTATAGTATTATATATAGTATGTGATGTGTATACAGTGATATAGTGTGTATAGTATTATATATAGTATGTGATGTGTATACAGTGATATGGTGTGTATAGTATTATATATAGTATGTGATGTGTATACAGTGATATAGTGTGTATAGTATTATATATAGTGTGTGATGTGTATACAGTGATATAGTGTGTATAGTATTATATATAGTGTGTGATGTGTATACAGTGATATGGTGTGTATAGTATTATATATAGTATGTGATGTGTATACAGTGATATAGTGTGTATAGTATTATATATAGTGTGTGATGTGTATACAGTGATATAGTGTGTATAGTATTATATATAGTGTGTGATGTGTATACAGTGATATGGTGTGTATAGTATTATATATAGTGTGTATAGTATTATATATAGTGTGTGATGTGTATACAGTGATATGGTGTGTATAGTATTATATATAGTATGTGATGTGTATACAGTGATATGGTGTGTATAGTATTATATATAGTGTGTATAGTATTATATATAGTGTGTGATGTGTATACAGTGATATGGTGTGTATAGTATTATATATAGTATGTGATGTGTATACAGTGATATGGTGTGTATAGTATTATATATAGTGTGTATAGTAATTATATATAGTGTGTGATGTGTATACAGTGATATGGCTGTGGTATAAGTAATCTATATATAGTATGTGGATGTGTTACTACAATGATATGGTGTGTATAGTATTATATATAGCGTGTATAAGTATGGTTAATTATAGTGTGTGATGTGTATACAGTGAATATGGTGTGTATAGTATTATATATAGTATGTGATGTGTTATACAGTGGACTATGGTGTGTATAGTATTAATATAATAGTGTGTGATATGTATACAGTAATATGGTGTGTATAGCATTAATATAGTGTGGTGATGTGGTATACAGTGATATAGTGTGTATAGTATTATATATAGTATGTGATGTGTATACAGTGATATAGTGTGTATAGTAATTATTATATACGTATGTAGATATGTAATAACAGTGGATATAGTGTGTATAGTATTATATATAGTATGTGATGTGTAATACAGTGATATAGTGTGTATAGTATTATATATAGTATGTGATATGTATACAGTGATATAGTGTGTATAGTATTATATATAGTATGTGATGTGTATACAGTGATATAGTGTGTATAGTATTATATATAGTATGTGATGTGTATACAGTGATATAGTGTGTATAGTATTATATATAGTATGTGATGTGTATACAGTGATATAGTGTGTATAGTATTATATATAGTATGTGATATGTATACAGTGATATAGTGTGTATAGTATTATATATAGTATGTGATGTGTATACAGTGATATAGTGTGTATAGTATTATATATAGTATGTGATGTGTATACAGTGATATAGTGTGTATAGTATTATATATAGTATGTGATGTGTATACAGTGATATAGTGTGTATAGTATTATATATAGTATGTGATGTGTATACAGTGATATAGTGTGTATAGTATTATATATAGTATGTGATGTGTATACAGTGATATAGTGTGTATAGTATTATATATAGTATGTGATGTGTATACAGTGATATAGTGTGTATAGTATTATATATAGTATGTGATGTGTATACAGTGATATAGTGTGTATAGTATTATATATAGTATGTGATGTGTATACAGTGATATAGTGTGTATAGTATTATATATAGTATGTGATGTTATACAGTATATAGTGTGTATAGTATTATATATAGTGTGTGATGTGTATACAGTGATATGGTGTGTATAGTATTATATATAGTGTGTATAGTATTATATATAGTGTGTATAGTATTATATATAGTGTGTGATGTGTATACAGTGATATGGTGTGTATAGTATTATATATAGTGTGTGATGTGTATACAGTGATATGGTGTGTATAGTATTATATATAGTGTGTATAGTATTATATATAGTGTGTATAGTATTATATATAGTATGTGATGTGTATACAGTGATATAGTGTGTATAGTATTATATATAGTGTGTGATGTGTATACAGTGATATGGTGTGTATAGTATTATATATAGTGCGTGATGTGTATACAGTGATATAGTGTGTATAGTATATATATAGTATGTGTGCAGTGTAGTGTGTATATTATATAGTGTATATATGTGTATAGTATATATATAGTAAGTATATATAGTGGTGTGATGTGTATACAGTGATATAGTGTGTATAGATATATGTGTACAGTGATATAGTATTATATATAGTGTGTGATGTGTATAGTGATATAGTGTGTATAGTATTATATATAGTGTGTATAGTATTATATATAGTGTGTGATGTGTATACAGTGATATGGTGTGTATAGTATTATATATAGTGTGTGATGTGTATACAGTGATATGGTGTGTATAGTATTATATATAGTGTGTGATGTGTATACAGTGTGTATAGATATATAGTATACATGTGATATCGGTGTGTTAGTATTTATATAGTGTGTGATGTGTATACAGTGATATAGTGTGTATAGTATTATATATATGTGATTAGTGTGTGGTGTGATGTGTATACAGTGATATAGTGTGTATAGTATTATATATAGTGTGTGATGTGTATACAGTGATATAGTGTGTATAGTATTATATATAGTGTGTGATGTGTATACAGTGATATGGTGTGTATAGTATTATATATAGTGTGTATAGTATTATTATGTGTGTATAGTTTATAT
>ONZH01001293.1:0-69230 GCA_900303285.1 Rhinella marina | reverse complement strand
AAAAAAAAACAGGGTTAGATATGGCGATAGCTGCACTACTAGCCAGCCAGCCAAGCCAGGAGACAAAAAAAAATTTCTTCTAGCCCTTAGAAGGGCTGTTGGGTTCTTTATGGGTGATTCCTGCCTAATAGAGAACTAAATTCAGGCCCTAACACTGTCCCTGAAAGGCAGCAGCTCTATCCCTAACGACATCCAGACGGCATCTGAGCTGAGCACCGTGGCCAGTCACTAGTATATTCCAGGGTCACCTGATCAGGCCAGCCAACCCCTGCTATCGACATGTAAGGGCCCCACGTGATGCTGGGTGTATCGTAGAGTCTCCTGGCTTGTGATTGGCTGTGTTTATAGGCGCCAAAAAAGCACGATGCGGAAGTTGCCATTTCCTCGAGTATGGCGAGATACTCGTCCGAGCTGCGAGTACTTACGAGTACCCTAATACTCGAACGAGCACCAAGCTCGGACGAGTATGCTCGCTCATCTCTAGTTACACTGTACTAAACAGAATAAGTCATTGCAGCGCGCCCTGCCACACCTACCAGCCGCCAACACGAGCATGCTTGATACCTTATGCATGCGAGTTCCGCCACACCTGCACTGCTCTCTCAATTCCCTCCTGAATGTTTAAATTCCAGATATCAGAGCCCACATCATTAAGATGGACCCCGTCCCTGCGCATGTGGCCGCTACTCGGAGACTCTAACTCTTTATGTCTCACAACTACCCCCCCATTCCTGGCAACAAAGCGGGACACCTGCTTATTAACCTTTTTTCTAGCCCTATTAAGGCCGTCTACGGAGCGGGCCTGGCGCCAATATTGATGCGCTACTATATCGGACCAGACCAGCACCACGCCTGGGAACAACGACCAAATCCGCAAGAAATCGTATTTAATGTCACGGATCAGCTCCCTCGAAGAGCGTGCTCCCAGGTCGTTGCCCCCGACGTGGATTACCAGCACATCCGGGACCCTGTCCAACCTCGAGTAGAAGTGCAATTGGGGGAGAAGCCCGCTCCATACCATACCCCGTATCCTGATCCAATGCAACAGGACCTCACTGTGAGGAAAACCGAGCTGCCTGCCACTGGGCCGTACGTCGGCCCTGAGAGCACTCCAGTAGACATAGGAGTGCCCCACTATCCACACGAGAACTGGGACCATATCTGGATAAGAGAAAGGAAAAAACATGCAAGCTAGCAGAAACAAGGAGGCAGGAGCAACATTGCAACATAGCGATGAAGGGGAGGGAGTGGGAGGGGAGGGAATGCAGTCATATCACAACATGGACGGACATAAAGACGAAAACGCCTCGACCGCCACCTGCCAATCTGCATCACCACCCTTTCCGGAAGACCTGCCACCGAAGCCTCAGTAGCCGCACCGATTCGGAAAGAGTGAGGTGTATAATCCCGACTAGAAAGGCCTAGCACTCCCAATAATTTCTTAAAAACAGCGTGGAACTGAAAACGGGACAACGACCGCCCGTCAGCATGAATCAACAACGGAGAAGAACCCACCTGAGGTCTCACCGCTAGATACCCCAAGACATTCTGTACCGGGCAAGTAGGAGACCCAGGCATCGGGTACAGCGTAATGTGAAAACCCTTACCCACCTGATCCGTCTTGGACCGCGGGAGGAAACACTGAAGGGAGGCGGAATCACAATGCACATGATCCAGCTGCAGGCCATCGAGCCCCGACCCTGAGCTGCTGACCAACTCTCCCACTCGAAATGCTCCATAAAAGGCAAGGGAAAAAGCTGCCCTGAACAACTGACACTCATAAGCATCCCGACATACTGCCGGAAGTGCACTAAACAAGTTGCCCAACATGGCAAACGATACCGGCCGCCTGTGATCAGGGGCCGTACCCCCTCTGTCCACCCCACGCAAGGCTTGCCTAACTAAAAAACTTTTAGTAACATCTGACCATCCAAAAAATTTGAACCAAAAGGCAAGGGCCGTAACTGATTTTTTTGATGGCCGTCCTAGAGACCCCCTTCTGAAACAAAAGTCCTAACCACTGCAACAACACGGAAATCGGCGGTGGACCGGCCAGCCTATGACCATGATCCCTGCAGAACCCAACCCAATCAGCCCATACCTTACGGTACGCCCCTCCAGGTACCAGCACTAAGAGACCGACCAATTAACGTCATGGCTGCTCGAACGCCAGAGCCCATAGATGCTGGGGGCATGGGGTGCCATGTTCCTCCGCCTCCGACGCCAACCTGCGGAACCTGTCCCACTGTAGGCGAGAAATCGCATCAGCGATTGAGTTAGTTATCCCCGGAACATGGCGAGCTGACAGCCACACATTAAGGGACAGACAGGACAGCACCAGGTGACGTAACAAACGAACCACAGGGGGAGACGATGATGACAAGCTATTAAGGGCCTGCACCACTGACAGGTTATCGCAGTTGAAGCGGACACGTTTGTTCCGAAAAAACTCTCCCCATACCTCAACAGCCGCCACTATGGGAAAGAGCTCTAATAGCGTCATGTTCTGCAGCAGATCCGCCTCCCGCCAAGAGTCAGGCCATTCCCCAAAAAACCAGCGGCCCTGAAAATAGGCACCGAGACCACAGCCGCCTGCTGCGTCCGTATAGAGCGACAATTCCTCATTGTCCCGCCACGCTTCCTGCCACACTGACTTTCCACTGTAACGGGACAAGAAGGAATGCCAGACCACTAGATCCGTTTTATGTTCCCTCGTTAGGCGCACAAAATGAGCCGGGGACCGAATCCCCGCCGTGGCCATGGCCATGCGCCGGCAGAATATATGCCCCATGGGAATAATTCTGCAGGCGAAGTTCAACTTCCCCAGCAGTGACTGAAGCTGACGGAGGCGAACCTTGCACAAACCTAACAAGGACTCGATGGAAACCTGGAGATCACGCAGTTTGTCCAGCGGTAACCTGCATTCCATGGCCATCGAGTCAATCTCAATGCCAAGGAACCGAATAACCGTGGCAGGGCCCTCAGTCTTCTCCGGGGCTAGGGGAACACCAAAACGGCGAGCCACCTGCTCCAAAGTAGCAAGGAGGACCGCACAGACCGAAGACTGCGGGGGGCCAACGCAAAGAAAGTCGTCCAGGTAGTGCAGTATAGACGAGACCTGGGACTCCTCCTTAACCACCCACTCTAAGAAAGTGGCAAAGGTCTCGAAGTATGCACATGAGATGGAGCACCCCATCGGCAAGCACTGATCCACATAGAATGCTCCATCCCATGCGCAACCCAGAAGGTGAAAGCAAGAGGGATGTACCGGTAGCAGCCGGAAGGCGGCCTCGATGTCAGTTTTGGCCATAAGAGCCCCCCGTCCCATACGGCGGACCCAGTCCACCGCCTTGTCAAATGAGACATAGGATACCGAACATAACTCCTCGTCAATCCCATCATTAACGGAAAAACCCCGAGGGTGGGAAAGATGATGGATAAGCCGGTACTTGTTGGGCTCCTTTTTGGGGACCACCCCCAAAGGGGAAACCCGAAGGTTAGGCAGAGGGGGGGCAGCAAATGGGCCCGCCATTCTCCCCAAAGCCACTTCCTTCTCCAATTTTTCTTTCACCACCTGGGGGTGCAACAGGGCAGATTTTAAATTCCTAGGCCGGAAAACGGGGGCCCCCGGAGAGAAGGGGATCCTAAAACCCTGCGTAAATCCCTCTTCCAAAAACACTGCCGCCCTCCTATTGGGGTACCTGACGAGATGCGGAACCATCTCCTCTACCCTCACTGGCGTCATCCCTTTTGTGCCTAACATCCGACTGCCTATTTTTGGCTCTCCGGGGGCATTTTGACAGGCCATGAGCTCCCCCACATTGGGAGCACTCATGTTTAAAGCGACAGGTACCTGGGAACCTGCACTGCCCCTCATTAAACTGCCAGCAGCATCCTGGTCGCTGAGAGGCCGTGGAAGCTGGACTGTCCACGCCCCCGACCCCGGAGCGAAATGGCTGCGACGGCATTCTAGCCGCCACCATCAAACGCATCCAAAGACTGATGTCTTTGTGATCCCACCGGATGGAAGGGCGCACAGCCTTGCGTTGACAGAATTGCTCGTCATATCGGAGCCAGGCTGTGCCCCCATACACCCGATAGGCCTCCCCGATGGTATCCAAATAACAGAAAAGAGGAGTGCAATTCTGCGGGGCTTTTTCGCCAATGGTGCTGGCCAGAATGGCGAAAGCCTGAAGCCAATTAGCGAAGGTCCTCGGAATCAAACGGTATCGTCTCCTCTCTTCTTCCTCCTTCCTTGATTCCGTGAGCTTCACCCGGTCCAAATTAAATTTCTCAAGGGGCAAGAGGGAGAAAATTTCAACGTACTCGTCCCTCCAAATTTTTTCCCTCACCTCTGGCTTTAAATGCGCTCCCAGGGGCCCATCGAAACACACATAAACTTCCCCCCGAGCTGCATCACCCAACCTAACGGGATCCACTAAAGCCTCCGGCTGAACCGCCTCAGGAGAGGCGGCCGTACTAACACTGACGTCAGCCGAGACCGCGGCGGAGGGGGCAGCAGGGGCCATGGGACACGCCTGACTTGGGAGCGGACCCACCCCCGGGGACGCCTGACAGCTACCCACCCATGCTAACGTAGGCTGGGGGGCTGTGGGAGCAGGCTGGGGGGGCCACTGCGAGAGAAAATTGCGCACCCCCGCCATGAATTGCACACAGACGGGGGAGAAACGGGAGGGGGAGGGGCCGCAGGGGCCCCGCCGGGACCAGATGGAGACATCAAGGATGCAAAAATAGCAGGTGGGAAGGGAAGAGGAGAGGGAGGGGAACTGTGTTGTGACCTACCAGACTGACTCGGGGCGGGTACCGGATCAGTCGCGGGGCCGGATCCAAGCATCGGGGTCACCGCAGCATCCTCGTCGTCGCTGTCGCCGCTGGAAACCTGGGGGCCGGCGACCCGCTGCACTGCAGCCGCTAGGGCCGCATCCTTGAGCTGGCAGGAGGAGGAGCGTGTGAAGGCATTCTTCTTCTTCTTCCTTGGCCGGCAGAAGCAGCTCCCTCCAAATCATGTGGCACGTCAGGGGTTAACCCGGAGGCCGTCCCCCGTCTCTCTTCAGCCCTGGCCAGGGCTCCTGACTCCTCAGCTGCAGGAGGGGGGGCCGTCCTAGCTCCCCCGCCGCCGGTCTTCTTCCTGTTGCAGCGCCGGGCCGCCCCTCCACCAGGACGTGCAGGAGGGGAGGCCGTACTGGTCCTGGAAGTAGATGGGGAGAGAGGAGAGGCAGCAGCAGCAGGCCTGGAGCGCTGCACTCCTCTCTCCCGGCCACGCTGCGCACATGGATTCCCCCGGCCGGACCCGCTGACAGTGGAGTGATTGCTGCGTGCAGCGGGGGCTCCGAACGCGGCGGGACCGTTTGGGGGATGAAGAGGGGCTGAGGCGCCGCGGGGGACCGCAGCGCCGTGTACCGGATCGGCGAGGAGAGGGAGGCAACGAAGGGGCCCCGACATTACCGCCCAGCTGCTCCTGTAACCAGTCGGGCCCCCGTGAAGCAATCAAGCGCCGAAGGCCCTGCAGCAGGAGATCCTCGTCCACGTCACGCTGGTCCGGGTCCTGCATCTTCTCCTGTCCGGTGAGTGTCTGAGCCCCCCCACCCCCCTTATATCTCTACTCCTACTCTCCTTGACCACCCCCCCTTTCCCTGCTACTTTCCCGCCTCAACTCCCTATAACCTCTTGACCTGGCGCTCACCCCGCACTAATTTAACCCCTTAACGCCCTGCGGCCTACTCTGCCCCCTTAGCTAGGTCATGTCCGGGCCCTCCACTAAGGTTCCCTATGCTCCGTGCCCTATCTGGAAGATAGTCAGCCAGAAGTTACCACAGCCTGAGTGTAAGCAGAATCTAGACCTCACCAACAGCCTGTTACTACGATTGCAGCCACAGCTAACTGTGATGTGCTTTGTATGGATTATAACTACCTCTCACTGGCGTAACTATAGGGGTCGCAGCGGTCGCAGTTGCGACCTAGAGCACCCCATGCCAGTGGTGCTCTACTGTTTCCGTTATAAGATGCAGTGCATCTTATAAAGGGAATACTAGCGAGCGCTTCCATAATGGAAGCGCTTACTAGTATGCAGGAGGAGGGGGAGTGAAGCGCTGGTAGCGCTGTACAGTACTTACCCCTTCTCCTGCTTGCGCTTCCTGGGGTCTGCGCTGCTGTGTCCTGACTGCCTGCAGCGCGGGCCCAGGAAGAGGCGAGAGTGGGGAGACAGCCAGGAGCGGGAGAGGAGCGACACAGGAGAGGTAAGTTTATTTATTTATTTGTTTTATTGTCTGATCTTAGATCTGATTTGGGGTCCTAAATGGGGGTCTGATACAGGGGGCCAAAAGGGAGGGGTCTGATATTGGGGGCCAGAAGTGGGGGTTTTGATATTGGGGCCAGAAGTGGCAGGTCTGATATTGGGGGCTAGAAGTGGGGGGTCTGATATTGGGGGCCAGAAGTGGGGGTCTGATATTGGGGGCCAGAAAGGGGGAGGGTCTGATATTGGGGACCAGAAAGGGGGGGGGGGGAGTCTGATATTGGGGACCAGAAAGGAGTGGGGGTCTGATATTGGGGGCCAGAAAGGGGGGGTCTGATATTGGCGCCAGAAAAGGGGAGGTCTGATATTGGGGGTCAGAAAGGGGGGTCTGATATTGGGGGCCAGAAATGGGGGGGTCTGATATTGGGGGTCAGAAAGGAGGGGGGGTCTGATATTGGAGGCCAGAAAGGGGGAGGTCTGATATTGGTGGTCAGAAAAGGGGGTCTGATATTGGGGGCCAGAAATAGGGGGGTCTGATATTGGGGGCTAGAAAGGGGGGTGTCTGATTATTGGGGGCCAGAAAGGGGGGGGGGTCTGATATGGGGGCCAGAAGGGGTCTGATTAGGGGCTTGAAGAGTCTGAAGGGGGGTCTGACTGGGGGTCTAGAGAGGTCTAATGGGGGTCTGGCGGTCTAATGGGGGTCTGGGGTTCTAATGAGGGTCTGATTGGGGATTTGGAGGTCTAATAGGGGTCTTATATGGAGGTCTGGAGATGGGGGTGGTCTCATCTGTGGTTTAATATGGGGATTTGACCTGAAAGGTAAGGGGGTATTGTTTTTCTGTGTGATACCAGTATTTTCAGGGGGACTGTTTCTGCAGTATAGTATTGGGGGTGGGGGGGGCAGAATGGAGTGTTGCGGAGAAGGTGAGAGAATGATGTGAAAGTAGGAAAGTAAGATGTCTGTTTGTTAAACTCTGCAGAGACGAGGCACAGCTGAAAGAAGTCACCATGACGGTCTGGTCTGAGAGGAGAAGAGGAAAGAGAATGTCTACATCAGAGAAGAGAAGTGACTGGATGTAAGAGGTACATATGTGGATGTATTACCCTGTATGCTCTCTGGCGCTGTATGTAATGTTTTCCAAGTTTATACAAGCGCTGCCTTCTCTGCTCTGTTTACTGCTCATCGCTACAAATGCTACAGCGATCAAGTGAACAGAGCAGAGAAAGCAGCTCTCATATGAGCACTGCCCTCTCTTCAAACAGCTGATCGTCGGGGGGTGCCGGAGGACCCCAGCCAATCTGATATTGATGACCTATCCTGAGTATAGGTCATCAGTAGTAAAAAGAGGACAACCCTTTTTAACAGTAGGACTGGAGGGAAGGGGTTAGGTTGAGAATTTGGCATGGGGGGGAATGTGCGTTTCAATATTTGCCTCGAGCAGCAGAAAAGCTACGTGCACCTGCGCAGAGGGGCCCAAGCTGAACTGGTTGCACCATGTCAATGAACCTGTACATCTACAGTACCTCAAGGAAACTGATTACCAGTAAATGTTCCAGTCAGTTATACTAACGACTCCGCTTTATTTCCACACCTCATTTGCTCCCAAGGGTGCTGGTGTCACAAACCTCAGGGACCCTGCCTTGCCTACACCTAAGCCCATACCACCTCAACCAACCTTTGGCAGGAGATCCCTCAACACCAGAGTGCCAACCCAGGGAGTTGCAGAAACATGAGTACCAACTACTACCCCCATCAGGCCACCACACAATGCCCCTGTGGTCCCTGTCACTGCAGTTTTTAATCGCATTTTTTTACAAGCAGTTTTTTGTTTTGTTACAACTTTATTGTGTTTTTTTTCAGTAATCCTACTCTATAATACCAGCAAAATGCCATACCTAGTACATGCTGCATTAAAAAAGCACTGACACAATCAAAACAAGCAGAACAATAAAAAATAAAAAAAAACTGTGTAAAAACAACCTTTGTGTTCTATGATTATCCGTTGCTTCTTCTAATGCTTTCTGACAGTTTGCCTGCTAAAAGCAGAGAATCTTGAATTACTAGTAGTTTTTGCCTTATTTGTGGCTTGTGGACAATTTGGAGAATTATCAAAACTAAAATAAAGGTAAACTGGCTTAGTTGCCCATAGCAACCAATCAGATTCTACCTTTCAATTTCCAGAACTCCTTTGGAAGTGATTGCTATAGGTATTGAAGCCAGTTTATCTTTACTCCAGTTTTGACAAATCGTTCTTTTCGTCCATCTAGCTCCTGCAAAGCAGTATCATCTTTATCTCACGCTGTCATCTCTTCTCCACATTTCCCACATTTCTTAATGTGACCAACTGGTTTCCTCTACTATGTTAAGTCACTGTAAGACACTGTCCTGTCCTGGCTCTAGAGGCACGATATTCAGCTTCAGCGCAGCCACGCTGGGAGAGGACTCAGCCACGTCCTTAGTTACTGGGTGTAATGCTCTGTTTCTCCATGCAACACGCGTACGTCTCGGGATACAGGCAGTGGGGCTGACTGACAGCCCAAATGCCCTATTTTTTATTCTGTATAATGTTCACCTATGGGAGCACCAGGCGCTGGATCAGTCTGGCTCTGATCCAGGGACCTGGCACCCTATTAAAATCCACTATTGCCATATTACCATTGCCAGTGATAGTCTGTTGGCTCACTAACGTTTGTTCTTTGTTCCTGTTCTTGATTACCTTTGATACATGATGCTCTGACCCTGGCTTCTTTTCCTGACCTTCTTTTGTATCTTGTTTTGATACTGCTTGTCCCGTCTGGTTCTGACCCATTTTGTAGGACTCTGTTTTTGTCTGTATTGTGTGTTGTTGTTGTTTTGCACTTATATTAGTGTAGGGGCTGTCGTCCAGTTGTGGTTCTGCCATTATTTTTAATGATTATACTGCTAGCAGGTAGGAAAAGTGAGCTGGGTTCTAGTTCATGTACTCACTGTCTTCATCTGTCCCTATCTACAGTCATTAGAGTCATGTAGAAAAAGGCCAACAAAATTAGCCTTTTTTGAGATGGCTAAGTAAAACTGCAGTGACAATGGTCTAGATAGGTAGTCCTGTTCAGGAATTGGAGCCATTGGGCCAATATACAGGATATAAAGGAATTAAAAAAAGGTGACAGAAAAATCTGGTTTAGATCAAGAATGGTGTTCTGAAAGAGGTGGCCTGAAAAAGAGGTTTCACTATACCTGTAGCAAGTTTATATGTACAAGTATACGGTAGATACAATGTTTATATAAGTATACAGTAGGTATATAGGTATAACTGTCCAGCCTGCTATCTATAGGACAGAAGCATACTGCCATGTCCTATTATCTCTGTTTCATTTAGATTAGCTATACATTGAAATGTGAAAAAAACAATAGGGCAGCTTTACTAATATTTTAGATGGCGAAAACTTAAGGGACCTTTACACGGGCCGAGAATCCTAAAGATAATCGCTAATGAGCATTCAACGACAGCTAAAGGGGCCTGTTAAGACCAGCGTTTCAAATGCTGATTTTAAATAAATGACCCCATTATGCTTACTGTGTATGTAATTTCTTTTGCTGAAAAATAAACGATAAACTATGTAAAACAAGAGCTGGAAGCAAAAAAAATATTTTCTGCCAAGATTTTTTGTGTATTTATTAGAACAATTCAGATTACATGAAAAAGGCAAGCTGCTGAAATATGTTTATAGCTAGATATTATTGCAGGCAGTATAGAACTGGGATTCTGGTGTCCACCAGAGGAAAAAGGCAAGCTGCCGTCACAACATCAAGGACCCTTCCTTCCCTGCACCTTAAACTCTATATGCCATCAAGGGCACCTCAACCAACATCTTGCAGGAGATCCTTCAACACCAGAGTGTGCCCTGAAGGGAGCCTAGGGAGTTGCAGAACTGTGAGTACCAACAACTACACATCAGGCCTCCACTTTCACGCACACCCCTGTGGCCCGGTCGCTGCACAAATATGGGATCAGAGTCTGGGCCTACTGGAGAATCCTCTGGTACTCTAGTGGGCCAGTCCTACCTTGATTGTAGTTTAGATGCAAAGGAAGACAAATTCCAAGACACATTATGTCCTTTGTGCATACAGAGTCTGATGGGACATGCAATGATTTTTTACTTTCACATATGAAATTGGAGCCATATGGAGGTACAGCCTATGAGTGCTATATACAGTACAGACCAAAAGTTTGGACACACCTTCTCATTCAAAGAGTTTTCTGTATTTCCATGACTATGAAAATTGTAGATTCACACTGAAGACATCAAAACTATGAATTAACACATGTGGAATTATATACTTAACAAAAAAGTGTGAAACAACTGAAAATATATGTCTTATATTCTAGGTTCTTCAAAGTAGCCACCTTTTGCTTTGATTACTGCTTTGCACACTCTTGGCATTCTCTTGATGAGCTTCAAGAGGTAGTCACCTGAAATGGTATTCCAACAGTCTTGAAGGAGTTCCCAGAGATGCTTAGCACTTGTTGGCCCTTTTGCCTTCACTCTGTGGTCCAGCTCACCCCAAACCATCTCGATTGGGTTCAGGTCTGGTGACTGTGGAGGCCAGGTCATCTGGCGTAGCACCCCATCACTCTTCTTCTTGGTCAGATAGCCCTTACACAGCCTGGAGGTGTGTTTGGGGTCATTGTCCTGTTGATAAATAAATGTTGGTCCAACTAAACGCAAACCAGATGGAATAGCATGCCGCTGCAAGATGCTGTGGTAGCCATGCTGGTTCAGTATGCCTTCAATTTTGAATAAATCCCCAACAGTGTCACCAGCAAAGCACCCCCACACCATCACACCTCCTCCTCCATGCTTCACGGTGGGAACCAGGCATGTAGAGTCCATCCGTTCACCTTTTCTGCGTCGCACAAAGACACGGTGGTTGGAACCAAAGATCTCAAATTTGGACTCATCAGACCAAAGCACAGATTTCCACTGGTCTAATGTCCATTCCTTGTGTTCTTTAGCCCAAACAAGTCTCTTCTGCTTGTTGCCTGTCCTTAGCAGTGGTTTCCTAGCAGCTATTTTACCATGAAGGCCTGCTGTACACAGTCTCCTTTTAACAGTTGTTGTAGAGATGTGTCTGCTGCTAGAACTCTGTGTGGCGTTGACCTGGTCTCTAATCTGAGCTGCTGTTAACCTGCGATTTCTGAGGCTGGTGACTCGGATGAACTTATCCTCCGCAGCAGAGGTGACTCTTGGTCTTCCTTTCCTGGGGCGGTCCTCATGTGAGCCAGTTTATGTGTAGCGCTTGATGGTTTTTGCAACTGCACTTGGGGACACTTTCAAAGTTTTCCCAATTTTTCGGACTGACTGACCTTCATTTCTTAAAGTAATGAAGGCCACTCGTTTTTCTTTACTTAGAATTTGTATTATGGCAAGAAAAAAGCAGCTAACAGTCTATTCAGTAGGACTATCAGCTGTGTATCCACCTGACTTCTGCCCAACACAACTCATGGTCCCAACCCCATTTATAAGGCAAGAAATCCCACTTATTAAATCTGACAGGACACACCTGTGAAGTGAAAACCATTTCAGGTGACTACCTCTTGAAGCTCATCAAGAGAATGCCAAGAGTGTGCAAAGCAGTAATCAAAGCAAAAGGTGGCTACTTTGAAGAACCTAGAATATAAGACATATTTTCAGTTGTTTCACACTTTTTTGTTAAGTATATAATTCCACATGTGTTAATTCATAGTTTTGATGCCTTCAGTGTGAATCTATAATTTTCATAGTCATGAAAATACAGAAAACTCTTTGAATGAGAAGGTGTGTCCAAACTTTTGGTCTGTACTATATATATACATATACACACATAAAAAGCATCCACAAGATAGGTACATTAATGCTGCTGTTTGTTTGGTTCATATTTGGCTTGCATACAGTCCCATCGGGGAAAGCATGAAAAGTGTCCTACATTTTGGAATCATGGACTGGAATTACAGCAGTGTGAATTTAATACAATCTCTTAATGTTTTTACAACATGGCACAATCTCTATTTACTTAGTACCGGTCTGAGCTGGTCTTAAAGTTTATTTTTGTGATAAGAAAATATCTGCTAATGCAGAAGGGCAGTAGGAAAGAGGTATGAAAAAGAGTTTGGCATCCAAGCCGGCAGAATAGCGTGTCTGTGGGTAGATGGCAGTCAGGGCATGTTCCATACAGTCTGTGACCAGGTGAATCTTCGGGCTAGTTTTATTTAGGCTTTCAGCAAACCTCTTGGAATCTAGGAAACAAGAAATTGCAGATTTACTTACTGTAAGAACAGCTGTAGACCGTAGTCAAGGACATCACCTATCCAAACTCAGTTTTGTTTTTTTTTTAAATACAGTGCCTTGCGAAACTATTTGGCCCCCTGGAACTTTTCAACCATTTTACTGAACAAATCCGCGACGCTCGTGTGAAAGAGGCCATACAGGTCACTGCTCTACAATACATGGTAATGATGTCATCCTGCTTACGATATGTCATTATAGCTGAACAGCTCAACAGGAATGCTCACCAATGTGTGTTATATGCAAGCACCAGAGCACCAGCTATGCACGTTGAGGCAACCAGTCCTGCTCACAATCTAGAGCAGGTTGCTTGTGTTCATTTTAAATCATTCCCGGAGAAAATGAATGTATCTGTAAAGAGATATCCCCCAAGGAAGAGCACCATCTCGCTGGCGCCACCTCTTGGAACAGTCTCCCTATGAGTGAAAATCCAACTTTTCAACAAGACTTGGAGTTTGAAAATGGAATATAACCAAGCCAGATCTATCTATCTCTTCCTATTTATCTGCTGCAGTTTCAGGGTACTTTTAACGGGTACGTACATCTTTCAAAGTATTGCTGGCCATAGGCAGTACGAACTTCTTCTGAGGACCTCTCCCAGATCTCACGTAGTTTTTTTATAATTGATTCTGGGTTAGTTATTGATGTTTTGAAGTAGCCAGGCTCAATGATACTGACTTTCACACCAAATTTGTGGAGTTCATATCTGAAAGAAATACATGAATAGAGAATTAAGAGGGAATAATTCCTACTAACCTACATTTAAATCACAAATCTTGGGACATTTTGAGCTCCTTCCCTCTTCCAATCCATAACACCCCTAAACACTAAGAAATGCCAGTTTAGTAAAAAATTAAATTTGAAGAAAAATTGTACAACAAAGATTTATTTTGTAAAGGAAATGATGATGATTATTATTAGTATTGTTATTATTTTCCTATAGTTCCTTTGTTATCCTTGATTATATTGCAATTCTGTGCAAAAAGCAACAATCAGAATTCCTCGACTTTTGAATGCTGTATCAGAGGACTTGTTTTGCTTGCTTGCTGAATACACAAGCCAAGGCCAAAGGTAGATCTGAGAATGGTAGGACTGGATATCGCCCTCTGCTGGTGGTTCTGGATTTTTGTCTGTACCAGGCTTAAGCAAACTCCCTTTCATGTATTCCTTCACACAGTGACTCATATTTCCTGATCCTGAAGATGGTGTAAGGCTACTTTCACACTAGCGGCAGCACGGATCCGGCACCTAAAGGGTGCCGACGGATCCGTACTGCCGCTGATACATGTGTGGAGCCGGAGCAGCGCTCCAGCCCCACACATGTTACCACACACATTGGAACAAGACATACATACATACTCACATACTCCAGGGACGCCGGCAGAACGTCTTCACGCGCCTCCTGCGCGCAGTGATGACGATTCCCCACAGTGCCCTCTGCTGGGCGCAGTGGGGAAACGTCATAGCTGCACGCAGGAGGCGCGTGAAGACATGCTGCCGGCGTCCCTGGAGTATGTATGTGTGTATGCATGTCTGTATCTATCTCTGTAGCCGGATCCGGAATGACCCCCCATTGCAAATCAATGGAGGACAGATCCGGATTACTGGTGTGTCCACACCAAACGGATCCGTCCCCACTGACTTGCATTGGGGGTCATTCCGGATCCGTCTTGGTGCGGATGCCTGGACCGGAGAGCAAACCGCAGCATGCTGCGGTTTGTTCTCCGGTCTGAAGATGGAACGGAATGCATTCAGGAGCATTCCGTTGTCTTCAGTTCAGTTTTGTCCCCATTGACAATGAATGGGGACAAAACTGAAGCGTTTTTTTCCGGTATTGAGCCCCTATGACGGAACTCAATACCGGAATTTAAAAACGCTAGTGTGAAAGTAGCCTAAGATTGATTAGTCTAGACCTGAACCAGACTGATCACAGTGGCTCAGATTGGATGATAAATCTGGTGCAGTTGTAAACACATTTCTCTGGCTCTATACCAAATAATAGAGAGACTGATTTTTACGCCAGAACGGTGGTTCAATTTTGGTGCAAAATGGAGCAGCTTAGTCCCACCCCTTTTACCTAAGCTCCTCAACTTCTTGAGCATGTTAAGAAACTAGATGTGACAAATTGTGGCAGATTTTTTGAAGACACTTTAGTAAATCTGGGTCAATGCTTCCCCCCCCTCCCCCAATTTTAAAATACCGTACATCGTTAAAAAAACCATCAGCACTTGACATGTTTTCATGGCCTTTTTTATTTATATTTTTTTTTTACATATTTTTGGAAACATTTTAAAATTGAGCCATTTTTTTTTTTTTACTAGAAAACAAGCATTTCTGCAGCATGCTATGGTTTGATGAAAAAAAGCTACTGGCCACAAAATCGCTTTAAAATGCCAAAATCCAAAATATGGTCAAATATGTAGACATTCTTCCTCTGCACCACATTAGGTCCTTTATTAACTCCACGACCTTAGCATTTACCAGTATCTGGATCATAGCAGCAAATAATTTACACCAATAAGAAATGTCTGGGTACATGCACAATAGGGACAGTGTTTAAAGGGGTTCTGCAGTTCTGTAAAACTGATGATCTATCCTCTGGCTAGATCAGCTGTTTGAGAAGGCAGCGGCGCTGCAGGAACGCCGCGGCCTTCTCTGTGTTTACCGCAGGCCCAGTGACGTCACAACTAGTATCACTGGCCTGGGCGGGGCTAAACTCCATTCAAGTGAACAGAGCTTAGCCCCGCCCAGGCCAGTGATACTAGTCGTGACGTCACTGGCCTGCGGTAAACACAGAGAAGGCGGCGTTGCTCCTGCAGCGCCGCTGCCTTCTCAAACAGCTGATCGGCAGGGGTCCCGGGTGTCGGACCGCCGCCGATCAGAGGCTAATGATCTCGCCAGAGGATAGATCATCAGTTTTAAAGAACTACAGAACCCCTTTAACATAAAATCTACTGATGGCTTCTGTGTTGATTACTTGTTGCACACTACAGTCAGATGCAGATTATCACAAGAGACAAATAATGGGTGAGATTTATCAAAACTGGGGTAAAAGAAAACTGGCTTAGCTGCCCATAGCAGCCAATCGGACTCTATCTTTAATTTTCCGACGAAGCTCTGAAAAATGAAAGGTGGAATCTGATTTGTTACCATGGGTAATTAAGCCAGTTTTTTTTTACACCAGTTTTGTTCTGTCCAATATATTTCTGATAGACAGAACAGATTTCTAACAGTCATTACTGGTAGATTGTTGCCATGATTGATTATTTTCAGTTAGCTCCACAGCATATATAGTATTAGTGACTTGAATGTCAGGGCGAGGCCTGATGATATTTTTTCTACGGTACCTCATCCTGTTAATCAAAAGTGGTGAGGGGACAGCAGTTGCAGAGAGAGCAGAGCCTCTAGGAGTAATGGCTCCTAGAGGCTTAGTTGCATTTATTGAAACCATATTTCTCAGCAATGCGGGCACATATAAATAAAGAGTTAACACAGATGCCTTCAGCTGCCAAGTGCACATGTAACAAATCAGCTTGGTTCATAGGTAAAAATCTGCTGACAAATGCCCTTTAACAACTGGCCACTGTCTTTTGATACAGGGTGGTGCGAGGTCTCAGTATGCAGCAGCATGTTTTGGTGTCACTCCACAGAGAGTGGTTAATGGCTCTTGGACATTCCTGCTCTAAGAACTGGCTGTTACTAAGAGCTTCTGTGCTAAGCCGGGGTTGCAGGAAGCTCAGATCCGCAGTATGATCAACAACCTGACAACAGGTTTACCAGTGACCTGATTGGAGACTGGGGGAGCTATCAGCAGTCAGCCCTGAGGACCTACAAAGGACCCCAGGGCTGGCTGTATAGTAAACCTGATGTAAACCAGCCTGTGTGAAAGTGGTTTCATAATAAGATTTTAAAAATATGGTATAAATAATGTAAAAATAAATAAAAAACATCATTTAGTATAAAATAAATATATTGTGCACACATTAAATAAAAAAAAAAAAAAAAAAAAAAAAAAAAAAAAAAAAAATACACGTTGGGCATCCACTACAGATGAGTGACGTTTTCAAAAATTAGATTTTTTCGCTCCACAGAATTTCTCCAAGAAATTCAGTGCATTAATTCAAGTCTGTCCTGGCCTGCTGTTAAACTTTAGAGAGAATGTATCTTGGTGTATATCACTGTGCATTGCAGTAACATGCATAGCTAATCCTTTCTAGCAAAACAGTTACTGTACGTCAGAATGACAAGCAATTCAAATATATGGACATGCGCATCTTCATGCAGACCACCTACAGTCCTAGGTAACCCCTAGCTAAACCAAAAGAAAAGCATACATCTTTCCTTTTGAGGGCCCAGGCAACTGTCTGTTGGCCATAGTGTTCAGCAGCGTTGGGGAGCTTTTCTGCTGCCCAGGACCATTTGGATATTTGTAACAGCATTCACGGGCCATTCAAAATTCCTGCACACTATATTCTCAGGGATAACAGAAATGCATGAACAGAGGATAAATGCACTTTTACACTCCAAGGAATACATTTTTGCAGCTACTTGCAGGACAAATAGTACTTTTTAAGGTTTATAACTCACCAAACTGTTTGGCACTAACAAACAGATATTGCGCTTCAATTAAAAAAATCCAGAGCACTATATTCTTGCAGCACAAAATGACGTCTACACTATATATATTTAGTTCTTTATTTGGCATTAATGGCAAACTGCCTGGGTGAAATTAAGGGTACATCTGGGTTCAACTCTGAACCCTGACAACCCCTTTAAGGTTTTCCTCTCTTGTTTTTTTTTTTTTGCCGGGCACTTCCTGGGAGAGGGGCGTGGTTTAGCAGGTTGAGGGTGTGGTTTGGCAGGTTGGGGTGTGGCCTAAAATGTCCTCCTTTTTGGGATGAAGCAGGTGGCCACCCTAGTACAGAGAGGGATTCACCCAGCTCTCCCTGCCACTGTCCTTGCCTTAGCAACGGTCTCTGCCTCTGTCCCTTTCTCAGCATACTGTTCTGCTCTTGGTGGTCATCGGTTAGAGCGGAATATCAGCAGCGTTTCTAATCGGCTAATGCTATTGCAGGGGGCCAGGGGCCATGTGAAATGATCCCGTGGGCCAGATCCATGTTGCCGCTAGTGCACGTCTGAGGAAGGAACTACACTCTGTCCCCATTGACTATAATGGGGGCGGGACGGAGTTCCGGCCACAGCACGGCAAACATGCCGAGAGGCAGCCAGACTAAAATTACAATATGTCCTAGTTTTAGTCCGGCCGCCTATCAGCATGTTTGCCCTGCTGTGGCCGGAACGCTGGCCCACCCCATTATAGTGAATGGGGGAAGAGTGTAGTTCTGCACTAACGGCAGCACGGAAAAGCCTGCCGCACACCTCTGCTGCTAGTGTGAAAGTAGCCTAAAGGGGTTATAATGAGTGAAAATAGAGTAGAAACAGCATAGAAATTAGGGAAGACAGATTCAAATGCTAGATTTGACATTTGTTGATTATACTTTTGAGTAAATGAAAAGTTGAAATTTTCTTTAAGGAAATGTACTAAAGTGCATCTTACCGGAGACTGTCTGAGAAGGATTCCACCCCATATTTTGCTAAACAATATCCTCCGCTACAGATAGTTACTCTCCCAGCAATGCTTGCAACGTTGACAATACGACCATGAGCTCTTCGAATCATGGGCAACATTTTGAGTGTAACATCAACAAGTCCTAGAAGATTTACATTTAAAACTTTGGCAAAGTCATCTTTAGTGAGCCATTCATTCACTGCAATAGGCATGGCAATGCCAGCATTATTCACCAGGCCCCAGAGTCCTGTAAAAAAAAAAAAAAACATACTGTAAAGAAATAACTTTAAAGGGGTTGTCTGGTCGTTTTATGTAGATCTAACCACAGAATAGGCCATCAATATCAGTAGGGGTCTGATTCATGGCACCCTTGTCGGTCACCTGTTTTCTCTAGTTGTGGTGCAGCGCTGCAGCAACCCCATCTGTCTGCAATACAGTGTTCACATAGCTATGAAGTTCTAGTACCTATTTCTGATTTTACACCAGAATCTGCCTCAAAATGTCCGGCACAATTTTGTTTCATCTTAGACCATGCCTCCTTTCTTGCAAAGCTAAACCCCCTTTAAAGCCAAGCACTATCCACTTGTTGAGCGAGGCATAAAAAGTGTTTAAGACACTTGATAAATGTGGTGCACAATGTGTGTGCCAGAATGTTGGCCCAATTGGAGACAGAATTCTAGTGAAGTTGAAAACAAGACTGTTTCCTGGTGTGTCTTCTGAGAAAAATGGATGACTCTCACAGTGTCTAATGCTTATTTGTGACTCTCAGAAATGTTAATTCGCACTTAAGGACCATAACATTCTAATAGGAAACTTGAATACATACACAATAACATTACCAATACGGAGATGGAAATCACCCTTAAACCCTCTAACAGTCACTTTAAAATTGGAAAAACACTCCACTGAAACTGTCATTTCTTTAATGTAGATTTTAAACTTATGTCTTAAATAAATATAGTTGGCACACAACTAGGTCCAGTCCTAAGTCCAAATCCAACTAAGGACAACATTTGCGCAGAGTTTTTATTCTCTCCTCATGTTTTCCTCCCACATTCCAAAGCCACATTGTGCCCCCACAGTTTGTTATGTCCATATGCCCACATTGTGTCTGCAAAGTAAATATGCCCACATTGTGCCCCCCACTGTAGATATGCCCACATTGAGCTCCCACAGTAGCTATGCTCCCTTTTCAGTAGTGCCACATCTGTTAATAAAAAATACACAAAATACTCACCTAAACATTTGCCCGATGATCAGAGCACATCCTACTCTCCCCAGCAAGCAGAAGATGGTCACACATAACGTTACTGCGCTGTGTAGAAGGAGCACAGAAACGGGTCTCTTCACAATATTTGGGTGTGTGGTACTGGTGTGTGGAAATCCTGGCTGATCCACGCTGGATTCATCTTCACAAAAGGTCAGTCTCTCCACATTTTGGGTGGAAAGGCGATTTCTCCTTGGGGTTACTATGCTCCCAGCTGCACTAAACACCCACTCTGCTGCCACACTACTAGCTGGGCAGAAAGCTTGTCCAGGGCAAACTCAGAAGGTTGCAGCCACAAATCAAGTTTGACAGTAGTCCAGGGAATCTTCCATGTGGGATGACAGGGTAAAACCCAAGTATACCACCACCTGCTGGTTCAGGTTCTGCTCCATTTCTTGCTGCTGCTGGTGGGTGGTTTATTCACTAGGTGGGTGAAGAAAACTGCTCATCAGAGACTCTAGAATTAAGTTGCTGCTGATGGAGCTGGTTCTGCTCCTGCCCCCCCAACCCCCTCCAACAGCCATGGCAGCAGAACATGAGCACAGAGGGCACCCCCAGTCAGATCTTCCTGAGGATGGGCGATGGGGCACACAGGCAGCAGCCAACTGACTATATAGGATGTCTTGATAGTAGTTCAGTTTATCCTCCCTCTCAGCAGGTGTAAAAAAAAAAAAAAAGGCCCCCCATTTTGGACCGGTAGCAAGGGTCCAACATGGTTAAGAACCAGTAGTCATCTCTCTGCCGAATTGTGACGGCTGTCACTATGCAAGCAACCAGGCATGCATCGGGCCATTTGCGCAAGGGAATATGAGGGACTGCCTGCCTCCAACTCCACTGTATACTGCCACTGTGTCTCGGAGTCATCTGACTGGTCTTCCTCATTGTCCTCTGCGGAAAAAAAAAAAAAAAATCACCCATTTCTATATACATTGCTTGTGCGTGAATGTCTTCCTCCTCCTTCTCCAGTTCAGCCCCCACAGGGCTCAGGTTGCCATGAGATGTAGGCGTCACATCTCCTGTCCCCTGGCCAGCCAGATTTAGCAGTATCTGTTCCAGGACATGAAGCAGTGGAATGACGTTCTTTCCGTAGTCCTGGTGACTGACAAATAAAGTGGCCCCCTCAAAGGGCCTGAGTAAATGGCAGTGCCACTGGCTAATGTCAAAGATACACAGGGGAGTGCATCTGTTGCCTGCATCATCAAGAAATCGTTTATGGCCTTCCTCTGCGCATATAGTCGGTCCAACATGTGGAGGGTGGAGTTCCAATGGGTGGAAATCTCATTTGAGGTGATGTTGGGGAATGCCATTCTGCCTTTGCAGCTCAAGAAGGGTGTGCTTTGCAATGTGAGAGTGGTTGAAGGGCATGCAGAGTTTCCTGGCCATTTTCAGGATGTCTTACAGATGGGTGGAAGACTTCAGGAACCACTTTACAACCAGATTAACCATGTGCGCCATGCAGGAAGCATGGCTCAGCCCTCCCTGATGCAGCACCAACATGATGTTCTTCCCATTGTCAGTGACCATGGTTCCAATCTTAAGTTGGTGAGGAGACAGCCAGGATTCAATTTCTTGATGTAGGATATGAAAAAGTTCCTCCCCTGTGCGACTCAGTTCGCCCAGGCAAACTAGGTGCAAAACAGCGTCACACCGTTGTGCCCGCACGTGTGGTATGCTGGAGGAGTGCCTCTGAATTGTGCCTTCAGTGGAGGCTGAGGACAAGGTGGAGGACGAGGAGGCAGCGGAGGACATTGGCGCAGGACCCACAGCTTGAGAATGTGGAGGCGGAAGTGCTGTCACCTGGCCAAGTTGGGGCCGTAAAGGACATATATTGTCCTTGATCGTAGTTACAGCTCCACACGTCAGTGCTGCAGTGAACTTTAGCAGACACCGACAGGCTCAAGGACTGGCCCATCTTCTGTTCAACATACTTGTGCAGGGTTGGTAATGCCTTTTTGGAGAAGTAATGACGCTTAGGACTCTCCACTTTGGCTCTGAACAAGCCATCAGTTCTCTGAAAGGTGCAGCGTCCACCACATGGAAAAGGAGGGACTGTAGTAACAGCAACTTGGCCATGAGCACATCAGCTTCTGTGCCGTTGGATGAGTGCACACATACTGATGCATATTTTCAGTCGCCTCTGGGATCGATTGCTGATTAAATAACTGACAGGGAGTAGGAGGAGCAGTAGCATCAGGGGAAGGAAACAGCTCCCTTCTGCTGAGGTCATTTTTTTTTTTTAACTGTAAAATGGCAGAGACCGGACATGAGAAGGCTTTTTATAGGGCTGTGACATCATAGGGGCTGGCTTTCTGCTGATTGGCTGTCTGCATGGAATTGTGGGTGCTCCCTCGTTCCCGGGCTTCTTACTTTCACTTTGTAACATGTGCAGCTTCGGGACAAGTCAAATTTTTCCTGAAATTCAGACTAATTCCACTTTGTCAACTTCTGTCAAAAGGTATACAAGAAGCTGTTGTGATAGACCGCTATTTTCCAGCGCTGCTCGGTGGAGATTCAAATTACTGTAGACAGTAGGATGAGTTTTAGCGTTTTATTCACAAATCGTCCACGCATTTTGAGGGTAGGATATCCCTCTTCGTCAGGACAATACATGTGTATAGTAAAACAACTTTCTTAAAAAGCGGCGTTCTCATAGTGAGTGACATACAAGGTTAATGCACGGGACTGCCTGTCCACTCTTCTATGGGAGCGTGACAGGGAAAGTTCAATGGGTTGATAGAATCCTGCGCTCGCAACATTGTAAGTGCAGAATACAGAGTATTCTTCACATACAGTTTTAATGCAGCTGCTGGGTGTTCCTGAAACACTGTGTCTCTTTATTATATGAATAGTCTTAGTTATTTACTATCTGATCTTATGATGAAATGCCGATGTATCATATACGGTAGATAATATGAATATGAAGCAATTGTCATAGTATGGTGGCATGGGTGAATATCGGGGTATTTATTATATGTCATTGTATATGGGGGAGCTGCTGAAGAGGAGGATGCTCCTGGTGTCTTCACTTCTGAATAGAACAAGAACTTATTAAGGATAAGAGTACTCCTGGTGTCTCCACTTCTAGACCACATGAGAACCTCCTGGTCTAGAGCCGCGATGTGCGCTGAGTGTAATCATGCTCGTCTCGGGAGTATCGCGCTTCTGCTCAAGTTGAAGTGATGTTGCTTGAGTTTTCTATTACTGGAGAACCAGGGGGAGTGGTGTATATATATATATATATATATATATATATATATATATATATATATATATATATATATATACACACACACACATACACATACATACACACACACACCTATGCATGTATTTTATCCATTTGAGGAACTTAGCGAGTTTTTATGGAGGAACAAAGATAATATTTTATATTATGATCGGTGACCTATCTGCATATATGCATATGTAGTGTTTGGAACAAACTCGAAGAAGTGGAAATGCTTGGTGTCATCCACGACAAGTATACAGTATTAGTGGTCATAGTATATAGCTTGAATGACCTGTATGTATATGCCCTGTATTTGAAATGGCAAAGGGAAAAGGGATATACTGTATAACGTATATTTGTTAGGTGTGTATACATCTATGCATAGTCACTCAGGGGAGATGGATATGGGGAAAGAGAGAAATTAAAAAAAAATTTTGTATATAAAAATAGTGGTGTTAGAGATGAGCAAACGTGCTCGAAACGAGCACTGTACCACTCGGTTCCCCTGCGCTCGCATGGGTGCAGGCAGCCGCTTCAGTCCTCCTCATCTCTAGTGTAAATGAATTGATAGAACAAGATTATGTGTTATGTGTATTTCAGGATTCGATTTTCTTATATGTCTATTATACAATTAATTCCTGTATTAATTCCTGGGGAATCAGTGTAATTAATTGAAATATCCAGTATGTTTCTCGCTTTTGTAAAAGGTCAAACCTATTGTAAGGGTTGTATGGGATATAATCAATGGGGGTGATTTTTATTTGATGTTTCTTCTTGTCTGGAGTATTGGCACAATGTCTAGAAATACTGGGTTTGGGGTACAGTGTCTGAATATTATGTCTGTGTTTGTTAAGTCTGCAGTGAAGGAGTTGGATGGTCCGGCCTACATATTGGAATCCACAGGTGCATTCGATTAAATAAATTACATAGGATGATTGGCATGTTAGATGGTGTTTAATGGGAAATGTGGTACCATTCGTGTTGGATGAAAAGGATTGTTTATTGTGATATTTGTACCCTGAATATACCTCCTGAAGAGAGGCAACACCGAGAGACCGTGGCTGCAGCTTGGATAACCCCGTAGGCTGGTCGGTACCTAAAATTACCAGCACAGCGATATGAGCATTATATGGTGAGCATTTTTTTTATTCTCACATCTATCACTTGACCAATTGACACTGCACATGTGGCGCTGCCTCCATCTGCTTTTATCTTACACTTTGTCAACTTTGATTCACTCATAACTAGCCATAAGTTATCTTTTTATTTTTTTCTTCAATATGGCTGTACAAGAATTTTGCAGGAAGAAATGTAGTTTTTATGGAAACCATTTTGGGGTACATATATTTAGAGATGAGCAAATTTCCGGTTCTGAAACTTGTTTGCGATTCGTTTACTGGTAAAAGCTGAATTGCGTTATGGATTCCGTTACCAATTCTATGACAGAATGCATAACGGAAAGCCTTTGGAGCAACTTCCACAACGTTTTTAAGGATTTTCTTTACAGTGTTCACTGGGTGATATAAATAACATGATAACTTTATTCTGTGGGTCAGTACGATAATGCCAATAGTGTATAGTTTTTATTACGTGATACTATTTGCCCAAAATAACTTTTGTTTTAATGAAATTATTTGTTTTTGTGTTGCCACATTCCAAGACCCAAGGGGTTGCCACCATTCCCAACAAAAATATCATCAAAGTTTATATGGGTAAAAAGGGGTGTGGTTTTGGGGGTCTCAGTTAATGTGGATGTTATTTGACACTAATTATTTGAGCGGAATTTGAGTTTTGCAGCATCCTTGTTTTAAAAAATCCTGCCTTTTTGTACTATGAATACAGCCAAAAAATATGCAAAGGCCTAAAGTGTGAACAGGTGTTATTGAATTAGATCTTAGAGTATGGCTACATGGTAACATGTGTAATTTGACAACAAGTCACTATTTTAGAACAGTGATTTGGATTTGATAACAGCCAAATCACAAGCAAGTTATGACCAGTGTGGGGATTCGCTCTGGTAGGCAGGGTAAGCGGACGCAGAACAGAGGCACAAAAAACAGTTCTCAATCCAACTGCAGTGTATTATTCACACACACAGGTATAACAGTACATCAAAAAACAACTTCACCTGAGTTTAAAGTCCTGGTGTTCATTCACACCATGCTGCAGGTTCTGCATAATGAGTCCACTTACAGAAATATAATCCCCCTGTCCTCCCAGACAGGTCACCAGCCTTCTTCTCCCCACTCTGCTTCAGTTTGGCTGGCTTTTAACACCGTTTGGTGTCAGCAAAGCCCGGACTGGCACCTACAATCCAGTCCGGTGCTTGACCTCACCTGGCTGTCAATCAGTCCAGCAGCACATGCTGGGAGGAAAAAACCTTCCAACAAGCAACAGACCTTTCAGTGTGTCACACCAGTTATAACAAAGAACACATGGTGCACACCAAAAAGTCACATAATTAAATCCCAAAATTTAAAAATGTCCAAAACATGATCACAAAAATGTTAAAAACCATTGAAAACAGTATATATGGGAGGTGTATGGTAAAAATGATAAATAAAATTCCACTTCCCTCCTTCTATACAATCTCCCCCTTATAAGGTAATACAGCTCAGTGAGACAAGGTACCAAGTACATAAATCAGACAGAAAATAAATTGGTCTTGAAAGTGACCAGCGCATATAAAGTGCAAGTGAAAAAAATGTAAATACTGTATATGACATCATAAGCATCCAGTACTAGTTAGCTGGGAAAAAGGTACAATAACAAGTGCAAAAATGAGTACTGCAGAGAATAATATTTGCAATGGGTACCAGTCTCACATGTCAGCTGAGATGGAAGGATCAAAAGCCCCATGCGTATTGCTGCTGACTACGGGTTCATAGAGTAGCATCTGACCATGAGGGGATACAGTGCTTATAAGAGTCTCTGCCAGATTATTGAGTGACCAGAAGAAGACGCTGAGATGGGAATTCTCTGCCACAGACTCTGGATCACCAGCATTTGGCCAGGGTACCAGCCTTTTGAGATAGAGAGGGACAGCTAGCGCAGCATTTTCCTCAGCATCAAACCCTTCTTCTGCCCGGGAGGAGACTAGAGAAGCCAGCCCTATGCCTTGCCTGTATTGTTTCCAGTAAAGAAGCACACTGGTTTACTACAAACCCTGAAACTCTGGACTTACAGTATTTCCCATTGGAGTGCACCATGCCTTACCATCCCTTCAGGAGAGCAGCAACACGTGGTGACACCTCGACGGTGTCCAGGGGACCCAGCAGTGCGTTGAAGCCACCCCAAACCCTGCCACTACATAAGGAAAGAATATGATTAGAGATGAGCGTATCGAATCCCACGAAGTGGAATTCGATCCGAATTTCAGGATGAATTCGATTCGCCTAGAAGCCGAATTTCCTTGTGCTTCGTGTCGGCAAATTGATTTATCCTGAAATAGGGTAAAAAACTAAAAAATCCATACTTACCTCCTCCATTTGCTCTCGACGGGCCGCCAGCCGCCATCATGATTGAAGATCCCGGGCGAAATCCCGCGCGTAGTGATGTATGACGTCACCACGCAGGCCGGCGTGATGACGTAGTCTCGCGCTGCACGAGATTTCGCTCCAGATCTTCAAGCAAGATGGCGGAGGCCGGCCTGTCGCGAGCAAATGGAGGAGGTAAGTTTGATTTAATGTATTTTTTATGTTTATTTTACACTGTTTTTGCACTCAGACGACGCGATCATGTATGAATGCAGCATCTGAGGGGTACAACGACGGGGGCGGCGCTATCACAGCTCCCTGTCATTGCACCCACTACTTACAAAAAATGCGCTTCGTGGCGAAGTAATTCGTCACAAAGCGAATTTTTTTGTAAAATTCGGCGAATCAGCCGAATCGAATTTTGAAGAAATTCGCTCATCCCTAGATATGATCAGTGCTAAATGTGTGTGATGGAACGATTTGGTTCACAGGTTAAGTGACAAATGTCAGATTGCAGGGGAAAAAACACTTGGACCCTCAGGGATCCCAAAAACAAAGCCTCCTCAAGTCTCCTTGAATAGTGCACATGTTCACTTTAATGGGACTGATGGAGCTCTGTCTAAGTCAGTCCCATAAAAATGAATGGGGAACGACGTGCATTACTGCTCCATTCATAAGAGGAGACTCAGGGACTTCTTGTACTTGGGATTAGTGTTTTTACCCACTACAATCTGACATTTATTGGCTATCCCGTGGATAGATGATATGAACTCCTTGTGGGATAACCTCTTTAAGTTTCAGAAGAACAATTTTGTGATGCATGTACAGTATATAGTATATAAATATAATGTCATTCCTTGTAAAATGGAAAAGTAGTTTGGTGTCACCACCTCACCTTTATCACGAACAATATCACTGACCCAATCTGCAGCAGAGCTGACATTCTGGCTGTTGGCGACATCTAGTAGTATTGTCTGCAATCTGGTTGATGTCTCCCTTTTAAGCTCCTTTGCCCCTTGATCTGTCAGACAAGCTGCCAGTACTCTCATTCCACGTTTGTCCAGCTTTTTTGCCAACAGATTTCCAAATCCTGAATCGCATCCAGTGATGAAGACATATTTGTCTGTGAGATTGTCCACAACCAGACCATGTCTATATCGTCTGTATAGGAAGATCAGACCCAGGAGAACAACCAGGAGGAGCCACATGGTGAGGAGTTCCTATAGCAATGCAACACAGGATTAAAATAGTTTTTAACTTATATATAAAAACATACATTAAACCGCACAAATAAATGTTTCCTCTGCCATATCTGCGACATCGGATCTGAAGAATTCCAGCAGGCTGGTATCTGCCAGAACGGCTTGCCAGAATCGCTGCCACATATGTGAAAGTAGCCTTATTTGACATTTTGTCATAGAGACACTTTCTGTCACCCTTTCTCCAATTCAGTGAATGTGACTCCCTGAATGGCAGGTAGGTTGGAGTGCTGCTGTGCAGGTGAAACAGAAAGGGATTGTACATGGAGCCCCACAAAGTTGTGAAAGGAGTCCTAAATATCCCCTCTTTTGTGTGTCTCTCCACATTGAACATTACTCAGTGGGCTAGTCATTATCCAACTTTATTCTCATGTCCCTCTGGAGAAGGTTGATTGAGACAAGCCCTACCTCTTCAAGTGAGACTTCCCTTGGTATTACCAGGAGGTTCTCAAATATGTGAGGCAGTACTGGAGTGTCCAACTGAAATGCAGTTCTCCACTGCAAAGGGTGTTTGCTGCATATTTCCTACATTTAGGCTTCTAAAGACCAAAACTGTGATTTGCTGTATAGTTCTGTATGTGATGATTTGAGATAATAGTCTGTATCTACCAGATGGACAGATGTCGTGCTCTTTCCCATCCATTAGAAAGGATGAGGTAGAACATTCTAGAGCGAAATTAGTGAGTAAGTCTTTTCCTAGACAGTGTATTCAGAGGGGCTAATGTAGAGATCTGATACTGGATTAAGGTACCAGCCAGGGAGAGGTCTGAAAGAACAGAAGAACAACGATATGAAAGCCCAGTAGAGATAACGTGTCTAAGAGGATTTATTGATTCTATGACATCCATGTTTAGGAGTTGCCTCTGGTCCCTGTGCATGCCAAATAACAGTTTGGCCACTAATATCAGATCAGTGGGTGTCTGACATCCGGCACCCCCACCAATCCGCTGTATGAGGAGATAGTAACATAGTAACATAGTTTGTAAGGCCGAAAAAAGACATCTGTCCATCCAGTTCAGCCTGTTTTCCTACAAGTTGATCCAGAGGAAGGCAAAAAAAACCCTGTGAGGTAGAAGCCAATTTTCCTCACTTTAGGGGGAAAAATTCCTTCCCGACTCCAATCAGGCAAACAGAATAACTCCGTGGATCAACGACCCCTCTCTAGTAACTATAACCTGTAATATTATTACCCTCCAGAAATACATCCAGGCCCTTCTTGAACTCTTTTAGTGAACTTACCATCACCACCTCCTCAGGCAGAGAGTTCCACAGTCTCACTGCTCTTACCGTAAAGAATCCTCTTCTATGTTTATGTACAAACCTTCTTTCCTCCAGACGCAGAGGATGTCCCCTCGTCACAGTCACAGTCCTCGGGATAAATAGATGATGGGAGAGATCCCATATGTATCCCTGGGATATGTCCATACAGTACCAAAAAGAGACATGCAACAGGTTCTGCACAAATGGGTACTGCTAGAAGATGGGCAAGATTGTTCCCTCTGTGAATTGATACCTCAGGCAATACTTGGTGTTGTAAAGTCTTTGGACATGCATAGAATTTTTTTAATGGGTCCGGGCTTTTAATATTAATGACCTATCCTTGGAACCCCACTGATCAGCTGAATGAGGAAACGGTGCACACAGTGTGCATGTGCCATCTCCTGTGTCTCTCCCTGCTGCTACTATGTCTGTGGCAAAGCAGCGGCGAGCATGAAGAAAGAAGGGAGACAGCACGTGCATACTGGGTGCACCGTTTCCTCATTCAGCTGATCAGTGGGGTTCCAAGGATAGGTCATCAATATTAAAAGCCCGGACCCATTAAAAAAATTCTATGCATATCCAAAGACTTTACAACACCAGGTATTGCCTGAGGTATCAATTCACAGAGGGAACAATCTTGCCCATCTTCTAGCAGTACCCATTTGTGCAGAACCTGTTGCATGTCTCTTTTTGGTACTGTATGGACATATCCCAGGGATATATATGGTAAAGCTATCTGGGAAGCCAGGTGCAGTGACCCAGGCCACAGAGGGAGGTATGATAGAGATGCAGGAGACGATGGGGATGAGTGTGGTAGTAGTTACAGTGGCTTGTCCTTCTTGAGCTCTCCCTGGTCCGAGCATGCAGTAGTTGGAGGGGTGCTACCCTTCTTCCCCTTGTGGCATAACTGATGTTGGGGCTCTTGCCTCATGTTCATTGGGGTGCTCTTTATGTTGGATGTGTGTGTACAAGGGTGCAAGCTGAAAATGGAGGGTCGGCGGATGATAGTGGAGTCAATAACCAGGCCTGTAGGTTACAATAAATAAAGTCTCTCTTTACAGAATAAATTATAGGAGTTGCAGTACCTATAGCAACAATAGACACAGTTCTGAGGTATAGCACAGAGTATGCTTGTCCCGATAGCTGTGTATAGGCAGTGGCAATGATGGCAGTAATCCTCTCTGAGTTTCACACTTTGCAATCTCCCCAAAGAACCACAGGCATGAAAGAGCATTCTCATTAGTTCTTTCTGCATTTAGTAGTCTGCACGGTTTAGATCCTAAATCCATATGGCCAATCGGTCTTACAAGTGTGGTGGGCAGCTAGGTGCCAAAGCAATATACACTTTTCACAAAAACATAAACAAATGATTAACTTGCTGTCTGTATCCAGAACTGCCTTCATGGTTCTCTACCATCTAATAATTTTTATTCTCTTTCTCTCGGGGTAGTCTCTCAGTTCAGTGGTTCTTTGGTAGTTTTCAGTCTTAGAGATGGAGACCAGCTTCTGTTTGGGCCTACTTTTCAGCAGTTCACACATGCATGTCTAACAGTACTTCTAGCTCTGATAACTAGATACTCTAACCGGGGGTGGGGGATCATTCTAGTAACATAGTAACATAGTTTATAAGGCCCAAAAAAGACATCTGTCTATCCAGTTCGGCCTGTTATCCTACAAGTTGATCCAGAGGAAGGCAAAAAACCCCCTTTGAGGTAGAAGCCAATTTTCCCCACTTTAGGGGAAAAAATTCCTTCCCGACTACAATCAGGCAATCAGAAAAACTCCCTGGATCAACGACCCATCTCTAGTAACTATAACCAGAAATACATCCAGGCCCCTCTTGTACTCTTTTAGTGAGCTTACCATCACCACCTCCTCAGGCAGAGAGTTCCATAGTCTCACTGCTCTTACAGTAAAGAATCCTCTTCTATGTTTGTGTACATACCTTCTTTCCTCCAGACGCAGAGGATGTCCCCTCGTCACAGTCACAGTCCTGGTGATAAATAGATCATGGGAGAGGTCTCTGTACTGACCCCTGATATATTTATACATAGTTATTAGATCTCCCCTCAGTTGTCTTTTTTCTAAAGTGAATAACCCTAATTTTGATAATCTTTCAGGGTACTGTAGTCCACCCATTTCAGTTATTACTTTAGTTGCCCTCCTCTGAACCCTCTCCAGTTCTGCTATGTCTGCCTTGTTCACAGGAGCCCAGAACTGTACACAGTACTCCATATGTGGTCTGACTAGTGATTTGTAAAGTGGCAGAACTATGTTCTCATCACGGGCATCTATGTCCCTTTTGATGCAACCCATTATCTTATTGGCCTTGGCAGCAGCTGTCTGACACTGGTTTCTGCAGCTTAGTTTGTTGTTTACTAAAATTCCTAGGTCCTTTTCCATGTCAGTGTTACTCAGTGTTTTACCATTTAGTATGTACTGGTGACTTGCATTATTCCTTCCTATGTGTAAAACCTTACATTTGTCAGTGTTAAACCTCATCTGCCACTTTTCTGCCCAAGCTTCCAGTCTATCCAGATCCATCTGTAGCAGTGTACTGTCCTCTTCTGTGTTAATTACTTTACACAGTTTAGTGTCAAGTGCAAAATTGATATTTTACTGTGCAAGCCTTCTACAAGATCATTAATAAATATATTGAAGATAATAGGGCCCAATACTGACCCCTGTGGTACCCCACTAGTGACAGTGACCCAATCTGAGTATGTGCCGTTAATAACCACCCTCTGTTTTCTATCACTGAGCCAGTTACTTACCCACATACAGACATTTTTTCCCAGGCCATACATTCTCATTTTATATACTAACTTTTTATGCGGTACAGTGTCAAATGCTTTGGAGAAGTCCAGATATACGACATCCATTGATTCACCGCGGTCAAGTCTAGAACTTACCTCCTCATAGAAACTGATTAAATTGGTTTGACATGACCGATCCCTCATGAAGCCATGCTGATATGGAATTATTTGCTTATTTTCATTGAGGTACTCCAAGACAGCATCTCTTAGAAAACCTTCAAACTGTTTACCAACGAAAGATGTTAAACGTACCGGCCTATAGTTTCCGGGCTCTGTCTTTGGACCCTTTTTGAATATTGGTACCACATTTGCTATGCGCCAATCCTGTGGAACACTCCCTGTCAGTATAGAGTCCTTAAATATCAGAAAATAAGGGTCTGGCTATGACATTACTTAATTATCTTAGCATACGGGGTGTATGCCATCCGGTCTTGGTGATTTGTCTATTTTAATCTTTTTAATACGTCGCTGTACTTCTTCCTGGGTCAGACAGGGCACTTTTAATGGGGAATTTACTTTTATATTCTTCATTTCATCTGACAGTTTATTTTCTTCAGTGAATACAGTGGAGAAAAAAATATTTAGTAGCTGTGCTTTCTCCTCATCGCTCTCTGCAACTCCCCCCTCATTACTCTGTAAGGGGCCGACACCTTCAGGTTTATACTTTTTACCATTTATATAATTGAAGAACATTATAGGTAGAGATGAGCGAATCATTCAAAAAATTATTCGCCGAACATTCGCCGAAGTTTTCCTAAGATTCGTATATTCGAGGAATAGATTCGTTGTATTTGCGTACAAAATATACGTTATTATGTGCTATTAGCGAACATTCGCGCACTAATAACAAACGTTCATTTAAAAAATGTATGCAACGTCTTAGAAGACATACGCAAATAGCGTATGAATACCCAGCGTACTATTGTCTATGCGATTACGTAATACGCAGGCACGCACGATGAGAGGCTGCGGCGTGCACTCCTCAGAGGCAGAGCGAATATTCGAAAATGGCATCCAGGCGATCCTCATCATTTAGCTCTGAAGAGCTGAAATTCCTAATCTGGCTGATGGACAGAGAGGATTACGATGGCACACACTGCCATCCAAACCAGTATAAGAACGAAGTGATCCAGCAGGTGATCCAAGGCCTGCGCCATAGTTTCCACACCGTGCGGACCCCGGGCCAGATCCAGTGGAAATGGTCCGATCTGAAATTCAAATGCCCAGAGCGGCTTAAAGAGATCCGCGCAGAGATACGGCAGGGTGAGTAACAAAATATTTGATAAGTAAAAACGTAAAAAAATTAGTGTACTGTATTGTATATATACCAGCAGTCACTGCAAATAATAAAAAAAAAGTATAGAAGGACAACGTGGTCGTGCGTAGTGCGCTGCAGTAATTTTGTTTCATGCTAGGCAACGCTTCTAACTCTCGACCCAAACAACTTAAGTGAAGGTATTCTTGTCATTATTGTTAATGGTGCTGGCCGTTCTCCCGTTTGTGTCATGCAAATGCACTAGCTCGAAAGAAAGTACCCTTATATGCCCCTTCATAGTTAGCACTTCCTCCTCCTACACACAGACTCAAAGACGTTCCCATGCTGCAGCTACTGTCAGTGGGCGATATCCAAAGTATTCCTACCGCACCGTGTTAACGATATAAAGAAAGTTGTTGCGACGACTACGTTATCTATTGCCATAATTACCTTTTTAAAAGAAAAAAATATGATATGGCCCTCCTCTCACACCCATAATATCTTGATAGTAGTATGTGTTAGCATTAAAAAGAGTCATCATTTAACAATTGTGTACATTTTTATGTTGCAGAGCACCGTCAACGACAGCGTCACCACCGTCGAGGCAGGACGGCCCCTGAAGTACCTGCAACCCTTAGGAAGTCTAAAACATATTTAATTTATTTTTCATCCAAGCTACGTGGGAGTGCAGCTGCAGTAAGAGCACTAGTGGTTAGGAACGGGATCCTCCAGCCCCAAACTATTCCCATGTAGCTACAACTGTTCATTAGAGTTGAATGTAAGGCTACTTCTACACTAGTGGCAGCCCGGATCCAGCGGGCGAAGGGTCCCTCCGGATCCGTGCTGCCGCAGGTACACGTGTGGGGCCGGGACCGCGCTCCGGCCCAAATTTACTGTAATGGGGGTGGGCCGGGAATCCGGCCGCAGCGCGTTAACCCCTGCTGAGAGGCAGCTGGAGCGAAAATACAACATGTAACTGTTGTGTTTTTGCTCCGGCTGCCTCTCAGCAGGGGTTAACATGCTGCGGCCGGATTCGCGGCCCGCCCCCATTACAGTGAATTTGGGCCGGAGCGTGGTGCCGGCCCCACACGTGTACCTGCGGCACACGTGTACCCTTCACCTGCCGGATCCGGGCTGCCGCTAGTGTAGAAGTAGCCTTAGGCCATTATTTCATGATTTTTGACAGCTGCTACACCACAGAGGAGCCGCTCTCACCGTCCTCCACCCCAGCGAGAGAGGACCCCACCTGCCCCTCCAACACCACCAGCCCAGCTACCAGAGGTAGAAGGTAGGTAAAAAAAAAGTGTAATGGTTGGACCTTCTGTCTTCAAAATATGAGCTAAATGTATGTTTTATCTTTGGTAGCTCCAACCGACAGGGAGCAGTTTTCCCCTGGACCATGGGAAGACCACGCCGTATGGGTGTCCAGTAAGTACTACAAAAGGCTCAGTCAGTACAGAATACATGTCACAGAAAAAGTCGCTCCAGTACATTAAAGTTTAGATTTTTTTTGTGGGACAACCACTGTAACTCGATCATACAAACTAAGTACATAACTGTTTCCCCTACAGACATCCCCACTGACTTCGAAGTGGAGGCTGGATTACGGCCCCTTGGCTCCAGGCTCCACACTGCCTCCCGGCTCATTCGTGGCCTGCAGCTGGAGCTGCAAGAGCTGCAGGACATGATGGCCCGACGTCGGCAAAGGCCGGCGTAATCTTATTTTTTTGTTCCTTTCTTTTGTTTATTATATTATTTATTTGTTAAAAATAAGTTTTTATTTATTACTAATATATTCTTGAAAAACCTGTGTTTTGAGTGTTTTGTTAAATCTTTAACACCTTCCTGATCCTGACATAGTGTGAAGAAGACAGAGTTTTTTCCCACGGCCATTTTCCCATATTAATGAACACCGTGTCTGCCGGCCGAAGTATTACTACATTACACACACTCCTGTTCACTGATTACAATCGACAGACAGAAAAATAAAAAAGGCTTGGCTTGTTTGGGCAACAAGCCTGTACATTCTACCTTAACATAGGCAGTGAAAATTATATATGAGCTTTTTATGGCTGCCCCGGCCAGTAGTAGTAGGGGACTGGGTATATCAGCATAGAGTGATTGGTAAAATTAATACAGACTGCAGTGGTGTATAACAATGTCCGCTAATATAACTTGTACGGGAGGCAGAGGCAGTGTAAAAATTTTTTTATATATATAACACATATATATTTTTTTTTTGGAGGGGGGGGGGACTAAAGGCTGAGGCTCAAAAACAAACTTAATACTAAATAGAACTATTAGTAATGTTAACTAACAACAGCTACTCTCCTACTTAGCGTAGAAAACGGAGGCGGAGGTAGACAACAGTGTTTGGTTTTAAAATAGGGTTTTGGAGACTTCGGGTTCGCACAGCCCATTACATGACACAAGACATTTGGCTATAAAATTATGGCCCGGCTGACAGCAACAGTGGGAAGACACTCTAATATATTAGAATTAGTGTGAATATTCTGCCCTGCAAGGCCTGATCTAATCACCACCAGCATCAGCAAGAGGAGTATGAAATTCGGATGTAATCCAGCCTTTATTCATTTTTATAAAGGTATTTTTTTGAACACTGCCCGGTGACAGATTTGTCCTTTTTGGTGTCACCACCCCCCCAGCTGCACTAAAAACCCTCTCTGACATGACACTTGAGGCTGGGCAGGAAAGAAGCCCTAGTGCATAGTGGGACAGTTCCAGCCACTGTTGTAATCTGCCTGCCCAGAAGTCCAGGGGGTCTGAGAAGAGGCTTTGTGAGCCAGACTGCAGGTACGCCTGAACCTGCTCATTGAGGCGAGTGATCTGGGCCTGCTCACTTGGCTGTAGCTGTTGGGAGCCTGAAGAGAAAAATTCCTGCATCATACTAATTAGGCTTAACTGGCTGCTGCTGGTTGTGGCAGAAGGTGGATTACTCGGCCGGACCTCCTTCTCAGACATGCTGGCAGCAGGCTGGGGCTGGCTAAAAGCTGTGGCCAGGTTACTACATAGCTTCTCCCACAATGATACTAATTTCTCTTCCTTTTCCTGGGGAGGAAAACAATCCCCCATGTTGGATTGATACCGCTGGTCCAGAAGCATCGCCAGCCAGTATTCGTCAGTCTGCCTTATGTTTAGGATATGCCTGTCAGTGCGTAAGCATGTGAGCATACACCTCGTCATCCTGCCCAGCGTGCCTGAGAGGCCACTTCTTTCCATGTCAGCCTCTCTCTGAGAAACTGCTGTGCCCCTGAAAGTCTCATCATCCTCATCCTACAGCTGTGTCTCCTCCTCCTCCTCTTGGTCATCATCACCCTCATTAAAATCCTCCTCCTCTTCCCCCTCCTCTAACTGAAGATCCTCATCCTCCTCCTGCTCCACAAGGGAACTTTGGTGTTGGGGCTCCCCTACAGTGACAGCATGGCGGGTAGCCAAATAGCCAGGATTTCCTTCCCCCATTGCCCCCTGCTGCATGAGCGTGAGTGTCTTTTCCAGCACAAATATTATTGAAATTATGTCGTTCACACCGCAGCTGTCCCGGCTGACCAATTTGGTGGCTTCTTCTAAGGGCCTTAGAACAGTGCAGGCATCTCGGACCAGCCTCCACTGCCGGAAATCAAAGCCGCACCTGCTCCCTATGCTGGAAGATTCTGGCTGCTGCTGGACAAAATCATCCACTGCTCTACGCTGCTCTAGGAGTCGCTGCAACATATGAAGAGTGGAATTCCACCGGGTCGCCACGTCACCTATTAAGCGGTGTGGCGGAAGACCGTTTTGACGCTGCAGTTCCACCAGAGCGTGGCGAGATACATATGAATGGCTGAAATGAGTGCAAAGCTTCCGCGACTTTGCCAGCACTGTGCGCAGGCCAGTGAATGTTTTTAGAAATCTTTGCACCACTAGATTTAGGACATGTGCCATACAGGGAGCATGCGTGAATTGACCCAGGTTTAGCGCTGCCACTATATTTGTCCCATTGTCACTCACTACCTTGCCAACTTCCAGCTGCCGTGGAGTCAGCCAGTGCACTATTTGCTGCTTCATGTAATGCAGCAAGCGCTGGCCTGTGTGGCTGCTACGGCCAAGACAAACTAAGTCTAACACTGCATGGCAGCGTTTCACCTGGCACATGTGATATGAAGGAGCAGGGGTATCTCGCTACCCTGACGCTCCAGCAGGCGGACTGCCCGTGGAGGTGGAAGTGGATAGTTGTTGGATGTTCTGCTGCAATCCGGGCTGGAAAGCACGTGGAGGTGCCAACAGCAATTGACCGGGTAGCAGGGGGGTTCCTGCCTTGCTGCCACTAAATACATTCAGCCAGTGGGCAGTAAAGGACATGTATTGCCCCTGGCCGTAAGCACTGCTCCAGGTGTCCACCGTGACGTTCACCGTGCTGCAGAGAGACAACTGCAGGGAGCGTCCAATATTGTCAGCCACGTGGGAGTAAAGGGCGGGGATAGCTTTGTTTGAGAAGTAATGCCGGCTAGGGACTTGCCAGCGTGGCTGAGCGCAAGCCATTAGCTCCCTAAAAGCTGGGCAGTCAACCAGCTGGTACGGCAGAGACTGCACAGCCAGCAACTTTGTCAGGTGAACATTCAGTTTGCGCACTGTCGGATTACTTGTGGCGTAAAACTGCTTCCTCTCCACGCACTCGGCAATGGACGGCTGCCGAACGAGAGGAGGTGGAGAAATGCACGCACTGGCCGACGATGAGGTGGATGTACTAGTTACACACCGGGATGCGGGCTGAGCTATGGCCCTGGATGCGGCCTGCCTGACAGAAGGGACCCCAGGAGAAGTAACCAGCTCTTTAGTATTAATGGGCTTCTCTAAATTGCCGGCATGACACCGCTTCAAATGGTTCCACAGAGCAGTGGTCCCAACATTTGTGGCTTTCCCACGGCTCAATTTCTGTTTACACAAATTACACGTGGCCATAATGCTATCCCCTGGCAGAGTGGTAAAATACTTCCACACACCTGACATGCGCCTTTCACAGCTGGCCAAGCTTGTAGCCCTTGCACGCTTACACCCTGGTGACGGCCACACTATATTTGGGGTCTCGCTAGTTCCCAGGGAAGCACTAGCCCTGGGCCTAACTCGCCTCTACCCTCTGTTGCTGCCACTACTAGTACCACCCTCCTCCTCTGAGATCAAATCCTCCTCACAAGCCCGATCCGCTTCCCAGGTCCTCCGGTCTAACACATCAGATTCATCATCAGATTCCTCCACAACACATTTTTGGGAATGCAAATTAGGCTGTTCCCCACCAACTGACAATTCTGGGCAGTCCAAATTCTGACTGCCCTCTAAGAAATCCTCAGGAAAGCTGTCCTCTATAACCGCCGGATTATAAGGTGCACTTCGGTGCCTTTTTTTTTTTAGAAATCACTGAAGGGACACCACTAGGAGGGAGCACTGAAGCCCGAGAGGTGACAGAAAATGAAGGGGTTTGCTTGAGTGGAATGGTGGAGCAGGACGAGTCTGACCCCTGGCTACATATGGATACTGTATCAGCAGATGACAGCAGATCATCTGGGTGAGACTGAGATGAGCATGCCATCCATTCTACTACCTCATCTACTTTCTCCTCCACTACAATTTTGCGCCTTGGTGGGTTAGCCTGGTGGAACAACGGCCAAGTATTGCAAATACTACTAGTAGATGCTCCAGCTACAGGTCTTTTGGCACTGCTGCCCTGTGCCACCTTCTCGTTTTTTTTAAAGCTCAAAGTCTGGCTGGAACTGGACCCCTTTTGCTTATCCATTCCAGAAATTTTTCAATTCACTCTGTGGCCCTGCAGCTGGTCTTTGTCCCTGTATCTCACTGTCTCTCCCTATCTCTCCCTGTCTCTCTCTCCCTGCTTGATTAAATACTAGCACTGAACTGGCCCTGCACTTGCCCTGCAGTATCCCTGAGATCTGTAATATGGATTCCCAGAGCAATTACACCCCAATTTTCACAAAACAGGTCTCAGAGTCTCAGAACTTCACACACAGTGCTTCTGCTCATCTCAGAAGTCGCAGCAGAAGTGATGTGTCACTGGCTTACCAAGCCTGAGCCAATCAGAGCAAGCCCTGCCCATTAGGTTAGGTGACCGCTTTCTTCCCGGGCTTTTGCGCACGATAAACAAACTAACAGTAAAAGTTCGCTAATGAATTGAAATCGTACGCAATAGCGTATAGAGTAACTTATACGTAGCAATAGCGTATAATTTATAGGACAAACTACGCAGCGAATGCGTACAAAGCCAAAGCGAATCACCTAATATTCAGATTCGCTTTGCAGCTAAAAAATCCCAAGATTCGATACGAATCAACAAATCGACAAATCGATTCCCTCATCTCTAATTATAGGATTAGTTTTACTCTCTTTGGCGATTAATCTTTCGGTCTCTAGTTTGGCTGCTTTTATTTGTCTTTTACATATTCTATTTTTTTCCGTATAGTTTTTCAATGTTTCCGCGCTCTCCTCCTTTTTTAGTGATTTAAATGCTTTCTTTTTGTCATTTATTGCTTTCTTTACAGTTCTATTTATCCACATTGGTTTTTTCTTGTTTCTTAACCTTTTATTCCCATAAGGTATGTACCTCTCACAATTAGATATTAGGATGCTTTTAAAAATATCCCATTTTGTGGCTGTATTTTTATTTTTTAGGACTTTGTCCCTCTTAAGCTACTTTCACACCAGAGTTTTTGCAGGATCCGTCATGGATCTGCAAAAACACTTTCAAGACTGATCAGTTTTGTCCTAATGCATTCTGAATGGAAAAGGATCCGTTCAGAATGCATTCTGCTTTGGAGGCGGACACTAAAACGCTGCTTGCTGCGTTTTGGTGTTCGCATTACGAAACTGATCCAAATGGATCTGTCATGACGCACAATGTAAGTCAATAGGGACGGATCCGTTTTCTCAGACACAATAGAAAACGGATCCGTCCCCCATTGACTTTCAACGGTGTTCATGACGGATCTGTCTTGGCTATTTAAAAGATAATACAACCAGATCTGTTCATAACGGATGCAGATGGTTGTATTATCATGACTGAACCATTTTTGCTTATCCATGACGGATCCAGCAAAAACGCTAGTGTGAAAGTAGCCTTAGTTAGGCCTATGGCCTCTCTTAGTTGGCTAAATTTAGCTTTTTTGAAGTTTGGTATTTTTGTTCCTCCCTGAAGAAACACTATTTTGAATGACAATTGGAAGGTTATTATTTTATGGTCACTGTTTCCCAGGTGTCCCCCAACCTGCACATCTGTTGTTCTGTCAGGTCTATTGGTTAATACTAAGTCCAGTATGGCCCTCCCTCTAGTCGGGTCCTGAACCAGTTGGGAAAGGTAATTGTCTTTGGTTATTGCCAAGAACCTGTTTCCTTTATGAGATGTACAGGTTTCAGTTTCCCAGTCTATATCTGAGTAGTTGAAGTCCCCCATAATAACGACCTCATTATGATTTGCCGCCTCGTCTATTTAGTTTAGAAAATAGATAATTTTGTTTAGAAAATAGTAGATTTTCTGTGGACTTTGGTATGTTAGGTGGTTTATAATAAACTCCTATTAGTATTTTATTATTGTTTTTGGTTCCATGTATTTCTACCCTCAGTGACTCCACATCTTCATGTCCCTCACTTATATCTTCCCGGAGTGTGGGCTTTAGACAGGACTTTACATAAAGGCAGACCCCTCCCCCTCTCTGGCTTTGGTGATCTTTTCTAAAGACTGTAACCCTGTAGGTCCTTGCCCTAAGCTTATGACCTAAATCCCTAAAATCATTTTTAAGGACGCTCCACCTACCTCTAACTTTGTCATTGGTTCCGATATGGACCATGACTGCTGGATCTTCTCTAGCACCTCCCAGTAATCTGTCAACCCGATCCGCGATGTGTCGAACTCGAGCGCCAGAAAGATAACACACGTTCAACGATCCCGGTCTTTGTGACAGATTGCCCTCTCTGTACCCCTAATAATTCAGTCTCCCACTACCAGCACCTGTCTGGCCTGCCCTGCTCTCCTGGTGCCCTGCTTACTGGAGCTGACATTCCCCTGACTGGCAGAGGAAGTGTCCGGCAGCAGCTGTGCTATCCCTGAAGTGACATCCCCCTCATCTGCAAAACCTGCAAACTTGTTGGGGTGTGTTAGATCAGGGCTAACCTCCCTGGCACTTTTCCCTCTACCCCGCTTTCTAACTGTTACCCAGCTAGCTACCTCACTTTCCTGAGCATCCTTACTACCACCCTCCCCCTTATTTACCTCATAGAGTGCTTGCTCAGTCAGCAGCAAACTCTTTTCTAAATTGTCAGTGCTTCTCAAACGGGCATTTTGCTCACATTTTGAACAAAGATATGCACCCTTAAACGGCTGTTCCAGGACTGCATACATTAGACAACATGTGCACTGGTGCGCTGTCAATAATGGAACACATACTAATGGGGATTACGCAAAAAAAAAAAGAGAAAAAAATACAAGTGATATGAAACCAACTTACTGTACTCCCCTCTTAAAGAGGACCTTTCACCTCTCCTGACATGCCTGTTTTAATAGCTCCATGCATTCCCCACGTACTAACAATTCTGGAACATCTATTCTTATGTCTGTATGTTGTTACATTCCTTTATTATTTGCACTAGAAGTTATGAATGAATTGCTATTTGTCTTCAGTAAAGGAACAGAGGGGAGGTGGCCAGTTGGGGGTGTGTGCCTGCACAGACTGACTCTATCCAATCATTGCAGTCATGTTCATAGTGTGCAGGTACACACCCCCAACTTGTTACCTCCCCTCTGTTCCCTTACTGAAGACAAATAGCAATTCATTTATAACTTCTAGTGCAAATAATAAAGGAATGGCACAACATAAGACAGACATAAGAATAGATATTCCATACTTGTTATTACATGGGGAATGCATGAAGCTATTAAAACAGGCATGTCAGGAGTGACAAAAGGTCCTCTTTAAAGTCCCTGAATCTGAAATCACGTAATCTAAAGTCACACACTTAATTCAAATTTAATTCAAACATGCACTTAAAATCAAACACTCGAACGCTCAAAAACTCGCGTTGTTTCTCTGCTTGTATAAGTGCAACTCTCAAACCAGTCAGCTTTTTTTCCTCTGGATTCTATTACCCTGGAAACTGGACTAAGGCTGCCATTGTTAACTAATTGCTGCCCATATATAACCATTAGGGATATATAGTGGACATAAAAGAGTACTTTAACAATAAATCACAAATAACAAAAAATGTATCTATTGACATAACATTGCACTGTTTTAGGAAGGATTTTATGGCTTGACAGAATTCTGGTTATAAACTGGGAGAAGATATCTCTTCATGACTGCCACAGTCTGGGTCACAGCCTGCTCAAAGACTATTTCATCATGTCATCATGTGTCTATGCTTCCATAAAATTTTTGGTCTGTGGTTCTCCTCCTTTTTCCAGTCTTCCCATTCCCTATGTCTTTGCTGTTACTTACTGGGAAAGGGGGGAGCTTAATAATTCTAAGCCTTCTGGAGTCAATCCCACTGAACTTCTTTGTACATACAGCACTTTGGAGTATTTGAGAAGAGGGTGGGGAGAGGGTAGAGTAGCCGGTCTGCCATATTTATCTTTATTCACATCGGTTTTCTGGCATGATAAAGATAGAAATCTACTGAAGGTAGGAGGCTGACAAAGATTTTACAATGTAGCATGACCAGCTGAAGTTTGGCAAATTCTATGAGGGCACAGAGGGAATCAAGAACGGTGAAGAAAATACCAGTCTTAATAAATATCCCCCTCTTGGTTGGCTTATTTTGCATCAAATTTTTTACCAGTTTTTAGAGCATGTTGTCACATCTTAAGCCATGTCCTCTTTCTGCTAAGCCAACCTTTTCGAGCTGGAAACTCAAAACAGGAGTTAGTGAAATGGATTATTATTTCTAGTGCATTTGCTTCATAAATAGGTCTAAAACTTCCAGAAGAATATTCCAGAAGAAATGTTGGCATATTTTAGCAAAAACAAACACATGTATGTAAATTACTGGAGAAGAGTCCAGAGTCAAGCGCCTGTGTACTCTGCAGAAGAAGCAAAGGCTAGTACACCTTGCTTCACTGTTCAAGCATTAAATGTCACTGGACTGTTCTCCATTAATTAATTTACAACAGATGGTGTATTATACCAGTAACTTCTTTATATACCTAATGCTACGATGGAGACATTTGACAGGAGAACATATAGTGTACAAAAGACTAGAGACAAAATCCATTTAAGTGTTTGTGTTAATGACAACCCTGTCCATATGTTATTAGGGCATAGGGGGATGCCCTGCTCTGGCAGACTCTGCTCATCCAAACATTAGATGGTCAGCCATTCACTTGAATGGCTGGCCTGTGATTCTACAGTTGTGAGCTGTCAGACCAAAGTTCCTTTGGTGGTAACAGCCAGTCATCAGGAGTTATAGAATCCAGACTTGTAGTGTTCTGCATGCTTAAATTGTAGATTGACATATTTCACTGACCAATGAAACACTTAAAATTTGGTGTCCTGATGTGACCTTTCCTGGTATGTACTCGTTGTTAAAGGGTTACACATCTCCAGCATATTGCCAGGAAACTCTTTTACAAGGCTGCACAGTTTTCAATGCTGTAAATTTATACCCTAGATCACTCTGCAATTTACTACTTGCTGAGCATAACTTTGGTATACCTCTTTGCAAACCGATCATCTGTTTTTGTACTTAGTAAATTAGTATATAGCAAAATATAATTTTGTAGGAAACATGCACTCTTAAAAGTGAGAGCTTCTGACATACTGGAAAGATTTCACAAAGGTACAAAAAAATCTTGCTTACCTCGGTGTTGTATGAACAAAGCTGTGTACAGTCAGAGAAAAACAGCTCCGAAATAAGGGAGATAAAGTGCGTTGTTGTTCTGACCCTCCCTTTTCCAAGTCATGGTTTACTGTTCTCTTTGCTCTCATACAGCTGCCAGATTTTTTTTTTTAATCTGTAACACTCCAAGCTCCAACATGAAAATAAAACTAAAGAACTTCTGAGCAACTGAAAAAACTGAACCACTTGAATCTCAGGCTATGAAATTGTCCTCGCTGACATATAAAAACAGTATACAGGGCACATTTATTAAAGTGTACTGTAACTGTCATATTTTTTATTTGCTAGTTTATTAGAGCTAGGCATGTATACCTGAGTTAGTCTGTCAATGATTGCCAAAAGATCTGTAATTAGCTTGTAATAACAGCTTTCATTAATGTCCCCTTTCCCTTTCCACTGGTCCCTTAACCCCTTCCCTACCAGCGCCGTACTAGTACGGCGCTGGCCGGGACTTTAAAGATGGCCGCGGGTGACCTGCATATCCAACTAGCAGGCACCTGCGGCTAACGTCCACGACCGGCTAACATGCCGATCGTGGACATTTAACCCCTCGGGTGCCGCAGTCAAGCCTGACCGTGGCCCCCGAAGGCGGCAAACACTGGAAGCGTATGCTTCCGGTGTTGCTCCGGCTCCCCTGTGTGGCGATCGGAGGAGTCGGAGCGTGCCTGCAGGAGCCCCTGTTATACTAAATTTACAGGAGGCTGCTGCATAGGCTTTCCTATGGAGCCCTTGCCTGTAATAGGGATCCATAGGAAAGCAGTAAAATCATCATAGACTCCAATGTAAGTGCATTGGAGTCTATGATATAAGTAATCAAATGATTGCTTCTTATAGTTCCCTATGGGAACTATAAAAAAGTTTAAAAATAAATAAATAAAGTTTTTTAAAAATAAAAATAAAAAAAAACGTAAAAGTTCCAATTGCCCCCCTTTCCCGAAAATAAAAATAAAAGTATTAAAAAAATTAAAAAATACACATCATGGGTATCTCCGTGTGCGAAAACGCCCATATTATAAAAATTAAAAAAAAAATATTTCCCATACGGAAAAAAGCAAAATGGAAAAAATATGGCCGATTCGCCATTTTTTGGCTTGGTTGTCTCTGGCTAATTGTAAACAGAAGACAGAGGGGGCGGTCCTTCACGCTGAATGCCTGCATTAGGCTTCAGTGTGAGGAGGCGTGTCTCACAGTAATCCAATCTGATTGGCTGGTAGGAAACTGCTGCCTAAAGCAAGTGTGTATTTGAAGTGAGGGAAGACAGTTGTGGCCTCAGATAACTGGAAGAGGAGGCATCTTGAGAAGATCTTCATATCGTAGGCTTTAAAACAGCTGTAACTGATGTCACCTCCCTAAGATGGCAGCCTTTCCCAAATTATTATATTTGATTCAAACTCTCCCGCTCTTACTACAAGCCTCTGACATAAAACTTCTTCAGAGAACTTTTAGGCGGTTTATTTGGAAATCTTCTTGGAGGAGCCGTATTAGTCTTTTCAAATTACAGCAATTCCGAATACTAGGGGGTCTTAACTTCCCCGATATCTCTTTATATAATATGGCTGTTAATTTTAGATATGTTATCGACTGGTTGCGAGGTCAATCCCATTTTGCCAATATAGCTATGAAGAAACAATTTTTCCCTCACATTTCCCTTTTAGCACTGCTATATTTATCAACAAATGCACTTCTCCCCAATATCAGAGACTTTCCTGTTTTGTGGAATACAATTCAACTATGGCATAAAGTGAGGAAATTTTGTAAATTAGATGTAATGCATTCCTTTTTCCAGCCATTCTTGTGTCACCCAGGATTTTTGGAGGGTAAACCACCTAGTATATATAACATCTTAGCTTCTCAGGGCTGCTCCTTGATTCTCGATATGTTGGATTCCAACTTCTCGGTTGTCACCAGTTTTTTCGGTATGAATTAGGCTGACATTAGAGATGTGCTAATGTCACCTGATTCCAAATATATATTTGTTTTATTTACGGTTTCCCCCATTTTTATATAAAATGAACTTTTATTTTATGCTAATAAGGCCTCTAGGTGCAAGGGGCGTTACCCCTGCTCCTAGAGGCTCTGTTGATTGAGAGGACAAGGCAGAGAAGAAACACTCCATTCACCATAGCTTGAAAGGACCTTCAATGATGTCATGACCATGTGATCAGTCACATGGTTAGGATCACACAAACAGCCTGTCTCCTCCTAAACCATGTGACTGATCACATGGTCATGACATCATTGAAGGTCCTTTCAAGCTATGGTGAATGGAGTGTTTCTTCTCTGCCTTGTCCTCTCAATCAACAGAGCCTCTAGGAGCAGGGGTAACGCCCCTTGCACCTAGAGGCCTTATTAGCATAAAATAAAAGTTCATTTTATATAAAAATGGGCGCACCAGTAAATAAAACAGATATATATTTGGAATCAGGTGACATTAGCACATCTCTAATGTCAGCCTGATTCATACTGAAAAAACTGGTGACAGAAACCCTTTAACCTTAATCAATTTATATATCTACAGGCCCGCAGTTTTGTACAACGCTGTATGAATCATAGTTTGGAAAAATCAAGAGTGGCATGCTTGAATATATTCCTTAAGAGAGTGAGATCTCAACTACCCTCCACTAGTACTATTTATAGATATCTTAGACCACTGATAGATTGGGACACAGTTACCACAGGCCAGAAAAAATGGTTAAAGGATTTTCCGAATCTTGAGGTTAAGACATTATTGGAGGCCACATTGAAGATACATAAACATTCCCCAGTCAGTAGTTACACCGACATGGCCTTGATGATTTTTCATAGAGCCCATGTGACACCATGTATCAAAAATAAAATGTCCCCAAACAATATTTGCTCCTGCTCCAAATGCAACTCACCCAACACAGATTTATTTCACCATCTATGGGACTGCACACAAATTCAGAAATTATGGAACCAAGTATGTACAATCTCACATATTCACTACTTTTAATATAGCCTTCACTGTTACTCCTCAATGGGCTATCTTCAACGTACTCTCAGATGAACATCATCTCGTTAGACAAGATAAAGCTTAATTGCACGTTTGGGCAGCAGCTACTACAGTCATGGCCAAAAGTTTTGAGAATGACACAAATATTATATTTTCACATGATCTGCTGCCCTCTGGTTTTTATGTGTGTTTGTCAGATGTTTTTATCACATACAGAAATATAATTGCAATCATATTATGAGTAACAAAAGCTTATATTGACAGTTAGAATGAGTTAATGCAGCAAGTCAATATTTGCAGTGTTGACCCTTCTTCTTCAGGACCTTTGCAATTCTCCCTGGCATGCTCTCAATCAACTTCTGGACCAAATCCTGACTGATAGCAGTCCATTCTTGCACAATCAATGCTTGCATTTTGTCAGAATTTGTAGGTTTTTGTTTGTCCACCCGTCTCTTGATGATTGACCACAAGTTCTCAATGGGATTAAGATCTGGGGAGTTTCCAGGCCATTGACCCAAAATCTCTATGTTTTGTTCCCTGAGCCATTTAGTTATCACCTTTGCTTTATGGCAAGGTGCTCCATCATGCTGGAAAAGGCATTGTTGATCGCCAAACTGCTCTTGGACGGTTGGGAGAAGTTGCTCTCGGAGGACATTCTTTATTCATGGCTGTGTTTTTAGGCAAGACTGTGAGAGAGCTGATTCCCTTGGCTAAGAAGCAACCCCACACATGAATGGTTTCAGGATGCTTTACAGTTGGCATGAGACAAGACTGGTGGTAGCGCTCACCTCGTCTTCTCCGTATAAGCTGTTTTCCAGATGTCCCAAACAATCGAAAAGGGGATTCATCAGAGAAAATGACTTTACCCCAGTCCTCAGCAGTCCACTCCCTGTACCTTTTGCAGAATATCAGTCTGTCCCTGATGTTTTTTCTGGAGAGAAGTGGCTTCTTTGCTGCCCTCCTTGAGACCAGGCCTTGCTCCAAGAGTCTCCGCCTCACAGTGCGTGCAGATGCACTCACACCTGCCTGCTGCCATTCCTGAGCAAGCTCTGCACTGCTGGTAGCCCGATCCCGCAGCTGAAACACTTTTAAGAGACGGTCCTGGCGCTTGCTGGTCTTTCTTGGGCGCCCTGGAGCCTTTTTGGCAACAATGGAACCTCTCTCCTTGAAGTTCTTGATGATGCGATAGATTGTTGACTGAGGTGCAATCTTTCTAGCTGCGATACTCTTCCCTGTTAGGCCATTTTTGTGCAGTGCAATGATGACTGCACGTGTTTCTTTAGAGATAACCATGGTTAACAGAAAAGAAACAATGATGCCAAGCACCAGCCTCCTTTTAAAGTGTCCAGTGGTGTCATTCTTACTTAATCATGACAGATTGATCTCCACCACTGTCCTCATCAACACCCACACCTGTGTTAATGGAGCAATCACTGAAACAATGTTAGCTGGTCCTTTTAAGGCAGGGCTGCAATGATGTTGAATTGTTTTGGGGGATAAAGTTCATTTTCTAGGCAAATATTGACTTTGCAAGTAATTGCTGTTAAGCTGATCACTCTTTATAACATTCTGGAGTATATGCAAATTGCCATTATAAAAACTGAAGCAGTAGACTTTGTAAAAATTAATATTTGTATCATTCTCAAAACTTTTGGCCATGACTGTAGAAAGAGTATCTTACATAAGTGGCTAGACACAGATACCCCTTCTATTCCTTTTATACAGGCCAAAATTACCTGTTTATTCTATATGGATTGGATATTTACTCTGTCAGATAAGGAAAAATTGACCAAACGAAAAATGGTCTTTATTCATGAGTACTCTATCTACTTCCATTAGAGCTAAACTCATTGCACATTTTGAACACACTACTTGGTATTTATATGAGGCCTTACATGGACGCACACCTCTTCGAGCGTTGGCTGACACTTGAGGTCTTCTCGAAGAGAAACACTCTTGCACACGGAATTGGGAGGGTAGGTGGTGGGAGGGGAGGGTTGTTATGTTCTTGACACTTCTGATACTTGATTATTGTATTTTCTCACCATAAAATGCCATGTCATTGGTAAATTTTCAATTGTAATTTGCTAAATGTTATTATGATAAAACAATAAATAGATCTGGAAAAAAACTGCTGCAACTAAGCTCAGGGAAAACAGTGGTATGTGAAGAAACAAAATATTGCTTTATGTATAATACCGCAGTGGCAGCAACGTATGTTAAAATTGATTTTTTTTTAATGAAAACATGCCAGTTACACTCGAAATCCTGCATGCCAGTTTTGTGGTGTGAAAGTGAGCAATGTATTAAACGTGCTGCCCCAGATTGTGGCTGTTTGGTGGAGTTGTCATTTGCAACAAAAGTTATGATGTATTTGCACCTTTTTTAGGGTGGTTTGCGCGAAAGCCCAGCAATTTGCATTTATCAAGAGGCGCCAAATCTTTTGTGGGAGGAGCTAAATCTTTACTCTGGTGGCGTCCAGACTGATGGAACCTTCGTAATAAATATGATTAGCCCTTAGAAAAATGAATAGGTATAAAACATTTACAAAATTGATGTGCGACATTTTCATACCTGCCAACTATTGAAAAGAAAGAAGAAGGATATTATGTGCAGTGTGTGAAGCGCGGCGTGGCAATTTTTTTCAGCACTAGGCCACGCCTCTAATTCTGCCCCAAAACATAACACCTAATCCCACTCCGTTCCCGTAAATGCCCTCATATAGTAATCATTCCTCATTTATGCCACCACACAGTATTTATGCAAGCATTTTGTCCCCTTCACAGTAGTTATGACCAGATATGTGCCCCCCTCACAGTAGTCATGCTCCAATATGTGCCCCTCACAGTAGCATTGCCCAGACATGTGCCCCTTCCAGTAGTTATGTTCCAATATGTGCCCCATCACAGTAGTTATGCCCAGATAGGTGCCCCCTCACAGTAGTTATGGCCAAATAGGTGCCTCCTCACAGTAGTATGCCCAGTTATGTGTCCACTGACAGTAATATGACCGGTAAAGTGCCCCCTGACAGTAATATGCCCAGTAAAGTGTCCCATTCACAGGCAATAATATACCCAGCTGTGCATCCTTCACAGGTAATAAATATGCCCAGCTATGCCCTCTTCACAGGCAGTAATATGTCCAGCTGTGCCCCCTTCACATGCAGTAATATGCCCAGCTGTGCCCCCTTCACAGGCAGTAATATGCCCAGTAAAGTGCCCCCTTTACAGGTAGTAATATGCCCAGCTGTGCCCCTTTCACAGGCAGTAATATACCCAGTAAAGTGCCCCCTTCACAGACAGTAGTATACCCAGTAAAGTGCCCCCTTAACAGGCGGTAAAAAAAACAAAGAAAGAAAATATATGAGTGTCTCACCACTAGATACCAATGGATTATTGGGGTGCTCTTATCCAGGTTTACCCACAGCGAAAAGAAGTTACTATGTAAAAGTTATTGCTATTTAGGATGAGCACACCCTCTTTCTGGTTGAAAGAAACGGTATAAATATATATAGGTATAGGTGTAAAACTCTAATTTACAAATATATAAAAGAGATTACTTAGTGTATTGTGTGTTAAAATATGTATTCTTTATTATTAAAAGGAAAAAAGGTTAAAAATAGAAAAATTAAAAAAATTAAAAAGTACACACACATATATATATATATATATATATATATATATATATATATAAAAGTATATATATAGAATGAAATACATATATATTTGGATGATATCACTGACCAGCGCTGGTGTGTTGACAAGAAGAACAATAAAAACAAATAAAAATTTTTTATTTGTTTTTATTGTTCTTCTTGTCAACACACCAGCGCTGGTCAGTGATATCATCCAAATATATATATATATATTTTATATATATATATATATATATATATATTTCTATTTTAACCTTTTTCCCTTTTAATAATAAAGAATACATATTTTAACACACAATACACTAAGTAATCTATTTTATATATTTGTGAATTAGAGGTTTACACCTATACCTATATATATTTATACTCTTTCTTTCAACCAGATAGAGGGTGTGCTCATCTTAAATAAAAAAAAACAAACTCCACATACTCACCTCGTTCCCCAGCAACAGCAACACCAACTGCAGGTGCAGCGACCAGGCCGCAGGGGCGTTGTGTGAGCGTGTAGTGTATAGTCACAGTGGTGGTGAGCCGATGGGTGCAATAGTACAGTACTCACGATTTTGTTGCTCCCTGGGCTGGCGTGCAGTGGGGGGAAGGTGTAGAAGGAAGTGCTGGTATGTATGGGTGTATATGTATATGCATGAGAGATATCTGTGACAGGCCAAATCTCCAAAAATTTGAGCCTGTCCAGATTATAAAGAATACAATGATTTCTTGTAAAAGAAATATTGTAAAGAGTGCGTCCCTGAGAATGGAACAGTTTAGGAAAAGGGAGCACGACTGCAGTGTGGACGGACCTAAGCCATGCAGGGCAAACATCAGGTGTTTTGCATGTGCTGGCTTAGGTCATATAGCGAAACACTGCAGGACAGGTAAGGATAGGACACAAAGGACAAGAGGCCAAATTAGGTGTTTTAGGTGTGGGAACGAAGGACACATTGCAAGGAATTGCCCTTGTGCAAGTAACTGCAATGTGTCCAGTAGGAAAATCCCGGTAACAAATTGTACAGTGGGGCCTAGCCAGATTGGCCAATTAGGCACGCATCTATATATGGGCCTTCTATATATGTATCGGTGGGTCTCCGGATATGCCCCAATCTGATGCATATGATGCCCCTATATATATATATATATATATATATATATATATATATATTTAATCCCAGTAATGAGAAGGCCAAGATACATAGTATTTACTTCACTCTATTCAAAGCCCCCCTCCTGCAGGAATGCCATATGCCTGCTGGGGTATGGGGGAAGACAAAGGGGCCATATGTTTAGACCCTTTTGTCTCAATAGGTGTGGTGGATGCACTTCCCTCTATTTTAAACTGATAGCAGGAACTTTCAGGCGGGCGTTACAATGGCCGGAGACATGGAGGCTGATGAGATCAATAGAAAGTAGATCCGTGTGCTATCAGCAAAGGTTCCCTGTAGGGGGTGTTGGGCTAGTATCACTACACCTCACTGCTTTCACCTGAAGGGGGAGGGGGCTATATAGCCAACTGTGGGGGCCAGAGAAGGCAGTCTCCTGAAGGAGTCACCTGAAGGAAGATGGGGGAAAGGTCACCATGACAGAGCTCCAGCAAGGATTGGTCTAAGTATCCTAAGAACCCCTAACCCTTGCCCTACCTTTTAACCCCTGAACCACCAATGCATTCCCTGTAACCCCTGCAATACCCCAGCTGCCCTATTTTCCCTAACCCATGATCCAACCCCTGTTGCTCTAACCCCTGTAACCATCCTGCCCATACCTCCCTGCACCCTTGCCCTGTGGAACCTGGGCTAACCCCTGCTGCCCTGCCAGTGTCCCTGTCCATTTAACCCCTGCCATACCTCACAACACCACTTGTGTGCTGCTGTCCCCTGATCGCCAACCCTTGCTCCCTGCACCCCTGCCCTGTGGAACCTGTGTAACCCCTACAGCCCTGCCAGTACCCCTACCAGTTAACCCCTGCTCACCCCTGCCCTGTGGAACCTGGGCTAACCCTTGCAATATCCCTCATTTATCCCCTACTGTTATTTAACCCTTTACATTCCAGGGACAGTATAGTATAGGTGAGGGTGGGCTGCTATATTGTGAGTGTGTGTATTATCTAGTTAATATTGTGGGTGGAATTACTAGTGGGAGTGTGTAGTGTAGTCAGTGTATAATATTGTATTGTTGTGCGGCTATATGTATATATATTTATATATGCCAATATAAATATATATAGATATAGTCTAAATAATTAGACGGTAGACATTGTTTTATATAATAAAGCCTTTTATTGTTTAAAATACAGTTTACGTGGTCTATATAGACGCCGCTATAGCTTAAGCGTGAAGGGAATAGAACAGTGTGGGAAATAAATAGGCGGAGCTAGCGTCAGCCGGTTACGCCTATTTATGAATATTAATTAATAATATTCCACAAAATATTATTAATTAATAGCTCCTTTAACATTTGGCGAGCCAGCCCGAATTGGTTGTGGACTGTGGTTCTGTGAAAACGCGCCACAATTGTGTTATCGCGTCAACTAAGATAGGCGGATCGGGAGCGGACAAATAGCGGAGGGACACGGTGCAGTGTCGTGCTATATTGTGCTCCTCGACCTTGAAGTTGGACGGATAACACAGGTGTGGGTGGCAGTTTGCACAGGAAACGTCCACAAACAGCGAACCTGAGAATCTTTTGAATATTTTTGTCATTCCCTTGCACGGTTAATCGGCGAGCGGCATCCCAAGTTCGGTGGATCCAAGGAGACGTGAAAAAGGCGTTCCAGAGAAGCTTCTTCCACGCAGCACAGATTCAAAGAAGTGTGGCTGGTCGGAGAAGGGGACCTTTTTTCAAGCAGCTCAGACATTCAAAGGAGCCTGGCTGGTCGGGAAAAGGCGTTGGACGCAGGAACAGACGACTCCAAGATGGCCACCGAACGAGTGAGTATGAGCGCTACACTGCAACACCTAGCTAAGCATAGCACCTTCAATCCCATCCTCCCCATCTCGTACACCTCCACAGAAATGTTGTGGTCTGATTTGTTAACACAAGCGTGTAGTTACGACAAGCTTCACGTTAACAAACGGACGATATTGAACAAGGCAACAAGACGGCTTCAGATGCTAGCCAAACTTGTACATACATTTGAGGATAGCATTTGGAAGCCGGAGCATGTTGCGCGGGTTTCTCGGTCAACGGAGACATTTCCTCCGACCATTCATTGCCAGTGCTGTGCCAGTAATTTGCAGCAGGTTTCGGCATTGCGGACACAGCTGGCAGTGAATGTGCAGTCTTCTGCTGACCGAGATACTCAGGTGGCTAAAATAGAGTCACAGTTGGTAGAGTTGCAGAGACAAAAGGAGGAACTTGAGGCTCAGTTGACTCAGTCTTATGCTGAGATCAAGGCCTTCAAGGAGCAGGCTGCCTCTACTGATGCGACTCTAGCCAAACTGAATGATGAAGTTGCTGCAAGGTCTCGTTTGATGACCGGCTTGCAACAAGTCATCAGTAATTTTGCTAAGTTGGTACCGGCCCTTTCTTTTTCTATAAAGTCAGGGCCAAAATCTCCGACAATTTTGCCCTGTCCAGGGCAAAAAGGGGGGAGAGATATCTGTGACAGGCCAAATCTCCAAAAATTTGAGCCTGTCCAGATTATAAAGAATACAATGATTTCTTGTAAAAGAAATATTGTAAAGAGTGCGTCCCTGAGAATGGAACAGTTTAGGAAAAGGGAGCACGACTGCAGTGTGGACGGACCTAAGCCATGCAGGGCAAACATCAGGTGTTTTGCATGTGCTGGCTTAGGTCATATAGCGAAACACTGCAGGACAGGTAAGGATAGGACACAAAGGACAAGAGGCCAAATTAGGTGTTTTAGGTGTGGGAACGAAGGACACATTGCAAGGAATTGCCCTTGTGCAAGTAACTGCAATGTGTCCAGTAGGAAAATCCCGGTAACAAATTGTACAGTGGGGCCTAGCCAGATTGGCCATAAAGTCACCACTCAGCGGTATACGCCTCATCAGGTGCTGAGGGGTCAAATCGGCCAATCTAGGCTAGAGAATGTTTGACACCCCTGTGCCATTTGTTACCCCGTTGGTCCCCTGTGTATGTCTGTGTCCTGTGTTTGTGTTACCTGTTTGTATGTTTTTATGTTGATGGAGGCAGTTCTTGTTTACGAGTGTGTTTCGCTTTGCTGATTGTTGTAGTTTTCATTCCCCGCTGTGAGTCGGTTGTCAGGCGTAGCTGTTTTTGGTTCATTCTGGTGTCTACTGTGGGTAGAGCAGTGCTACACTGTGGACTGAGGAAGGGGTTGGTTTGCGAGCAGGTAACATCGGTACACGGTGCAGTGTGATGATTACTCTGGGCAGCCAAGGCCTCAGATCGAGACAGGTAGCACTGTTCTATTCAGGGTTTTCGGTAGGGCTGTGCTATACTGTGGACCAGGGCAGAAAGTGGGTTGCGGACAGGCAACATTGAGGTTATACTGTGCACTCACTTGCTGGTCCGGACAGGTAGCGCAGCTCTGACTGAGGTTGGACACGGAGTGGTTTATAGCAGGATGCGGCCTGTGGTTTTGTGTTGTGGAGTCCTGTAGAGCCAAGGCAAGGTTTTGGCCATGGATTCTGCTGACCTCCACAACACAGGTTAACAGGGGGAAGTCAGACTGGAAACACATGAGTAAGACAGGGATGCCGTGCCATCATGGAAAAGATGCTTCGTCCACAGCTCCCCTCGGATATCCTAACCTATTAGGGTGGCCATCCTTATCTGTTGGTTCAGAGGGATGTGTGGCAGAGGATGGGATCCTCTGAAGGTTGGGTGTTCTTACACCAGTGTTAGGATAACGAGGGGTCCTGTTAGATGAAGGTCAGCCCAATACCTTTCTCCACACCTGGGTCAAGGGTATTGGTGCTGGAAGTGCTATAACTAAGTGCACCATGAGGGGAGAAATCCCTCAGGAGCGCATGCTGTTTTCTTCTCTTCTAGGAAGAATGCCATAGGAGCTGAAGGAAGAACCCAGATGACGACCTAGAAGACACTGGTTATTTGCCTGGACGCTCTCGTGTGACTCCAGAGGTTCCCACTCCATCAGCTCAAGACAAGAGGTGGAGAACCGACCCACGATCCTGCTGGAGCATTACTGGATCAAGATGACGGAGATCTCCCATGCTTTGGAGAGAGATTCACATGTGTCCTGAGGGGAGAGACTGTTCGGCTAAAAGTCTAAAGGTCACATAATTTATTCCAAAATCTTTGTTGATTCGCCCGGTGATGGTTCTTCTGGTTCTAGTTCTCAAGAGACTTGTGGACACTCTCCCAGAACCAGATAGAACATCGCGAAGATGACCGGAGAAGATGGCTCAGGACGTGACTCCTGTAACATCCTGAAGCCAGGGACTGCATTTGATCCTATGAGGGTTCAGGATGTAGGTCCAACACCACCCTGAAACCCCATAGTAGTGTATATTTGTTGATTTTCCTTCTATTGTTGTGTTGGGGTGGGACAGTGTGCATGAGTGAATGGGGACAAGAGTAGGGCACGTTAGGGTCAGGAACACGGTATTTGTCACTACAAACCTTAGAACGGTGCAGTTCGTAAGGGATGGACTGAGTGATAGTTGGTGCGGTGCTTTTCCCGCAGGTAGAATTTAGGTACTCTGACATCACCTCACACTCCAGAAATTCTGACCTGCCTTGTAAAGACCTACGGATCTGTCCATAGGAGAACTTCCTCAACGACAGAGTCTGCAATCAAGCTGAAAGAAGTGTCGGGAGAAAGTCTGAAAGGAGGCCATTACAAAAGAGACCGCACTCCACAAAGAAGGAGGTGCGACGTGGTTTGGCCTAGAAGATCGAGAGTGAAGCCGTCCCAGAGTCTAAAGACGACAGTGGGAGCAGCTGGATACTTGAAGACCGACACTACATGAAGATGGAGAGTGAAGCCATCCCAGAGTCTGACCGATAAAAGACGACAGTGGGAGGAGCTGAATACTTGAAAACAGACACTAGTGAAGCCATCCCAGAAGTCTGAGATGATGATGGTGGGAGAAGGTGAAGATAAAGGCTAGGACGGTTTATCCTGTGGATGGAGATGTTGGGTTACGGTGAAGGGCAGGGAAGAGGTCCAAGTCACGAGGGAAATGTCTAAGTACCTAAGGACGGGATAATTCTTCAGTCCATCCTGAACTGTTATCAGTTATGAGTGAGGTTGAGTACGCAAATACATCCCAACACTTCCCCCAAAGATTTGTCGTGTTTTCCGACAACAGGGGGATTGTAGAAGGAAGTGCTGGTATGTATGGGTGTATATGTATATGCATGCATGCCCCCTTAATTAGGCATGCATATACATGTATATCTATATATGGGCCTTCTATATATGTATCGGTGGGTCTCCGGATATGCCCCAATCTGATGCATATGATGCCCCTATATATATATATATATATATATTTAATCCCAGTAATGAGAAGGCCAAGATACATAGTATTCACTTCACTCTATTCAAAGCCCCCCTCCTGCAGGAATGCCATATGCCTGCTGGGGTATGGGGGAAGACAAAGGGGCCATATGTTTAGACCCTTTTGTCTCAATAGGTGTGGTGGATGCACTTCCCTCTATTTTAAACTGATAGCAGGAACTTTCAGGCGGGCGTTACAATGGCCGGAGACATGGAGGCTGATGAGATCAATAGAAAGTAGATCCGTGTGCTATCAGCAAAAGGTTCCCTGTAGGGGGTGTTGGGCTAGTATCACTACACCTCACTGCTTTCACCTGAAGGGGGAGGGGGCTATATAGCCAACTGTGGGGGCCAGAGAAGGCAGTCTCCTGAAGGAGTCACCTGAAGGAAGATGGGGGAAAGGTCACCATGACAGAGCTCCAGCAAGGATTGGTCTAAGTATCCTAAGAACCCCTAACCCTTGCCCTACCTTTTAACCCCTGAACCACCAATGCTTTCCCTGTAACCCCTGCAATACCCCAGCTGCCCTATTTTCCCTAACCCATGATCCAACCCCTGTTGCTCTAACCCCTGTAACCATCCTGCCCATACCTCCCTGCACCCTTGCCCTGTGGAACCTGGGCTAACCCCTGCTGCCCTGCCAGTGTCCCTGTCCATTTAACCCCTGCCATACCTCACAACACCACTTGTGTGCTGCTGTCCCCTGATCGCCAACCCTTGCTCCCTGCACCCCTGCCCTGTAGAACCTGTGTAACCCCTACAGCCCTGCCAGTACCCCTACCAGTTAACCCCTGCTCACCCCTGCCCTGTGGAACCTGGGCTAACCCTTGCAATATCCCTCATTTATCCCCTACTGTTATTTAACCCTTTACATTCCAGGGACAGTATAGTATAGGTGAGGGTGGGCTGCTATATTGTGAGTGTGTGTATTATCTAGTTAATATTGTGGGTGGAATTACTAGTGGGAGTGTGTAGTGTAGTCAGTGTATAATATTGTATTGTTGTGCGGCTATATGTATATATATTTATATACGCCAATATAAATATATATAGATATAGTCTAAATAATTAGACGGTAGACATTGTTTTATATAATAAAGCCTTTTATTGTTTAAAATACAGTTTACGTGGTCTATATAGACGCCGCTATAGCTTAAGCGTGAAGGGAATAGAACAGTGTGGGAAATAAATAGGCGGAGCTAGCGTCAGCCGGTTACGCCTATTTATGAATATTAATTAATAATATTCCACAAAATATTATTAATTAATAGCTCCTTTAACAGAAGGTGACACCAGTTCCTTCGGGGCACTCTCTGGTTGGTACACGGGCTCTGCCAGATGGTGGTACAAGGTGCCCTTGATGACAGATGATTAGGGTGTCGGTGCAGAGGAGGACGGCGGAAGAGATGAAAAGACAAGTTGGTTGCAAAACAGTAAAACTTTTACTTGAGATAGGTCTGCCTTGACGTGAATGATGGTTCCAGTACAAAAATGCTTTAGATAATATTTCAGTACAAAAAGACTTCCTTTCAAGGGCCAATGCTGTAAGACTCCTTAGTAGGCTGGGCAATAGATATATCCAAGCTTTCCTTGAGTTAGGGTCAGGATGTGCCTTTTATATACCTCAATCTAAGTCCACACTATGACAGCCAGGCAATGGATATAATAAATTTCTTACTTGATACCAGCAACCCACAGGGCGGTCTCCCTAACGGCAGGCAATACTCATCTGCTGAATTCTTTGTACTGGGTGCTTTCTGGTAAATGGGTCCACGCTCCCCGTAGAGGTATGTGTGGATAGACAACTGAGTGCCTAGTCATCTGGTCGTGTCCAGGTGCTTTTGGGCTCCTCCTGGTCACTAGTGCGGTGGAGTCCAGAGGCTAATGTTGCTTTCACCTCCACCTACTCTATATCCTGGTTGCACTGGTCTGTATAAAGTAGCTCTTAAGGTTTTGGCCACACTCCCTCAGCTTGGCCAGGGCCAAGGGCTAATATGGCAGCTACATGATGGACTGCCTTCTCCTCCTACTCCTTTCTCCTCTAACAACTCTGCACTCTGTACTGGTTCTCAGCTCAACTGGTTCTAACCTGCTCTATATATAAAACCTAGTGGCGAGAAATATGAATGTCAGTACACCAGCCTGCTAGGATTCCTACACCATTGAAACACATGCATAACAGCAATGACATGGCATTTGTAGTTCCCACTATAATACTATAAGTGGGACACTGCACAGAACATATGGAGCTCCCAGTCTGCCCCACCTCCTGTCCAGACCTGCAGTGTGGAGCGCCAGCAGGGGGGAAGGAATTATGAAGCAGATAGCTGATGGACGGCTCTTGCTTCATCAGTACAGCCAGCTGTCTCTGCTTCCTGTGGACGCAGGGCCAGCTGCCAGAAAGTGGGACATACCTACCCTGTACCAGGACAGCCACTGAAATCCAGGACTGTCCCGCCGGATCCGGGACAATTGAGAGGTATGCATTTTGTAAATTTGTTGCCCAAAAATGACTACATACCGAGCAGTCACTCCAAAAAATCAAGAAAATATATTACCCCCCAAAACTTGCTAATTTTCGTCCAAGTATCATTTGTGCAATAATAAGTCACTTAAAAAAATTTAAAAAAGTGGTTGGCACAGGAAAATGAATTACAATTCATAACTGAAAAATAGAAAACTGGGTAAATTATATCTAAAATCTACTCCGGCTCTTAACTGATAGATTTCAGTTCTGGCACGTGGGAGGACCAATAGGAATCATTAATGGGGTTTTGTGACTTCAGAAAATAGCATTTATTATGTAGAGTAAGTTACCACAAGCCACTTACTAATGTATTGTTATTATCCATATTGCTTCCTTTGCTGGTTGGATTAATTTTTCCATCATATTACATGGGCTTGTTTCCATAGTTATGACAAGAGATAAGCGAAGTTTTGAAAAATTCAATCCAGACGATTCGACGAACTTCGCCAATAAATTCGATTAGTTCTGAATAAAATTTGTCACAAATCTCGATAAATCGTATACCCAGGCTCCTCTGCCTAATCATATTCATCCCACTTGGTCGCCCAATGTCAGTGTGAAGGCTTGGAACTTAAACAGCAGGGAGACTGCGGGGGGAGTATATGCCTTATGTTCTAGTGCTCCCACATTCATAGTTAATCTGTTCTCTAGGTACAGTACTGTGCCATCAGTATTATAATCAGTTGTAATTTATCGCCGTCTACATCACTGTGCAGGGCATCAAGATTCATAGCTAATCCCTTCTGCAAATTACTGTGTCTCAGTATTACAGGTCAATAAAAGCGTCAAGTCTAAGTTATTGACGTGGACTTAAAGGGATTCTGCAGGTTTTTAAAACTGATGATCTATCCTCTGGATAGATGATCAGCATCTGTTCGGCGGCCTTCTCTGTGCTTACCGCAGGCCCAGTGATGTCACGACTAGTATCTCTGGCCTGGGCGGGGCTAAGCTCCATTCATGTGAACGGAGCTTAGTCCCGCCCAGGCCAGTGATACTAGTCGTGACGTCACTGGTCGTGCGGTAAACAGAGAGAAGGCTGTGGCGCATCTACAGCGCGCTGCCTTCTTAAACAGCTGATCGGCGGGGGTCCCAGGTGTCGGACCACCGCTGATCAGATGCTGATGATCTCTCCAGAGGATAGATCATCAGTTTTAAAAACCTGTAGAACCCCTTTAACTGTGCAGTGCATCAAGATTCAAGTTGTCAGAAGCAGTGAGGTAACAGTGTGCACTCTGCACCAAGATTCATAGTTAATCACTTCTGTAAAACAAAAAGAAAAGCATACAGCACCCTTCAGTAAAGCAAAAAGCTAGCCCCTGCAGCAGCTGTGCCCAAATGGCTCCTTAGTGGAACAAAATAAAGAAATGGAAGCAGTGTCAATAAGGAGGGTAAATGGAGAGAAAAAAATATTCTTTTACTGCATGTTGTGGCAGTCTAAATGTTTTTTAATCCCTTCTGTTAGCTGTCGAATCACTGTGCGTCAGTATTATAGGTCAATGTTAGCATGAGGTCTAATTTATGGACCTGGGCTTAACCCCTTCAACCCCGGGCCTGTTTTCACCTTCCTGACCGGGCTATTTTTTGCAAATCTGACATGTGTCACTTTATGTGGTAATAACTTTGGAACGCTTTTACTTATCCAGGCCATTCTGAGATTGTTTTCTGGTGACACATTTTAATTCATGACAGTCATAAATTTGAGTCAATATATTTCACCCTTATTTATGAAAAAATCCCAAATTTACCAAAAATTTGGAAAAATTTCCAAATTTCCAAATTTCAATTTCTCTACTTTCAAAATACACAGCAATACCTCCAAAAATAGTTATTATTTTACATTGCCCTTATGTCTACTTTATGTTGGCATCATTTTGTAAATGTAATTTTACTTTTTTAGGACGTTAGAGGGCTTAGAAGTTTAGAAGCCATTTTTCAAATTTTCACCAAATTTTCCAAAACCATTTTTTTAAGCACCAATTCAGATATAAAGTGATTTTGAGGGGCTTACATAATGAAACCCCCCATAAATGACCTCATTTTAGAAACTACACCCCTCAAGTTATAAAAAACTGCTGTTACAAACTTTGTTAACCCTTCAGGTGTTCCACAAGAATTAAAGGAAAATCGAGGTGAAATTTCAAAATTTCACTTTTTTGGTAGATTATTCATGTTAATAATTTTTTTCTTGCAACACAGCAAGGGTTAACAGCAAACTAAACCTCAATACTCATTACTCTGATTCTGCAGTTTACAGAAATACCCCATATGTGGTGGTAAACGTCTCTATGGGTTTGTGGCAGTGGTCAGAAGGAAAGGAGCGCCATACGGATTTTGGAGGCAGATTTTGCTAGAATAGTTTTTAGGCACCATTTTGTAATTGAGAGACCCTGACGTACCCCTTCAGTGGAAACCCTCATAAAGTGACCCCATTTTGGAAACTACACCCTTCAAAGAATATATTAAGGGGGGTTCTGGCCACTTTGACCCCCTAAGCGTTTTACGGAATGTGGCTGTGAAAATGAAAAGTTTCATTTCTTCCAATAAAATGTTGCTTTAGCCCCAAATTTTTCATTTTCACAAGGGGTAACAGGAGAAAAGCACCCCATAATTTGTTATCCATTTTCTCCTGAATACGGCAACACCCCATATGTGGTGGTAAACTGCTGTGGGGGCACATGGCAGGACTCAAAACAGAAGGAGCGCCATATGGATTTTGATGGATTGGTTTGCGGGTGCCGTTGATTTTTAATTTTTTGAGTTATTGTCTTATGTGGGGGCTCATTTTTTGCTGGACGAGATGACGGTTTGATTGGTACCATTTTGGGGTACATAAGACTTTTTGATTGCTTTGTATTACAGTTTTTGTGAGTCAAGGTGAAAAAAAAATTGCAGTTTTGGCATGGTTTTTTAAAAATTTTTTTTTACAACATTCACCTGGGGGGCTATCTCATGTAATATTTTTATAGAGCAGGTTGTTACGGACGCGACGATACCCAATATGTCTAACTTTTTTATTTTTGGAAAGTTTTACACATTACATGCATTTTAGAACAGAATAAAATCTTTTTTTTGTGTTGCCATTTTCAAAGAGTCATATTTTTTTCAGTTTTCAGGCGATTGTCTCAGGTAGGGTATCGTTTTTGCAGGACAAGATTACGGTTTGATTGGTACCATTTTGGGGTAAATACGCCTTTTTGATCGCCTGCTATTACACTTTTTGTGAGGCAAAAGGGAAAAAAATGTCTGTTTTGGCTTAGTTTTTAAAAAAAATTTTTTACAGCATTCGCCTGGGGGGCCATCTCATGCAATATTTTTATAGAGCAGGTTGTTACGGACGTGGTGATACCCAATATGTCTAACTTTTTTTATTTTTGGATAGTTTTACACATTATATTTATTTTTTTGAACAAAATAAAATACTTTTTGTGTTGCCATTTTCTGAGAGCCATATTTTTTTTTATTTTTCAGGCGATTGTCTAAGGTAGGGTCTCATTTTTTGCGGGACAAGATGATGGTTTGATTGGTACCATTTTGGGGTACATACGCTTTTTTGATCACCTGCTATTACACTTTTTGTAAGGGAAGGTGACCAAAAAATGTCTGTTTTGGCACAGTTTTTTTTTTTTTTTTTTACTGCGTGCACCTGACGGGGTGGATCATGTGCTATTTTTATAGAGCCGGTCGATACGGACGCGGCGATACCTAATATGCCTTTTTTTTTTCACTATTTTTTACAATTTTTTTTATATTATTTTGTAAAAATGACGCTTTTTTGGGGGGGGGACTTGAAACTTTTTTTTGTAAAACTTTATTTTTTTCACTTTTTTGAACTTTCTTATTTTACACTTTTTTTCACTTTTGGGGGTCTGATCCCCTTACAATGCATTACAATATTTCTGTATTGTAATGCATTGGCTGGAAGTGTATTACTCAATGTAATACACTTCCAGCACACTGCCTGTGAGATCCAGGGGGCTGAATCTCACAGGCTTCCGTAGATAGCAGCCGGATGCCTAAGGAAGGCATCCGGCTGCTATCTCAGCCATCGGGTCCCCGTCACAGCCGATGGCAACCCCTTCCCACCGCCCGCATCGCATGTGCCGCGGTCAGCGCTGACAGCGGCACATGAAGGGTTAATGCATACATCAGGGGTCCGGCTACTGGGCACAGTCGGACCCCCGCCGCTAATCGGGCGGGCGCAGCTCCTGCACCCGCCCAATCAGCACGCTGTAGCAGTACAGCGCTGGTCGGGAAGTCACTTTCCGTACATGTACGGCGCTGGTCGGGAAGGGGTTAAAGGGCTTGTCTCACTTCAATAAGTGGCATTTATCATGTAAAGAAAGTTAATCTAAGGTACTTACTAATGTATTGTTATTACCCATATTGCTTCCTTTGCTGGCTGGATTCTTTTTTTCTATCACATTATACACTGCTCATCCCATGGTTACAGACCACCCTGCAATTCTTCAGTGGTGGTCATGCTTGCACAATATAGGAAAAAGCACTAGCCGATGTGTGCTCCCATGGTCCCGACCACCAGAGAGGTTGATGCTTTTTCCTATAGTGTGCAAGCGCGACCACCACTTATGGATTGCAGGGTGGTTGTAACCATAGAAACAAGCGGTGTACAATGTGATAGAAAAATGAATCCAGACAGCAAAGGAGGCAATATGAATAATAACAATACATCAGTGACTGTGTATTAACTTTCTCTACATTATAAATGCAACTTACTGAAGTGAGACAACCCTTTTAACCATGCAGTGCCCCAAGAATCAATTAGTGGCACCATGACAGAGTGGGGAGGGTGCAGCAGCAGCGGTGGTAGTAATAATGATAAAAGTGGCATCATGACAGAGTGGGGATAGTGGTAGCAGTGGCCCCATGACAGAGTGGGGACAGTGGCAGCAGCAGAGATGTCCCCATGACAGAGTGAGGACTGTGGCAGCTGCAGAAGTGGCGCTATGACAGAGTGGGGATGGAGGCAGTGTAAGCCGTGTACCAGGGTGGGCTCCCCAGGATACAACGAAGTTACGCACGGGGAAAGAAAGGTTTCGCCAAAACCATATTTTACTTAAATGTGGTAATGAACACGACCACAGATGCTGATTACACACAAATAAATTTAAATACACCCAGCCAGGAGGCTGAGACTCTTGTGCTGTACTGTGTGGCGCCCTCCGGTGGATGCTGGAGGTATAAGTGGTAAATTTACCTACTGGCAGGCTCAAATAGACCAGCCACGCCTTACCTATTATTAGGCTACTTTCACATTAGCTCTTTGTATGGATCCGTACAGATAATACAACCATGTGGATCCGTAATGAACGGATCCGGTTGTATTATCTTTAGCATCTCTTAAACGGATCCATCATGAACTCCATTGAAAGTCAATGGAGGATGGATCCGTTTACAAGTGTGTCACACCAAACGGATCCATCCCCATTGACTTGCATTGGGGGCCATTCCGGATCCGTCTTGGTGCGGATGCTGAGACCGGAGAGGAAACCACAGCATGTTGCGGTTTGTTCTCCGGTCTGAAGACGGAACGAAATGCTTTCAGGAGCATTCCGTTGTCTTCAGTTCAGTTTTGTCCCCATTGACAATGAATGGGGGCAAAACTGAAGCGTTTTATTCCGGTATTGAGCCCCTATGACGGAGCTCAATACCGGAATAAAGAAACGCTAGTGTGAAAGTAGCCTTACCCTAGAATCAGGAACAATTTTTTGGGTGAGTAATGCAAGCTAGTCTGCAGTATTGCACAACAGCTTACAATCTTACAATTACATGCTACAGTATTCCCCCCAATAACTGATCAAATAGCACGTGCCTGCAGCGTTTCTCCTGAATAAACACCCGCCTGGCTTGAATTAGCTGTGAACCTTCTCAGCAATCAGGTGTGAACTGGTACTTTAAATGTGTATTTATTGTTATAGGTAATTAGATCAAGGAGCAGCAAGACCAGAGTTATTAACAATACTAACTACGTAACTGACTACAGGCCTGGTTTCTGGTTCCCACTCTCTAGGATCCTAGGAGCTTAAACTGTAATGAAGTATGCGCACGATTCGTCTTACCAACCCGGGCCTGCTTTGTGTAAAATGGTGACTGTGGATGGAATAGGGGTTTCTTCAACAAGTGTGCAGTACTGCAGTGTCTGTGGCTTTACTCCTCAGCTCACATCTGTGTTTCTGGCAGCAATTTCCCTTTGTCTGGACAAGATCAAGATCATGGACATGATCAATTCCACTTGGCTGATGCTCTTTTCCCTGAAGGATGCTCCCACTCTTGGATGTAGTGAGATTCTTCTCATACAGCAACTATATCCTTCCCCAGGCAGAATTTAAGATGGAGGATCCTTCACTTCCTCTCTGACTTGTAACTCCACCTCTGAGAGTTTAATTTTATCTTATGAATATAGAAATGCAGTCTTTTAGCTGTGCTTAAGAAACAGCGGCCTCTTGTAGCCAAACAGCAGAATGTCAGTTCAAATAATTTAACTTCATTTACACAAATACAATGTTCACACCATGAGAGCTGTTTCCTCATCTCATAGTAGCAGCAGAAGTGGTCCCATGACAGAGTGGGGAAGGTGGCAGTGGCAGCAGTAGCCTCTTTCAGATGGTCAGTATTTTGTCAGTGTTTTACATCAGTATTTGTAATCCAAAATAGGAGTGGGCCCAAAAGCACATTATACACTGCTCATTTCCATGGTTAGGACCAGGGGCGTAGCAACAACTGACTGGGCCTCACAGCAAATTTTCTACAGGGCCCCCCTTCCCCCCTCTGATATTGATACCTATCCTAAGGACAGGTCATCAATAGTAAAAAGCTTTTTTTTTTCTAATCAACAAGTATCAGTGTCCTAAATAGTTGGATAGGAGTAATGGATCTTTAAATAAATATATATATATATATATATATATATATATATATAGCAAAAGGTTGTTATAAGAGATGAGCGAATCATTCAAATTTTTATTCGCCGAATATTCGCCGAATATCTGACAAGATTCGTATACGCACGAACTTATTCGGTAGAATCTACGTAAAAAAAGCAATCGTTGTTTTGCGAACATTCCTGCGTAAACTACGTACGTACAGTCAGCGTATGTTAAAGTACGCAACACGTAAGCATTAGCGTACAAAAGTGCGTATGAATTCTTAACGTACAAATGACGCGCGAATGCGTCATACGCACGAGGCTAGGCCGCGGCCTACAGTCTTTAGAGGAATACTATATGAACTACAAAAATAAGGTGCTCACTGCTGTTAGCTTTCAATAAGTTAATAATTTACTAAAAACACTGTACAATAAGTGCATTAATAAGACACATTGCAGTGCCAGAAAAAGAATACACACAATGGGCTAAAGTGCAGTACCATTAAAAACAGTATAGCTAAAATACAGCAAACACATAAGTATGCAAACATTTTAGTGCAATCAATTTCACATTTGCAAGCATAAAAGGCTCAGATATACATTTGAGTCTCTCCTTATGGCTCCTAGTTGGCTTGGCAATGATTAAACAGTCTGTCTGGAACAAATATTCCAAAATTCAATTGTAATCCACATGAGGTAACATAGTAACATAGTAACATAGTTTGTAAGGCCGAAAAAAGACATCTGTCCATCCAGTTCAGCCTGTTTTCCTACAAGTTGATCCAGGGGAAGGCAAAAAAAAACCCTGTGAGGTAGAAGCCAATTTTCCTCACTTTAGGGGGGAAAATTCCTTCCCGACTCCAGTCAGGCAATCAGAATAACTCCCTGGATCAACGACCCATCTCTAGTAACTATAACCTGTAATATTATTACCCTCCAGAAATACATCCAGGCCCTTCTTGAACTCTCTTAGTGAACTTACCATCACCACCTCCTCAGGCAGAGAGTTCCATAGTCTCACTGCTCTTACCGTAAAGAATCCTCTTCTATGTTTATGTACAAACCTTCTTTCCTCCAGACACAGAGGATGTCCCCTCGTCACAGTCACAGTCCTTGGGATAAATAGATGATGGGAGAGATGTCTGTACTGACCTCTGATATATTTATACATAGTTATTAGATCTCCCCTCAGTCGTCTTTTTTCTAAAGTGAATAACCCTAATTTTGATAATCTTTCTGGGTACTGTAGTCCACCCATTTCAGTTATTACTTTAGTTGCCCTCCTCTGAACCCTCTCCAGCTCTGCTATGTCTGCCTTGTTCACAGGAGACCAGAACTGTACACAGTACTCCATATGTGGTCTGACTAGTGATTTGTAAAGTGGCAGGACTATGTTCTCATCACGGGCATCTATGCCTCTTTTGATGCAACCCATTATCTTATTGGCCTTGGCAGCAGCTGTCTGACACTGGTTTCTGCAGCTTAGTTTGCTGTTCACTAAAATTCCTAGGTCCTTTTCCATGTCAGAGTTACCCAATGCTTTACCATTTAGTATGTACTGGTGACTTGCATTATTCCTTCCCATATGCATAACCTTACATTTGTCAGTGTTAAACCTCATCTGCCACTTTTCTGCCCAAGCCTCCAGTCTATCCAGATCCTGCTGTAGCAGTGTACTGTCCTCTTCTGTGTTAATTACTGCAAAAATTGATATTTACTGTGCAAGCTTTCTACAAGATCATTAATAAATATATTGAAGAGAATAGGACCCAATACAGACCCCTGTGGTACCCCACTAGTGACAGTGACCCAATCTGAGTATGTACCGTTAATAACCACCCTCTGTTTTCTATCACTGAGCCAGTTACTTACCCACATACAGACATTTTCTCCCAGGCCAAGCATTCTCATTTTGTATACTAACCTTTTATGTGGTACCGTGTCAAACGCTTTGGAGAAGTCCAAATATACGACATCCATTGAGTCGCCGCGGTCAAGTCTAGAACTTACCTCCTCATAGAAACTGATTAAATTGGTTTGACATGACCGATCCCTCATGAAGCCATGCTGATATGGAGTTATTTGCTTATTTTCATTGAGGTACTCCAAGATAAGCATCTCTCAGAAAACCTTCAAACAGTTACCCACAACAGAAGTTAAACTTACTGGCCTATAGTTTCCAGGCTCTGTTTTGGACCCTTTTTGAATATTGGCACCACATTTGCTATGCGCCAATCCTGTGGAACACTCCCCGTCAGTATAGAGTCCTTAAATATCAGAAATAAGGGTCTGTCGATTACATTACTTAATTCTCTTAGGATACGGGAGTGTATGCCATTCGGTCCTGGTGATTTGTCTATTTTAATATTTTTAAGACGTTGCTGCACCTCTTCCTGGGTCAGAGAGGACACTTTTAAAGGGGAATTTACTTTTATACTCTGCATTTCATCTGACAGTTTATTTTCCTCAGTGAATACAGTGGAGAAAAAGTTATTTAGTAGCTTCGCTTTCTCCTCATCGCTCTCTGCTACTCCCCCCTCATTACTCTGTAAGGGGCCGACACCTTCAGGTTTATACTTTTTAGTATTTATATAATTGAAGAACATTTTAGGGTTAGTTTTAGTAAAATTGTAATCCAAACAGGTATGTCATGTGTAATCCACACGGATAATAAATAGCAGCAAATAGAGAACCCTTTTTGCAAAGTGGTTCCCAATAACCTGAGAAGGGGTAAAAAGGAAATAGGCGCACTTTGGCAAACAGAATTTTCTGAAGAATGAGGAGTCTGTAGCCATGCCATCTGGGTGAGAGTCAAACGGGGGCAACACAAACTAAACAAAAACAAACAAAAACTACTGCCAACTAGCATCTCACCCGTCAGGTGCAGTCCATGGTGTGGCTCCCATAAGTCCTCCTGACTCCTCCAGCAGTGTCCTGGACAGCAGCCAGCCAGTAGTTGGTTCCTCAGATGAGGGGCTTGAAATCTCTCACTCGAGCTGCTGCTAAAAGTCATAGAGGACACTCCTGCCTTTGTAGGGCCCGCTCGCTGCTGTAGTAGAAGTGCCCTCTTTTCCAGAATTCGGTCTTGATCGGGTCTGGGTGGTCACGCTGGCGAGTGCAGACACTTCAGCTTTCGGATCTCTGGGGACAGCTTGTGTAAGAAGAATTC